>CM077210.1:677500-1090000 GCA_039654625.1 Rhinogobio ventralis | reverse complement strand
GGATGATAGATAGATTGGTTCAAAAAAATTCTCCAAAAAATGTAATTTAACGTTTTTCTAATAATAATCATAATTGTCCAATAATGACACGTGTAATAAAGCTCCTGTCAGACCAGGAGAAGTTGTATAATTCTTAAAGATGATGACATCATTTCCTCATCCCGTCATTCTGCTCATCCTCATTACATCATAAAGGAACAGACTTCTGGGAACAGCAGTTTATTTAAACATTATAAACATTTTACAAATACCAAATGTATTGAAAATATGTTTTTTAAGCCTCCTAATGAAAAATGTAATTATTGTGATTTTTACTCTTTTTGTCAGTGTATTACAAGCTTTGGAGTGGAAAATCCCAAAATACAGAAGTTTCTCTTAAAAATTAGGAACAGACGATTACAAGTTTCAGTTTTAATCACAATGTGTGTTTAGATCATCTTAGCGGACGGAAACATTGACATGATTGAATGAGTTTAAATCAGTGACGGAGATGGTGTGTGTGTGTGTGTGTTTCAGAGGGACTGAAGCAGTTCGGACTCACGATAAACACTCCGTTTAAAGGATGCATGAGGAACGTGAAGATCACTAAAGCTGGGAAGAGTCTGGAGGTGCAGATGAACAAAGTCCTGGAGCTCAGAGGAGTTCAACCGCTCACCTGCCCTGCTAGTTAAACACACACACACACACACACACACCTCTAAACAAATATAGTGAATCAGTTCAAGCAAACAGCTGGACAAACCAAAGACTATAGAAACCCACCCAAACCAGATCAAAAACAGTCAGTGGAGAACATCTTATAAAACTTTTTACAATAAGGTCCATCAGTTGACTTTAGTTAAAACATTAACATTAACTAACAATGAGTTGTGCTCAAAAGTTTACACACCCCTTGCAGAATCTGTGAAAATGTGAATAATTTTAACAAAATAAGAGCGATCATACAAAATGCAGATTATTTTTTATTTATTGCTGTCCTGATCTGGAAAGGGTTCAAATATGCAGAAGATGCTGGAAAACTGAAGGATTTGAGGATTTTCCTGAAGAACGTTGGTCAGTTTAACGGATCAGGACAAACAAGAGACTCAAGAACAACCATCACACACACACACAGCCATGGATCATCAGGGAACGACACACACACACACAGCCGTGGATCATTAGGGAACGACACACACACACACAGCCGTGGATCATCAGGGAACGACACACAGGATTAGGAGTCAAGGGTTCATACACTTTTGAACAAATAAATTCAGTTTATTTTGCCTTGTGGACTATATGTTAAAATATCTTATTCAGGACAGCAATAAATAAAAATAACATGCATTTTGTATGATCCCTCTTATGTTGTTAAATTTATTTAAGGGGTTCACAAACTTTCAAGCACAACTGTACATTTGTTACACTATGTATTAATCTTTGTTCATGTTGGTTAATAAAAATAAAATGATTCATTGTTAGTTCATGTTAGGTCCATTAAATATTAACACATGCAGCTTTTTAATAATGTATTAGTAAATGTTGGCATTAATAAATAATGTAGTTGACTAATGTTAACAAATGGAACCTTATTGTTACCAACTTTTTATGCTGTAGTTCATTATAAAACTGTACCTGTGTGCGTTAAAGGTGCACTATGTAACATTTTTTCAGTAAAATATCCAAAAACCACAAGCCCAGTGTTATATATTTTGTTCAGTTGAGTACTTACAATATCCCAAATGTTTCCAACTATTTGTAAATCGTGAAAAAAAATGCTATTTTAACGAAGGAACCGGGACGTGTGAGGGAGTCGCCTGTCAATGGCGTCATATCTGCGTTACCCTCGGTTTCTGGTTTTATTCAGCAGAAACGCTTTACTCTCACTGCAGTGTGCAACACGTGCCATAGCAGCCGCCGAGTGAACGCACAGAGTAACGTCACAACATCATTTTCAACACACTCAAATGTATCTAATATGATAAACAGAGCTGCGTTACCTCATACTCATGACCGGAAAAGCGGAAATGGCGCCGGCGACTGTGGCATAATAAAAGTCCCGCTGCTCGCGAGGCGTGTGTTGCGCAATCGCTCCAGCGGCCTTGCTCAGCTCCCACACCACTCCTGCTCTGCTACAGTAACGTTAATAATCGCATCCATGAACATGATTTCTGCCCGATTCTTTTCCACCGGCTGTGAAATGAAGACCACATGTCCCAAGATTCTGCGCTCAAACTTGTCGTCATCAAACTACGCCTTTGTTTTGAATAGGCGACCTCCAGCGGACGGAAAAGTTACATAGTGCGCCTTTAAAGACCTGAAACCAAAACACGATCTGAAGAACTTGATCCCCAGACAGCAACATATTGTCGGCCCACATCTGGAATGTGTGGATTCCACGTGTACCAGATGTGGGCCACATCTGGGCCGACACCATGTTGCTGTCTGGGTCAATAACACTGAAGTGTATGTACATCAACAATCTTGTAACAAGTTAATGAATTGCAACCAGTTGCAAAAAATCCACTCAGAAATATGAAAACGAGACGTAAGAAAGGCCAGATCATAGTGAACATCATATACATGTGAATGTAGCCTAACATATCAAACTGCCCTTGAGGAATCAGGTCTGAGAGGAATCTGAGAGCGCTGTTTATAGCCGAAGAAATCCATCGACGTGAACCACACAATCATGTAAAGCGACCTTGTGTCGAGAGCGAAGACTCTTCTCTGTGAGGTCGAGTGTGTGTGTTTTTGCATGGAGTGATTACATGTACTATGTAATGATCAGTATTTCAAAATAAAGAAATATCCCCTCTGATGGCACTTAATATGGGCTGCTGTGTGTTTCCTGTCATTGTGTCGAAATAAGCATTACATTGAGAAATCTGATATCCTTTTTACATTTTAGCCTGATTTCCAACCCAGACGACAACATAGGTTCGGCCCAGATGTGGATTTCACGCATACCAGATGTGAATTAAAACATTAGTAAATGTATTTTTCAAGCTAAATAACCTGAACTCAGCTGGTTTGAAAAGAGCATCAATTTAGGATAAAGTCTTAGGCTATGATACATAGATCAGTGTTAAATACTAAATAGTATTTTAAACATTTCAAGAACTCAGGTGACTGTATGGGGTACATGATATATCACATATTGATGAAACATGATTTTATTCTCCTGCAACATGACATTTTTTATAGTCAGCACACATTCTGATGAACCTAAAAATGCTGACTGAACATCTGTCCATCATTTAACTCTGGACAATAAAGTAGAATTCATGAACTGAAGAAGAATTCCCAGACAGCAACATAGTGTCGGCACAGATCTGGCCCACATCTGGTACATGTGGATTCCATGATTCTGGATCTGGGATATGTTGCTGTCTGGGAATGCATTATATTCAATACATTGACTAAATATGTGTAGCAAAAAGGCATCTAAAATAAACAAGCAGGCAGAGTAATTGCATTTCCTTGATATTATACAACTCCCAGCGTATTTAGAACTTTGTACATTTTATACACTACATTGCCAAAAGTTTTGGGACGCCTGCCTTTACATGCACATGGACTTTAATGCCATCCCATTCTTAATCCGTAGGGTTTAATATGGAGTTGGCCACCCTTTGCAGCTATAACAGCTTCAACTCTTCTGGGAAGGCTTTCCACAAGGTTTAAGAGTGTGTTTATGGGAATTTTTGACCATTCTTCTAGAAGCGCATTTGTGAGGTCAGGCACTGATGTTGGGCGAGAAGGCCTGGCTCGCAGTCTCTGCTCTAATTCATCCCAAAGGTGTTCTATCGGGATGAGGTCAGGACTCTGTGCAGGCCAGTCAAGTTCCTCCACACCAAACTCGCTCATCCATGTCTTTATGGACCGACGCTTTGTGCACTGGTGCGCAGTGATGTTGGGACAGGAAGGGGCCATCCCCAAACTGTTCCCACAAAGTTGGGAGCATGAAATTGTCCAAAATGTCTTGGTGAAGCATTAAGAGTTCCTTTCACTGGAACTAAGGGGCCAAGCCCAACCCCTGAAAAACAACCCCACCCCATAATCCCCCCTCCACCAAACTTTACACTTGGCACAATGCAGTCAGGCAAGTCCCGTTCCCCTGGCAACCACCAAACCCAGACTCGTCCATGGGATTGGCAGACAGAGAAGCGTGATTGGTCACTCCAGAGAACACGTCTCACTGCTCTAGAGTCCAGTGGCGGCGTGCTTTACCCCACTGCATCCCACGCTTTGCATTGCTCTTGGTGATGTAAGGCTTGGATGAGCTGCTCGGCCATGGAAACCCATTCCATGAAGCTCTCTACACACTGTTCTTGAGCTCATCTGAAGGCCACATGAAGTTTGGAGGTCTGTAGCTATTGACTCTGCAGAAAGTTGGTGACTTCTGCTCACTGTGACCCTCAGCATGCGCTGACCCCGCTCTGTGATTTTACGTGGTCTATCACTTCGTGGCTGAGTTGCTGTTGTTCCCAATTGCTTCCACTTTGTTATAATACCACTAACAGTTGAGCGTGGAATATTTAGTAGTGAGGAAATTTCAGGAATGGACTTATTGCACAGGTGGCAACCTATCACGGTACCACGCTTGAGTTCACTGAGCTCCTGAGAGCGACCCATTCTTTCACAAATGTTTGTAGAAGCGTCTGCATGCCTAGTGCTTGATTTATACACCTGTGAACATGAAGGGATTGAACACCTGAATTCAGTGATTTGGAGGGCGTCCCAATACTTTTGGCAATATAGTGTATCTCGTATGCACTATACAAATGCATAAAAAACTGCATGCATTCATTTAAAAAAAAAAAAATCTGTTAACTAAGTGTGGTTTCCTGTCCAAAAGACTGAAAGCAGAACTGTAAATAAGGAAGTGCACTTTTTTTTTCAAGTGTTCAAATGTTGACTGCCTTTAAACTCATAGTTAGAGGACAGCAGGAGAGAGAGAGAGTCATGCTCATCATAAGTCTTCTGCTCAGAGCTGCTCGTGATGGGACAGCCCGTCAGAGATGCTCTACTGTGTGGAGATCGGCTCACCACTGCTCGGCTTTAGTTTACAGAGAACACTCACATAACATCGACACTCTGAGGTATGGACGTAGTCTCTTTATCCACTCATATTAGTTATGTTGTACTACAGTGATGTTTAGTAATAATTATAATGTGTATGTGACTGATCTGGGCCGACACCATGTTGTTGTCTGGGATCCGTACCTCAGCCCAAGGCCAAATGAATGGACAGGTAGCAATCATGAATTATTCAGCAATCTGAATCAAATTGTTTCTGTTTTTTGTTATTGGTGGTAGTGTTTTTTTTTAGAGACATTACATTAAAGATTATTGAAGTATTCAGACCCTCTTTCATATCTGAAAGAAACCCAGACAGCAACATAGTGTCGGCCCTGAGTTGCTGTCTGGGAACCCTAAAGAAACTTGAAATATTGGTATATTGTAGCGTAGACTCCATGTCCTGCTCTTTGGTAAGCGGTGGGTTAACTGTAGGACTCTCGTAATAGCTCTCATTGACTGGCCATTTGTCTTCAGGATGGAGCAGCTGCTGTTGCCTCCAGTGAAAGATCGTTTGGTGAGAGTCCACATGCTCGCAGCGCCTGTCAATCCTGCAGACATGAACATGATCCAGGGTAAAGACAAGACACATACAACTTCATCCCAGAAAGTAATATGATGTCGGGCCAGATCCGGCCCACATCTGGTACACGAGGAATGCACACATACCAAATGTGGGCCAGATCTGACCCGGCACTATGTTGCTGTCTGGGTCTTTGGAGCGATGGAGGCTGAATATGGTGAGTTGACTATAGCGGGTCATTGGTTATATGTCTCCATAGGTTCGTACCCAATCTTGTGCCCCCTCCCGGCGGTGGGGGGGAATGAGGGCGTGGGAGAGGTGCTAGAGGTGGGCAGTGATGTCACATCTCTCCGGCCTGGTGATTGGGTCGTGCCCATAGATGCTGGCTTTGGTAGGTATTCACTTTTTCAACATCAAAACCTTAAATCCTGTTGTGTTAAACTTTTGTGTTGCACGTCATATAGACCCGCACAAAAATCGTCATTATCTGTCTTTCATATGGCCTGTGCTGTTGCATGTGGGCACCACATTTTTTTAATGTCATAAACCTTAAGTCTTATCTCGCTGGCGCGCCTTTGCTGCCACGGTAACCAGGGACCTGTTCTGCCCTTTTATGGGGTTGTCAATGACACCTTGGCATTTAGTTTTGTTGTTGGGTGAGGGAGTTGCTGGATTATTCATTAAAGTCAAGTCAAGTCAAGTCAACTTTATTTATATAGCGCTTTTTACAATGCAGATTGTTTCAAAGCAGCTTCACAGTGTTAAACAGGAAAATAATGAACAGAATTTGATTCGGCTGTACAGCCGCTCTGGAGAAAACGGTGATGTCATCAGCTCATTTCAATTATCATATATATTCAAGTAATGTAGTTGATATAATTTAGTTTAGTAATTAAATTTATTTGGATATTTATTTGAAAATTTAGTGTCCCCAACTGAGCAAGCCAGAGGCGACAGTGGCAAGGAACCAAAACTCCATCAGGTGTCCTAATGGAGAAAAATAAACCTTGGGAGAAACCAGGCTCAGTCGGGGTGCCAGTTCTCCTCTGGCCAATTAACAAACAGTGTATGTTTATTATTTTGGCAGCCTTATAGGTCAGAAGTAATATTAGATTGGATTATTCGAAAGATCGGAGGCATCAAACCGGGTTTATTGAGGATGGCGTGTCAATTAAACAATTATTAAATAGGAATATTCGAAATATCGGAGTCATCACGCCGGAGATGGATCCATTGAGGATGCCATGTCGATGAGCAATTTCAGAGGGTAGACTAATTGACACGGTCTCTGCAGACACTTCAGGGATGAGTTGGTCATGTCCAGGCGCAGGTCCACCATCTGATCTGGATACGGCCCGGATCCGGCTGACTGCAGTAAACCTCGGGATAAACAGAGAGACTAACATTAGCGTAGATGCCATTCCTCTTATGATGTAACGAGTACATCAGGTGTTATGGGAAGTGTTCCCGGTTCCGGCTGACCTAGTTAATGCAGCCTAACAATTTGAATAAAATATAAATTAAAATGTTTTATGTGTATGCCATAGTAAAGAGATGCGTTTTTAGTCTAGATTTAAACTGACAGAGTGTGTCTGCTTCCCGAACAATGCTAGGAAGGCTGTTCCAGAGTTTAGGTGCTAAATAGGAAAAGGATCGACCGCCTGCAGTTGATTTTGATATTCTAGGTATTATCAACTGGCCAGAGTTTTGAGACCGCAATAGACGTGATGGAGTATAATGCGTTAAGAGCTCGCTCAAGTACTGGGGAGCTAAACCATTTAGTGATTTGTAAGTAATTAGCAAGATTTTAAAATGTATGCGATGTTTAATAGGGAGCCAGTGCAGTGTTGACAGAACCGGGCTAATATGGTCATACTTCCTGGTTCTAGTAAGAACTCGAGCTGCTGCGTTTTGGACCAGCTGCAGTTTATTTATTAAGCGAGCAGGGCAACCACCCAGTAGAGCATTACAATAATCTAGCCTTGAGGTCATGAATGCATGAACTAACTGTTCAGCATTTTGCATTGAAAGCATATGCCGTAATTTAGATATATTTTTAAGATGGTAGAATGCAGTTTTACAGATGCTAGAAACGTGGCTTTCAAATGAGAGATTGGTATCAAAGAGCACACCCAGGTTCCTCACTGACGACGAGGACTTGACAGAGCAGCCATCAAGTGTTAGACAGTATTCTAGGTTACTACATGTGGAGTTTTTTTGTCCAATAATTAAAAATTCAGTTTTTTCTGAATTAAGTTGCAGGAAATTACTAGTCATCCAATTTTTTATATCAGCTATGCATTCCGTTAATCTTGTGAATTGGTAAGTTTCGTCAGGGCGTGAAGAAATATAGAGCTGAGTATCGTCAGCATAACAATGAAAACTAACGCCATGCTTCCTAATGATATCTCCCAGTGGTAGCATGTACAGGGTGAAAAGCAACGGTCCTAGCACTGAGCCCTGCGGTACTCCATACTGAACTTGTGATCGGTGTGAGATCTCTTCATTTACTGCTACAAACTGAAAACGGTCAGATAAGTATGATTTAAACCATGCCAATGCAATTCCACTAATGCCAACATAATTTTCGAGTCTATTCAAAAGAATGTTGTGGTCGATGGTATCAAATGCAGCGCTAAGATCGAGTAACACTAACAGAGAGATACAACCACGATCGGATGATAAGAGTAAATCATTTGTAACTCTAATGAGAGCAGTCTCAGTACTATGATGTGGTCTAAATCCTGACTGGAAAACCTCACAGATACCATTTTTTTCTAAAAAGGAGCATAATTGTGAGGACACTGCCTTTTCTAGTATTTTTGACAGAAAGGGTAGATTTGAGATTGGCCTGTAATTGATTAATTCTGTAGGGTCAAGTTGCGTTTTTTTAATAAGTGGTTTAATAATAGCCAACTTAAAAGTTTTCGGTACATATCCTAATGACAAGGATGAATTAATGATATTAAGAAGAGGATCTATGACCTCTGGAAGCATCTCTTTTAGTAGTTTAGCCGGTATAGGGTCGAGCATACATGTTGTTGATTTAGATGATTTAACGAGTTTAGCCAATTCTTCTTCTCCTATAGCAGTGAATGAATGTAATTTTTTCCTCAGTGACACTACAATGCTCTGTCTGATGTGATACAGTAGTAGACGGCTGCATGGTTATAATTTTTTTCCTAATATTATCAATCTTACAAGTAAAGAAGTTCATAAAGTCATTACTGCTGTGCTGTTGGCAGACATCAGAAGTTGAAGCTTTATTTTTGGTTAATTTAGCCACTGTATCGAATAAATACCTAGGGTTGTGTTTGTTTTCTTCTAAGAGAGTCGAGAAATAAGCAGATCTAGCAGTTTTTACGGCCTTTCTGTATGAAACCATGCTCTCTTTCCACGAAATGCGAAAAACTTCCAGTTTTGTTTTCTTCCAGCTGCGCTCCATTTTTCTGGCTGCTGTTTTAAGGGCCCGGGTGTGCTCGTTGTACCACGGCGTTGGACTATTCTCTTTAATCTTCTTTAAGCGCAGAGGAGCAACTGTGTCTAAAGTGCTGGAAAAGAGAGAGTCAATACTTTCTGTTGCAACATCAAGTTCCTCTGGGCTATCTGGGATGCTGAGGAGATGAAACTGATGAGGAAGTTTATTTATAAAGAAATCTTTAGTCACAGCAGTGATAGTCCTGCCATATTTGAAGCGAGGGGATGACTTTGCAGCCTTTGCTAAATTAAGTATACATGATACTAGGTAATGATCTGAGATGTCATCACTCTGCTGCAGAATTTCAACGGTATCAACATTTATTCCATGTGACAATATTAGGTCTAGAGTATGATTACGGCGATGAGTGGGTCCTGATACGTGTTGCCTAACTCCAATAGAGTTTAGAATGCCTCTAAATGCCAATCCCAATGCGTCTTTTTCATTGTCTACATGGATATTAAAATCACCAACAATTAGGACTTTATCTGTAGCCAGTACTAACTCTGATAAAAAATCAGCAAATTCTCTGATAAAGTGTGTATTGTGCCCTGGTGGCCTATATACAGTAGCCAACACAAATGTTAAACAGGATTTATCAATTTCACTACATAACGTTACGTAAAGCACCAAAACTTCAAAATAATTATATTTGAAACTAGATTTCTGAGTAATACTGAAGATATTATTATAAATTACAGCAACACCTCCCCCTTTACCTTTCAGACGCGGCTCGTGTTTATAACAATAATCTTGTGGGGTGGACTCATTTAAAGTAATGTAGTCGTCAGGTTTTAGCCAGGTTTCTGTCAAACACAGCACATCTAGATTATTATCTGTAATCATATCATTAACAATAAGCGTTTTAGAGGAAAGGGATCGAATATTCAGCAGCCCGAGCTTTATCATTTGATCATCTGTATTATATCTGTTGTTTATTTGTTGGACATCAATTACATTTTTACCGTTGAATAGTTTTGGTGTTTTTTTGTATTTACTAATTCGTGGAACAGACACAGTCTCTATGTGATAATAGCTAGGTGAAAGAGTCTCTATGTGCTGGGATTTATCTGACTTCTGTGACGCGAGACAGCTAGCAGACGGTCGGGTAAGCCAGTCCGTCTGCTTCCTGACCTGGGCCCTAGTTAGTCAAGGTTTAGCTTTAAGACTATGTGCCAAATTACTAGAGAGAAGAGCGGCACCACCCCAGGAGGGATGGATACCATCTCTTTTCAACAGGTCAGGTCTGCCCCAAAAGCTTTTCCAATTGTCTATGAACCCTATGTTATTTTGCGGACACCACTTAGACAACCAGCCATTGAGTGATGATAGTCTGCTAAGTATCTCATCACTCCTTTTAATGGGGAGGGGACCAGAGCAAAAAACCCGGTTTGCCATCGTACTTGCGAGTTCACACACCTCTTTAATGTTAATTTTGGTGATCTCCGACTGGCGAAGTCGAACATCATTTATACATGAATAATAATCTTAGAGAATTTACGATTAGCATTAGCCAGCACTTTTAAATTTGCTTTGATGTCAGGCGCTCTGGCTCCCGGTAAACATGTGACTATGGTGGCTGGTGTCTCTATTTTCACGTTCCGTGTAATAGAATCGCCAATAACTAGGGCACTTTCAACAGGATTCTCAGTGGGTGCATCACTGAGTGGGGAGAACCTGTTTGATGTTCTAATCGGAACGGAAGAGTGGTTTTTTGATCCGCGACTATGCCGTCTCACCGTCACCCAGTTGCCCTGCTGCACGGGCTCTACAGCCGGAACCGAACAATGTACAGATTTCACTGAGCTAGTCGCATCCAAAGCAGTGTCTAAAGCTGTTTTGTTCTCACTACTCTCAAATAAAATCTGGATGCGTGTCTCTAATTCTGAAATCTTCTCCGTCAGTCTGACTATCTCCTTACATTTATCACATGTGAAGCCCTGTTCACCAACGGAGACAGATATACTAAACATGAAACATGTAGTGCAGGTGACAATAAAAGGAGAAGACATGGCTTACCGTATTTGTTGATTAATCCAACTTACCACAGTTGTTTGATGGACTAGTAAAGGCACGAGAGACAAAACAGGAAACCCGGATGCACAAATGGCAGACTAACAGGCTAGTGAAATGCTAACGCGTTGTGAAATGCTAACATGTTGTGATAGTGATTTAAATTAAAAGCTAACAATGTCAATTTTAACGTGATAGGAAATATTAAACAATATATGGTGATGAGTAAGTTATATTTAGCAGTATAAACAACAAGAAAAGATATCAAATAGAGATTCAAAAGCAAAGCTGTACAGAGCTGCAAACACTGTGACCGACAGGAGGCAGACAGGAGCAATCGATCAGACAGGAGCAATCAAAGCTGCAGTCCGTAACTTTTTTTTGTAAAAAATTATCCAAAATCAATTTTTGAGCAAGTACATAACCAGCCAGTGTTCAAAACATCTCCTTACCTCAGCCCAATTCACAACGGTAAGCTTGTAATAATGTGTTATAATTTGAGTGGTACTGGTGGATTTCCGCGGGAGATTCGAGCATGGTGCTCGAAGTCCGGCTAGTGTGAGGATGCTGCAGGTGGCGGATCATTTACAGCCTTTTCTCACAGCAGCTGGAATAATTAAATGGATCATTTTGATGGCGGATTGTAATCCAGAAAGGTCCAAACGACAATCATCAGGGACAACTGGAGATTCACCCGATTTAAAAGATTAGACTGTACGGAAATTTAAATCTACAGGTAACGCTAATGCACACTTAATACACGTAGTCACGCAATGCTGATGTTGTTAACAATTTGAGAACAAAGTATAACAACAATAATCATTTGCACGGTTTGATGTGATGTGAGCTAAGCGATCATTAGATTCAATCACCGCTGGTAGCACGATTTATTTATGTTTTTTTTCTAAGTCTGTCAGAACAAAAGTGGCAGACATGTTACTCACTTCTTCAGATGACATTTTCCGGTGAAAATTCTTATTTTGGTCATACTTCAAGATGTGAAATCTATGATTCAGAAGTACAGTATTCACACCGGTGCGGTGAATGAATGACAGCCACACACACTCCTCAAAACATTAGGTTCATCCGTGCTGAGGAGCCGTGCCGATGCACAACCCTCGTAAAGATGATAATTCAACAAATAACTGCAGTTGCAGGTTTCAAACAGAGATGGTGACAAAGAGGCAAAACATACAGACTGCAGCTTTAAATACAATGAATAATTGTGTGTATGATTGGTTTAGCCGATATACTTGATATTTGAAAGGAAATGTTTTCACTTGTCAAAAAAATTTGTATAAAAACGTTTCCATTAGACTTCTTAGTCTGACTCTTTATTCAGTGTGTCTGGATGAATCGCTCATGATAAGACAAGGAACTTACACCAAGTAAATAGGGGAGATTTTTTTTTCATGTTGACTTTAATGATTCATTCATGATTTCATTAGCTCAGGGGTCTCTGACCCTGCTCCTGGAGAGATGCCATCCTGCAGAGTTCAGCTCCAGCCCCGAACAAACACACCTGAAGAAGTTAATCAAGGTGTTCAGGGCTACTAGAACTGAAGTCTGCAGGACGGCGGCTCTCCAGGACCAGGGTTGGAGAGCTTTAGCTTGTGTTAGCCTCGCTGTTCTTTGGATTATTTCAATCTACCAATACCACAATCAGGGAAAAAAGAAGCAACTTGGGCTTCACTTTATGCACTTTTTCCTTTTATATAGCAGATCACGTGTTAAAACTATGGAAACTTGTTTCCGACTTCGACCGACCGAAATTGCAACTTTTTATCTCACAATTCTGACTTTATATCTCACAATTCTGACTTTATATCACACAATTCTGACTTTATATCTCACAATTCTGGCTCTATATCTCACAATTCTGACTTTATATCACACAATTCTGACTTTATATCTCACAATTCTGGCTTTATATCTCACAATTCTGACTTTATATCTCACAATTCTGGCTTTATAACTTGCAATCTGCAGGGTAAAGATTCATGATTTAGTTTTAGAGACTGTGCATTTGTGTGTGTCAGGTACATGGAGGACAGGTGCTGTGTGTGAAGAGGATCAGCTCATGTCTGTTCCTAAAGACATCTCTCTCCTGGGGGCCGCCACTATCTTCGTGAACCCCTGCACTGCGTACAGGATGCTGCACGACTTTCACACACTCACCCCTGGTATGCACATTCATGAAGGTTTACAGAAGGAACATCCCTGGTCTTCAGTGATGTGTTGAGATGTGTGTGTTGTGTAGGTTGTACAGTGATTCAGAACGCCTCTAACAGTGCAGTGGGACAAGCTGTGATTCAGGTCGCTGCAGCACTGGACCTGAAAACCATCAACATCATCAGAGACAGGTACAGAACAGCCAGTGAATGCATTAGCCCAGATCCGGCCCAGATTTGGATTCGCTGTCTGGGATAATGTAATGATTACTTAAACTATTTCTTGAACTCAGACCAAACTGTGCCGAGTTGATCAATGAGCTTCAGTCACTGGGTGCTGACTATGTCCTGACAGAAGAGGAAGTGATGTCATCAGGGCTTCATCGGGTCTTTGAGGTGGGGGATTCTGCTCTTCTGCAACAGTTCGGTTTCAGGGATTTCTACAGAGTTGCTTAAACACAGACGTTGCATTTTTGTAGGAGGTTCCCAAACCTAAACTGGGCCTGAACTGTGTAGGCGGCTTGAGCGGAGGACTTGTGTTGTCTAATCTGGAGTAAGTACTCATATGTACAGCCGTTTTATAGTAGTTATTGGGAGGGTATTGACGGCTGTCCTGTTTTATTTCAGTTATGGAGGTACAATGGTCACATACGGAGGGATGGCCAAAAGACCCCTCCAGATCCCTGCTGTGAGTTTATGATATTCATGTACATTCCCAGACAGCACCATAGTGTCGGCCCATATCCGGTCAACATCTGGACGCGTGGAATCCACCAGAAGTGGGCCGGATCTGGGCCAACACTATGTTACTGTCTGGGTGGCAATATTTTGCTCTTACTGGAACGGTCTGGATCAGATCGACAATGTCCGTGACGAGCTGTCGCTTCCCAAAGACAATAATATTGATTAACACAAATCGTGTGTAATCAGTAACCGCTGGTATTAATACTTTAGCTACTACTAACCCTAACTAATATAGAAGATTAACTAATCCGTAATAATAGCAAATTTGACAGTTCCTTATTGGCTAATCAATGATTACTGAATGAGATTATTATCATTAAGTACTATTAATCAATTAAGAATGAATTATTAATCACAATATTACCATGTCTGAGATGTGAGCAGTTGTCATTTTTACTCTTAACAAGGGCATATAATGCACCACTAATTACTCAAGTGTTACCTAGTTATAGTAAATAAAATATATACACTGATTAGGCATAACATTATGACATTATGAAGTGAATAACACTGATGATCTCTTCATCACGGCTCCTGTTAGTGGGTGGGATATATTAGGCAGCAAGTGAACATTTTGTCCTCAAAGTTGATGTGTTAGAAGCAGGAAAAATGGGCAAGCGTAAGGATTTGAGCGAGTTTGACAAGGGCCAAATTGTGATGGCTAGACGACTGGGTCAGAGCATCTCCAAAACTGCAGCTCTTGTGGGGTGTTCCCGGTCTGCAGTGGTCAGGATCTATCAAAAGTGCTCCAAGGAAGGAACAGTGGAGAACCGGAGACAGGGTCATGGGCGGCCAAGGCTCATTGATGCACGTGGGGAGCGAAGGCTGGCCCGTGTGGTCCGATCAAACAGACGAGCTACTGGAGCTCAAATTGCAGAAGTTAATGCTGGTTCTGATAGAAAGGTGTCAGAATACACAGAGCATCTCAGTTTGTTGTGTATGGGGCTGCATAGCCGCTGATCAGTCAGGGTGCCCATGCTGACCCCTGTCCACCGCCGAAAGCACCAACATAATGTTAAGCCTGATCGCTGTATATATCCTTTGCATGATGATGACTGGAGTTGAGTTTATAGATTATAACTTTAGTAAGTGATTTTATCAGACTAGTCCCATGTTGACACATATAATATTCCAAAGCATGTTGCGATACTTTTATTGTCAAGTCACTTTTATTTATATAGTGCTTTTTACAATAGAGATTGTTTCAAAGCAGCTTTACAGTGATAACAGGAAATTAGTTCAACAAAGATTGTTTAGGCTGTACAGCCGCTCTGGAAAATAGTTATTGTCCAGGGCCATTTTCACGACAACGTTTTCAACTGAAAAAAGAAAAATTTAATGCGTTCTGGCCGTTCATTTACATGATTTTGGTGGCCCGAGAACGCAAACTTTGAAATAGGTTTCAAAGTGCACGTTTTTTTTTGAAAACGATATCGTTATCATTTCCGTGTAAACTTCAAAAACGTGAATCTGTTTACAAAGGGCTATCGCCAATTACTTGTCTGGCTTAATTGCATTTTAATGTTTTGATCCATACGTCCAGTAAAAGTGGTAAATTACTGCAAATTAGTTTTGCTAATTTTCTGGTGTAATCGACAGTTTAACTTGTATTGAACCCAGATTCCTCAAAAATAATAAAACTATTTATATTTATATTCCATTTCCTCCCGAGCAGAAATCCTTTATATTCCACAATGTGACACTAAAGGGCTTCTGGCTGACCCAGTGGAAAAGACATCACAGGGAAGGTAAGGGAAAACTGAGCCACTGCAGGTCATATGGTTTCACATCATAATGTTTTTGAGGTGTTGAGGGTCTCCTGTGCTTCACCCCTCTCTCTCTCTCTCTGTCTCTCTCTCTCTGTCTCTCTCTGTCTCTCTCTCTCTGTCTCTCTCTCTCTCTCTCTCTCTCTCTCTCTCTCTCTCTCTCTTCTCTCTCTCTCTCTCTGTCTCTCTCTCTCTCTCTCTCTCTCTCTCTCTGTCTCTCTCTCTCTCTCTCTCTCTCTCTTTCTCTCTGTCTCTCTCTCTCTCTCTCTCTCTCTGTCTTTCTCTCTCTCTCTCTCTCTCTCTCTCTCTCTCTCTCTCTCTCTCTCTCTGTCTCTCTCTCTGTCTCTCTCTCTCTGTCTCTCTCTCTCTCTCTCTCTCTCTCTCTGTCTCTCTCTCTCTCTTCTCTCTCTGTCTGTCTCTCTCTCTCTCTCTCTCTCTCTCTCTCTCTCTCTCTCTCTCTCTCTCTCTCTCTGCAGATAAAGCCCAGCTGAAGGCCATGTTGGATGCTGTGTGTGACCTCATGAGAGCTGGACATCTGTCCACACCACACTGCGTCCAGACACCATTCCAGCACTACACACACGCGCTACGAGCTACTGCGCAATCACACCGCCGCAAACACGTCCTTATCATGTAGACTCAAAACACTGTTGTTCTGATCTTCTGCAGAACCACCCCAGACAGCACCATAGTGTCGGCCCAGATCCGGTACATGTGGATTCAACACGTATGTGGGCCGACAGGTAACACTATATAACACTGATCCGTCAATAATGAATAACTACAGGAACAGAGGACTACTAGGGCCTACTATATACAGGTTCATAATTAACATGAATAATGCATAATGTATAATTAATTCTAAAGTGAAGGTCATAGTAACCCATTAGTAATGACTCAAGTGTTACTACATCCTTCAGAAGTAATTACTTGTTATTTGTATCAGTATTCTAAAGTGTACTTGCCAACATATACAGATAAAGAAAATAAAATTAAGTGTATATTTGAAACGAAGGCCATTTTGCACAGAAATGAAGTGCTCATAACATTATTGCATATGCATGGTTCTTGTATGTCAAGAATGTGTTGTAGTTGGGGGGGTGCGTTTTCACAGTTCAGTAAAGTGAGAAACTGTTCATGAATCTTGTGGTGCGTGTTTTGATAGACCTATAGCGTTTTCCAGATGGCAACACTTTAAACGAATGATGGGCAGGGTGATATGAGTCCTTCAGAATGTTGTGTGTTTTCTGCAGGCAACAGGAGGTAAATATGTCATCTAGGGCAGGTAACTGTTGGTTTGTGTGCAGCTGCAGAGCTGCCTCCATACCACACCACGTGTGAGGACACTCTCAATGGAGCAGTGGTAGAATGACACCAAGTGCTGTGAGAGGTTTAGGCTTTTGTGCCTTCTTGACTAACGCCATGATGTTTATCGTCCTTGAGAGGTCCTCTGAGATGTGTGTGCCCAGAAATTTAAAGCTGGACACTCTCTCCAGCATCTCCCCGTTGATGTGCAGTGGTGTATGAACCGGGGCCGGTTCTAGGCATGGGCAGATGTGGGCTGGTGGCCCACCCAAACGTCTGCCTTGCCCACCAAATCAGAATTTAGGAACAGATAGTGTTAATCTGTTTTTACGATTTTACGAGGTGGACTCTGTGTTCATAGTTTTGATGAAGGGCTGTAGAATGCCTCAAACAATCACAAAAATAACACCAGAAATTTGCAGTATTTTTTCCTTTATTAACTGAAAGTAACGGCACATACTCGCGCGCTTCAGTCTGAAGCAGAAAAGTGAGGCTAACAATCACATGAGCGAAAACAGGCAGAAATATTTGCGTGCTATTAAGGTGTGTATTTGTGAATATGTATCTTGTAAATGTTAATATACAGCTCTGATTTGATTTTCGATTCATGCCAATTTTAAATTAGCTAAAAAAAAATTGCTTGTTTAAGAACGTGCATTTATGGACAGAGCGTTTAAAATGCATTGTGCATAGTTCAGTCCTTAAGTTGAAACCTTGCCGTCTTTGGCTTGCTGTGCTGTAAACTGAATGTACGAGGCAAACTGTCTGCTTAAATAACAGCACTTATAATAACAATGCGCTGTTTATCTTTTAATCAGGTTAGGGCCATTCACACAGGATGTGTTTTTGTGGTTTGCGCAGCTCAGTGCAGGTCTAGAGACATGTTTTTTTAAAGTTACTTTTTTAATTTGAGTGCCCCGTTTATAAAGCCGCGTCATGCACGATACTCTGCGATACGATCACGATAAAAGTATGGACGTGAGATGCGAGCGCAACAGTTAAACACGTCTAGGGTGATGTTTACTTTAAAATGATAGAAAAGTATGTGGAATGGGATGAAAAAACACATTCTGTGTAGCATTTAATTATCCCTTTCCACGCAATTTAAGTAGCATTCATTGCTATAGTAACATGTAGGCTTCCATCCTGTTTCTTTCTGAAATCAATGATGAGTTCTTTTGTTTTCTTGATGTTTAGAGACAGATTATTCTCTATGCACCACACCATCAGCCTCTGTGCCTCCTCTCTGTAGGCAGACCAAGCGGAAACCTCCCCCAGTTTCTCCTGAAGCCAATACGGAAGTGACTTAAACTGCAGTTCGTCGACTGGCCGCTAGAGACATTTTTTTATAACTCATTATTTTATATAAAGCCTTAAAGTTCTGCATAATTAGGGGCGTGGCCACTTTGAGTGACAGGTGGATAGCCGTTTGTCTGCTGTCTGTTAGTCATCACGTCACCTCAGCTCAAGCCATGTCCCGCTTCTCTTTGCCCATTTTCAGTTATCCGGGAGTGACACGCTGCCAAGATGTCACGGACACTACGTCCATATTTTTTTACAGTCTATGAGGCAGACTCATCGCCTTCGGTGTAAAAAAAGTACCCCACCACAGTCGTGTCATCCGCAAATTTGATAATGATGTTTGTGAAGATCGTGGTAACCCACTACTTAAGTTTTACTATCAAAAACCTCAAAAGCTTACTGTTGGAGCCATTAATGGGTTTATGTCATTTTCTTTCACACCACTAGAGGGTGCATAATGTATTTACGTTGTCAAGTCGACACAGAAGGTCAAACTAACTTTTTGACCGTATGTGATGAACTTGAATGGATGGGTTTGATGTAGTGATGGGCAAAACACTGAAACAGTTAAAGCAAATGTGCCATATTGTGTCAAAGCTTCGAAACAATTCGACACCTGCGACCCCGGTCAGAACAGTAAATGCAACAAAAACCCATGCCAAACATGCATAAAAACACTTTTTACAAATCTATTGCAAATGTTTTATTGACAGTAAAATCGTTAAAATGCTATTAAGTAATCATCTAATAAAATTAAATATTAAGTGTCTATATTCTTCTATCAAATGTCAGGGTTTGTTCCATGGATGGCTCAGCTAAACATGCCAATAAGAGACTATTAACTACTATTATTCCTTTTAATAATGTCTAATTAAATGTCTACAAATGTATAAAACTGATCAGAGATCAGGTGAAACCATGAGAACACCTCATGATTCATGGGTTCACAGAGATCCTCGCCCCCTAGCGGTGAGCCATTGACATTTCGAAGTGTTGCGAAACAGTGATGACGTAACAGAGCCTCGTTTACTGAAATCACGTGACTTTGGCAGTTTGATACCAATTGATTCAAAACAGAATACTCGTAAAGCTTCAAGAAGTTTGATGAAACTTCTTTTCTTGGTTTAATCTTGGAAGAAACGTACAATAAATGGATTGGAATATCCAACTTTATTTTCAAAGTTATGCACATTGTATTTAGTTTAAATGTGTTTAAGAAACACACGCGTCAAAACCGACGATCTAAAAATAGAACAAACGCGCGCCTACAATTTAAAGTCAAAAAGTGTGACCGCAATGGAAGCTGGTTTTGATTTGGTGAAGTCCACTACACCAACGAACTGAACTGGAGCAAACTGGAGACTATAGGACAAGTTGACTGATCTGCGGGAGGAAATTGGTTGATGATTTGGAAAGCCGTTTGTGGATTGTTGCCGTAGCTGCACGAGGACGCGGACATTTCTTCATCCACGGCGGTGGAATATAAAGGTATGAACTGTGAAAACATTAGTATGAAGCTCGACTTACCATCAAACTGACTTGACAAGCTTACATGGCCATTTAAAAAAAAAAGTGTTATGGTTTATTTTATTCATGTTTGCAATGTTGTTAAGTGACAAGTGAGTATTTAGTAAGGCCTAAAAATGGTTTTAAATGGACTGAGCCTGAGGTTCAAACTCAAGATGCAGAGGATAATGGTAAAGTTGACCAATCAGTTAAAACAAAAAGGGTTGTTGCTTAAACTTGATGTGTTGCAAAAGCTGAGAAAATCTACGTTTGAAAAGGCAGCACATCTTAAAGGTGTACTGAATGATCTTATGATTAACGGTGACTTTGAAAGGGAGGTTAAAAGCACCTTTGATAAGTTCAAAACCCAGTGCAAAGAGGCAAAAGAAGCCCATGATTCCTTATTAGTTTTATTACCCAGTGAAGAGAGAGAGAGAGAGACATGGTTTAAAGCCAAATCACTGTGGGTTGAGGAGTTTTCTGCTGTTGTCAATAAATGGCTGCAACAATGTCAAGAGGAAAATCAGTCCTAACGATAGTATTTAGTGAAACTCATGTGTGCAGTCGAACCCAGTAGGTCTGATCTGTTCAACGAGTGCGCATTCAGGTAGAGGCGCAAAGAGCTGCTCTTGTTGCCTGTGCAGAAGCTTTGAAAGACAAGCATGATCTTGAAGAACAAGTGGAAAAATTGAGGAAAGGAAAAAATGGATCTTGATGCTGAAATGGCAGCTTCCACTGCAAGGTTATCTGTCCTCAAAACATTTGAGCAACAAAGCAGTGAGAGCATGATATCAGATGGGATGGAGTCTTATGTTAACAAAGTTAAACTTCATTTCTCAATCCTGATTTAAATAAACCATCAAGAGCTACATCACATAGCTACAAAGACTTACTAATACAACGACAAAAGGCTAGCCACCACCTACCACCACGTGAAATTCCAGTATTTGAAGAAGATCCTTTGCTATTCAATTCATTTATGAAAGCTTTTCAGTTTTGTGTGGAAGACAAGACAAACAACAAAGGAGAGTGCTTGTATTTTCTAGAGAGGTATACTCAAAAGAAATTGTTTGCAGCTGCATGAACATGACACCGGACAGAGGATACCTAACAGCTAAAGCTATGCTAAGCAGCATTTTGGAAATGATCATTTGGTATCTGTGGAGAGAGTGCTCCAGTGGAAGACGTGAAAACTCTTCAAGATTATGCAGTCTTTCTGCGAGGTTGCTGTAATGCAATGGCAGACGTACAGTACTTACAGGAACTAGACATGCCAGCCAACATGAAGAGTAATCCAAGTAACCCCAGCACTTGTCTGTTTTGTTCTCGAAATCACTCTCTAGAACATGGGTCTCAAACTCACGGTCCGCGGGATGATATTTTGTGGCCCCCTACTTGACATCAAAGTTTAGTGTTAGTGCGGCCCGAGCGTTGTTCTGAAACGCACCTTTTAGCTGAGTCGTTGCGTGTGCCGTGCATACATAAGGTCATATTGTGACCATTGCGGTGTGCGTTGAAAGAATGCGTAGAGCGGTAATAGCACACCAGAGTGGAGAGCGCCTTTCTGAAGATTCCGTTCATGAGCATCGCACGCTCAACCCAGAATGCCCTTTGTGACATACTGGTTCAAATATAGGCCTATCTGAAATAAGTAGGCCTAGCTAGGGCTGCCCCAACGAAAGTTTTTCTTTCGTTGGGGCAGCCGTTGTTCACGCGGCGCCGGCGCCTCCATGTCATTGTCTGCTATATCTGCTTATTTATTAAATCCAGGCAATTGGTTAATAAAACATTGATTAAAATTAAGATACAATTTACACTCACCTAAAGGATTATTAGGAACACCATACTAATACTGTGTTTGACCCCCTTTCGCCTTCAGAACTGCCTTAATTCTACGTGGCATTGATTCAACAAGGTGCTGAAAGCATTCTTTAGAAATGTTGGCCCATATTGATAGGATAGCATCTTGCAGTTGATGGAGATTTGTGGGATGCACATCCAGGGCACGAAGCTCCCGTTCCACCACATCCCAAAGATGCTCTATTGGGTTGAGATCTGGTGACTGTGGGGGCCATTTTAGTACAGTGAACTCATTGTCATGTTCAAGAAACCAATTTGAAATGATTGGAGCTTTGTGACATGGTGCATTATCCTGCTGGAAGTAGCCATCAGAGGATGGGTACATGGTGGTCATAAAGGGATGGACATGGTCAGAAACAATGCTCAGGTAGGCCGTGGCATTTAAACGATGCCCAATTGGTACTAAGGGGCCTAAAGTGTGCCAAGAAAACATCCCCCACACCATTACACCACCACCACCAGCCTGCACAGTGGTAACAAGGCATGATGGATCCATGTTCTCATTCTGTTTACGCCAAATTCTGACTCTACCATCTGAATGTCTCAACAGAAATCGAGACTCATCAGACCAGGCAACATTTTTCCAGTCTTCAACTGTCCAATTTTGGTGAGCTTGTGCAAATTGTAGCCTCTTTTTCCTATTTGTAGTGGAGATGAGTGGTACCCGGTGGGGTCTTCTGCTGTTGTAGCCCATCCGCCTCAAGGTTGTGCGTGTTGTGGCTTCACAAATGCTTTGCTGCATACCTCGGTTGTAACGAGTGGTTATTTCAGTCAAAGTTGCTCTTCTATCAGCTTGAATCAGTCGGCCCATTCTCCTCTGACCTCTAGCATCAACAAGGCATTTTGGCCCACAGGACTGCCGCATACTGGATGTTTTTCCCTTTTCACACCATTCTTTGTAAACTCTAGAAATGGTTGTGCGTGAAAATCCCAGTAACTGAGCAGATTGTGAAATACTCAGACCGGCCCGTCTGGCACCAACAACCATGCCACGCTCAAAATTGCTTAAATCACCTTTCTTTCCCATTCTGACATTCAGTTTGGAGTTCAGGAGATTGTCTTGACCAGGACCACACCCCTAAATGCATTGAAGCAACTGCCATGTGACTGGTTGATTAGATAATTGCATTAATGAGAAATTGAACAGGTGTTCCTAATAATCCTTTAGGTGAGTGTATACAAAATGAAATTCACTTTAAAGAAAGGCTTTCAACAAAACAAAACTTAATGAAGTGGTCAAAATCATTTCTGACCCCTGTGTCTTCTGACATATTGCGCATCGTGTCCTGTTCACTTTTCATAATCAACGTAAATTAAATTAAAAAAATAACATTTATAGTGCAGAGAAATTTCTGGTCGGAGTGGGATTTGAGCGCACGTCGTTTTACCGGTGAGCGGTTCATGAGTGGAGCTCCGCTTCACTCACATGCTCTGGTAAGGTAGGCAGGTCTTTTGCATTAATTTTTATTTCCTGTCCCTGTGCAGGCTATTTTTATTTTATATGACAGTGTAAACAGCTCAATAACCCTTTTATTTAAAGGTTTAATGTAGGTCATAGTCCATTTCATTACGATTGCAAGAAGGATCAACAATGTCAAAAATGTGATGTGCAGTCAAATGTCTCGGTGTGTATGCTGTTTAAACGAGTGTTCTCGCCGATATGCTATAATACTTAATAAAGATTGAGAAGATTGGATCAGTTGTGCTCCTTTTTTTGGAATACTTGATGTGGCCCAGCCTGACCCAGACTCTACCTCCAGCGGCCCCCAGGTAAATTGAGTTTGAGACCCCTGCTCTAGAACAATGTAAACCAGTTTGAGTGGCCATATCTTGGTGCTGTTCACATTCCACACATTCAAGCAGATGAGTTATTGATTGGTACCAATGCCTCTAATTTACTTGAGCCCTGGGAAGTTGTAAATAGTCATGGAGATGGACCTTATGCCATTCGAACCCTATTGGGGTGGGTTATAAATGCGTCTGAAGACAAGGAAGAAATGTCTAGAGAAGATACTACGTTCATGGAAATTATGGGAGAGTCTGTAAACTTCAGTGAGGGACATTACAATTTGAAACTGCCAAATGATCAAGAGCAAGGATGTTACTATGCCTAACAATCTCTGCATTGCCAAACAGCACCTCCTTGGAATATGGAAAAAATTCAGAAAGAATAAGAAATTCCAGCAAGAATACACAGATTTCATCAATAATGTGATTGACCAGAGCTATGCTGAAAAGGTGCCAAAGCAACAACTTGAGCGGCATGATGGTGAGGTTTAGTACATTCCCCACCATGGAGTGTACCACCCCAGTAAAGTAGGACTGCACGATTATGACAAAAATCATAATTGTCGATTATTCCCTTGAAATTGTAACTTGCGATTATTAATTTCGATCATCACAATTTACATTGAATGATCTTTTGAATAGCTTTATACCATTGTTTAAAGCGACTGCGTCATATTTTTATATAAAATAAAAAAACAAGCTAAAAACACTCCTCCTAAAATAACTTTTATTGCTTTTCTACAGCATTAAGCCTCAAATGTCAACTATACATTGGTTGGGTTTCTTCTTTAGAAATAAAGGTTCCTATAGGAACATTTTCCTGGTTGCATTCGCACCAACAGTAGGAACTCTGAATTGATGTAAGTCACACTTGTTGTTTTGACGCCGTGGCGGACATTTACTTTGACGCCACTGAGAACACCAGAGTCGATCACACAGCGCTCACATTCTCCGTCTTCATCAGCTCACGATCTGTTTAACAGTCCTGTCTAATGTTATTAGGTAGAACTATTATACAAAAAAAGTAGACAGTATATGAAAAAGTATTAACGTTAGCGTTTGCTGTGTGGTTGATGTCCAATGTGACTAGCTGAGCAGAAATACATAATCATGTTTCGCTTGCTCCCCTCAAAGTTGCGTTGGATTGTCTCCTCAGCATAAAATTTGAGAGGTCCATCACTGTTTTCCATGCTTGTAGGGTTAGTTCGTGTAGTTAATATATAGGTTGTGTACACGACTTTTTAAAAATGGTGGGCGCTGGTGTTTCGCATGCGTTTGACCAGTCCACGTAGACTTAACGTTACGTCACTGGTAATTCCTATTGTGCTGGGTTAGTCCCTAATCTGAAGTAGTTGTAGTTACAAGGCCCTAACCTCAGTAGCTCACTGATTGGAGGTCTTCTTAGGTTTAGGCAGGAACCAGTTGCCTTCATGACTGATGTTCAGGCAATGTTTTATCAGGTAAGAGTAACCGATAAAGATAAAGACTTCCTACGTTTCCTGTGGTGGCCCAATGGGGATGTCATGCAAGATGTCACTGAACTCCGAATGACTGTTCATTTATTTGGAGAGGTTTCATCACCACGCTGTACATGCTTTGCTCTAGGGAAGACTGTGGAGGACAATCATCACAGTTTTGACCAAGAGGTTATCAACACTTGTCTACAAGAATTTCTATATAGATGTTTGCCTAAAGAGCAGATGAGGAAGCAATCCACATGGCCAGAGATATTACTGCTCTGTCACAAGGGTGGTTTCCATCTGACACAGTGGGTCAGCAATAGCTGTGAGGTCCTGCAATCTATATTTATTATGTTGAACTAATGCCTGATATATTGTGACACACGAACACTCATACAGACAATAGCTCGCACATCATGTGAAGATTGTGCGCAGAGAGGAGCGCAGAAACTCAGTCAACGCTGTCCTGATTTATCACTAAAGTAGCTTAGAAACTCAACCGTTATAGCATAGATTTGTCTACCTTTTGAAGTAACTACAAACCACAGCTTCATAATTAATAGAGACGGTATGACTAATTCACACACAATCACTCTCATTAATGCATTCAAATAAATGTAATGTAGGCCTGCTGTGCTCATTTATCTGTATCTGATGTACAACAAACAGAAATCTGTAAGAAATGTTACGATACAGACAGTAACTGCTGAAAGTGAGATGTTGAAAAACAAACCTTTTCACCGTATGTGATGAGCTTGAATGGATGGGTTTGATGAAATGGATGATTCTTTTCTTTGTTTATTTTTGCTTTTGTTTAATCTTGAAAGAAACGTACAATAAATGGATTGGAATATCCAACTTTATTTTCAAAGTTATGGACATTGCATTTAGTTTAAATCTGTTCAAGAAACACACGCGTCAAAACCAACGATCTAAAAATAAAACACGTGTCACTTACAATGACTTCAGTCGTTACTACAGCGTTATTGTGTTTTTCACTTTAGAAAACTGATCCAAATCATTAGTAATTCCTTCTGAAGGATGTAGTAACACTTGAGTAATTACTAATGGGTTACTATGACCTTCACTTTAGAATTAATTATACATTATGCATTATTCATGTTAATTATGAATCTGTAGATCCTAGTAGTCCTCTGGGAGTTATGGAAATAGTAGTTATTAACTAATAGTGTTCAACTAAACACTACTAACTCATTCATTAATCAGAGTCTCGTTAGTTAACAGTTACTAGAATGTTAATATTGCGTTACTCATTTGTTCCTGTAGTTATTCATTAATGATGGATCAGTGCCGACATCATGTTGCTGTCTGGGACGCTGGACATCATAAACTAATGTGAACAAGCATGTGTAGCTAGACACTTAAGACATAAGAAACCGTAACACTATACATCTGCAAATAGTCATAGTGGTCCTATCAGGTACAATTCAGTCCTCTATCTACCCACAAAATAACAGTTTTGTTTACATTACACACGCACATTTACCAGGTTTAGTTCAAATATCTTCAGTATGCACATTTTATTTACATCAAATCATACATAAGTGTAGAGTTACTTTGCTTCAAATGTTACATTTTTGTCCTGATTTGGATTGCAGTATTACAAAATAATCTGCATTATTATATCTGTAGATCAGAGACATCACAGAGGATAAAATACAGCGGACAGAGATGAGGAATTACACATTTATTTACAAAAACATTTAGTGGTTATTTTAGAAGCATTAAAACAGTCAATTCCAGCCATGTTCACAGTTTCCACAATTAAAGCATGACGTGAGCAATAGATGTAGAAGTAAAAAATAAAAATCACAGCTCAAAACTACTCATTTAAATGACATCTGAATCATTGTAAATAACAGACAAGGTCAGGTTAAGTGCCAAGTGTTTCCCTCCATTGAAGTACTTTATGAGGTCTGTGTTTAGCTGGGAAACTTGATTTTGGGCATGAATCCTTTAAAGATCTGCAATATCCTCTGACTTGTAGAAACCTTATTTTCTCCAACATATAAAAGTACATCCAAGATCCCTGGGATTACCAACAAGTAATACAGAGACATTTTATTGGCAGTGAGAGCTAATGTAAGAGTGGAGGAGTTGACATGTGACTGATTTAAAGTAGCGCTACAATACTAAGATATCACTCGCATGGAATCACATGTTTAAGGATGAAATGCATGAATTGTAGGTGTACCTCAGTACTTAAATGATCCGAGACCATTTTTAATTATATATATATATATATATAATATATTGCCAAAAGTATTGGGATGCCCCTCCAAATCCCTGAGTTCAGGTGTTCAATCCCTTCATGTTCACAGGTGTATAAATCAAGCACTAGGCATGCAGACGCTTCTACAAACATTTGTGAAAGAATGGGTCGCTCTCAGGAGCTCAGTGAACTCAAGCGTGGTACCGTGATAGGTTGCCACCTGTGCAATAAGTCCATTCCTGAAATTTCCTGACTACTTAATATTCCACGCTCAACTGTTAGTGGGATTATAACAAAGTGGAAGCAATTGGGAACAACAGCAACTCAGCCACGAAGTGATAGGCCACGTAAAATCACAGAGCGGGGTCAGCGCATGCTGAGGGTCACAGTGCGCAGAAGACGCCAACTTTCTGCAGAGTCAATAGCTACAGATCTCCAAACTTCTGTGGCCTTCAGATGAGCTCAAGAACAGTGTGTAGAGAGCTTCATGGAATGGGTTTCCATGGCCGAGCAGCTCATCCAAGCCTTACATCACCAAGAGCAATGCAAAGCGTGGGATGCAGTGGGGTAAAGCACGCCGCCACTGGACTCTAGAGCAGTGAGACGTGTTCTCTGGAGTGACCAATCACGCTTCTCTGTCTGCCAATCCCATGGACGAGTCTGGGTTTGGCGGTTGCCAGGAGAACGGGACTTGCCTGACTGCATTGTGCCAAGTGTAAAGTTTGGTGGAGGGGGGATTATGGGGTGGGGTTGTTTTTCAGGGGTTGGGCTTGACCCCTTAGTTCCAGTGAAAGGAACTCTTAATGCTTCACCAAGACATTTTGGACACTTTCATGCTCCCAACTTTGTGGGAACAGTTTGGGGACGGCCCCTTCCTGTCCCAACATGACTGCGCTCCAGTGCACAAAGCGTCGGTCCATAAAGACATGGATGAGCGAGTTTGGTGTGGAGGAACTTGACTGGCCTGCACAGAGTCCTGACCTCATCCCGATAGAACACCTTTGGGATGAATTAGAGTGGAGACTGCGAGCCAGGCCTTCTTGTCCAACATCAGTGCCTGACCTCACAAATGCGCTTCTAGAAGAATGGTCAAACATTCCCATAAACACACTCCTAAATCTTGTGGAAAGCCTTCCCAGAAGAGCTGAAGCTGTTATAGCTGCAAAGGGTGGGCCGACTCCATATTAAACCCTACGGATTAAGAATGGGATGGCATTAAAGTTCATGTGCATGTAAAGGCAGGCGTCACAAAACTTTTGGCAATATAGTTTATGTTTACGTGTTATATATCACGTTATATGTCCAGGTCATATTTCACCCCAAAATATACATAAATAAAATATAAATACATCAATATATATATATGAAAATGATGTATGTTCCCTGGTCCTCATTACCATAATGCAAAAGAATGCTTATTGCAACAATAAAAACAATGCATTGTTTATATTGTGAAGTATTTCAGTCCATCAGCAGCGGTGAGAATCTAATAAGAATAAATAGAATTACAAAAGAAAAGCATTACAGAAGCTTACAGTAATGAGAAATTGGAGGTTAATGCGTTTAATCATGATGAAAATAATACAAAAACAATGCAAATCATCTGAGTGGTCTATCATTTCTTCTGCCATGAAATATGACCTGGACATTTTTAGATTTTTGAGAAAACATGAATAATTAGTATCTAATTCTGGTACTAAACAAACAATCTGTCCTTCAAAAGTGATGAAATGTGATAAACCTGACTGAATTTTGGCTTCTAGTACAAATTATGTACGTACAACTGCCACTCAAGCATCTAATGAAAACCATATTTGTGTAGGTTATGGTTTAGGATTCTGTGCCGTTTGTTTGGTTTGAATAGAGGATGGATCGACCGTATGCCTGAAGAGTTTTAATGTCTTCAGATTGTTCAAGTTAGGCTCTGAATCCCAGTACTGTACTGAAGAACTGCTGTTTTCCCTTTATTCACCGCTTGTCGTGGTCTGTAAGGCACGTGGCGTGATGGGTTGATTGGCATGTTTTGTTGTGGGTCAGTGCTGGACGGATTTGATGACCCACTCTGCACTGGGGTTGAGCTCCAGGAGAGCTTTGATGTACGTCTCTTCATCCAGACATCTCTCCTCTAGAAAAAACACACAAGCACACAGACGTCAGATACAGCGAGGACTAGAGCACTGCTTTTGCATCCAGAGGCCGGATTCATGCAGATCTTTTTAGGGAAGAAGTTAGGAAATGTTTTATGATCAACTCTAAGGGCCCTATTTTACCGATCTGAGCGCATGGTGTAAAGCTCATGGCGCAGGTGCACTTCGGCCGTGTCCGAATCCACTTTTGCTAGTTTAACGATGGGAAAAATGGTCTGCGTGCCCGGCGCATGGTCCAAAAGGGTTGTCCCTCGTCTCTTAATTGGGTGTGTTTTGGGCGTAACGAGCAATAAACCAATCAGAGTCTCATCTCCCATTCCCTTTAAAAGCCAGTTGCACACACACCATGGCGGATTCACTATTTACATGGAGCGTAAAGACTGAACACTTCTCCAGAGAGGAATCCTTTTATTTTTAATATTTATAAATGTGTGTGTGTGTGTGTGTGTTGTGCAGCACCTATAGGCTCATATTACTAACACAACCTTTAAATAACACATAAATACTGCACTATTGACTTCAGAGCAGGTTTGTGTTGGTCAATGGCGCAGTCGTTTTCAGTTCCTCACAATAGCAACGCTCCAGCAATGCTCCTGAACTCCTGGTGTTCAGACCAGACGCCCATGGGTGAACAGATGCGCCAGTGCATTTGATATTTAAACAACGTGGAGCTGGACGTGAACATGAGAACTGCGTCCGGCTGAAACTAGCAGAACACACTTGCGTCGCGCCTGGCGTCACATTGCACAGGGTTTGTGATAGGGCCCTAAGAATGTGCAGAGGATGTTATTGGATTTTAGGGCGGGTCCTCCGATCAACACCTCAAAAGACATGAATGCTGCCGAAGATGAAAAAAAAACAAGCTCCCTATTAGACTTTTTTTCGAGTTGTTACTGAATTTTGAATTCAGCCAAAAGTCACATCATGCATAATCATAATGATTATTGTTTACATTATGATGCTACTTTAGAGTACTCGTGCACATTCCTACCCAGACAGCAAATAGTGTCGGCCCAGATCCACATCTGGTAGGCGTGGATTCCACACGTATATGGGCTGACACTATTTGTTGTCTGGGATGCCAAATGATGAAGTGTTTCTCCTCACTTATATGTTGAGAAGTCTGTTAATTTTACTATCATAACTAACGCAAAATTTCTAGCGGGGTAACGTACAACTAGCCATAAAACTGTGTATCAGCTGTATGGTTAGTTGTATGTTACCCACTAGAAATTTTACGTTCCCAGAACTTTCTGAGACGGTCATGATGTAGAGTTCTTTAAAGGGTTGGGGGACGTTATTTGGTGGACCTTTGCAGAATATTCAGGACGTTCTCGGAACGTTTAGGGGACCATATTTTATTTGTTCTGAGAACATTCTGGGAACATCAAATTTCCAGATAAAATATGGCCCCCTAAACGTTCCAAGAACATCCTGAATGTTCCGCAAAGGTCCGCCAAATAACGTTTAAAGAACTCCACATCATGACCGTCTCGGTACGTTCTGGGAATGTTACTAGGTGACGTCCTTGACACCAGCGGGGACGTACTGGGAACATCACCTAGTAACATTCCCAGAACGTTCCGAGACGGTCATGATGTGGAGTTCTTTAAAGGGTTGGGGGACGTTATTTGGCGGACCTTCAGGGAACATTCAGGACGTTCTTCGGGACGTTTAGGGAACCATTACTATAAGACATTCCCTCAAGGTCTCTACACTACATTCCCATAATGTTTGCAGTACCTTTAGGGGACCAACCTAGAATGTTATTTTTTTGGTTCTTCCATCACGTTTACTGAATGTTTTCAGAACATGTTTGTGTGAATTTATGTACACTGGGCTCAGTAAAACGCATGATTTGCATAACCGTCTTTGTGATCCAACTCCATATCCAGAACACGCAAGTACCGCTCTTTATAATGTGTGTGTGCAGATTTCCTCTCTGAATGTGCTAATGTGGCTAAAGCTACCATTGTCTCTTAATGTGTTCACAGAGACCAGAGCTTGTTATTTTTAGCCTGGAAATGCTCACCTGTACAATTCAGACTTTAGTTATTTTTTAAGAAGTAATAAATGTCATAGCTCTGATCTCTGTGAATACAGAGACAATGGTAACTTTAGCCACTGTTTAGCGTCCTAACCAGCACATTCACAAAATATAACGTGTGGTACTTACATGTTCTGAATATGAAGTTGGACAAACAGTTGGTATTGATCCATCTTTGAGAAGCAGCTTTTGTGCAAATCCTGTGTTTTACTGACCCTCATTAGCAAAGCAGCCCAGTGTACATTCATTCACACAAACATGTTCTGAACACATTCAGTAAACGTGATGGAAGGACCTAAACAGGACCCAAAAATAACATTCTAGGTTGAATGTTACATCCTAAAGTCACATAAGGAACATTATTATATGACCAATAGAGGACCATGAGGGAACCCGTCCCAAATGTCCCCTTTGTATAATGTTGCTGTGTGACCATAGAATAACCAAAATGGAACGTCCCCCTAAAGTCATATCAGGAACCTTGAACTGCAGCACTTTCATAACCAAAAGAGGATGTTTTAGGACTCATGAGATACTCACTGATGTTTCCTCCCATCTCATAGAGACACAGATCTTCTCTTTTCACAGACAGAGACCTGTAACACAACACACAGTCAATCTCACTGAGCACAACACATCACCACTAGAAACAACATCACATTTCGCTAGTGCCTGAAGATGTTTGTAAGTGTGTTTGCTCACCGCTCTTGACTGAGGAAGCGTGTCAGGACATCTGAGGCCTTCAAATCCTCCGTCAGCTGTATGGCCATGGACACCATAGAGAACTGAGGGGCTTGCACCCGTATGAAGCCTCCTTCAGCCTGAACACACACACATCTACACTACAGCCAAACATGTACTCCAGTAAAACACCCTCTGTCCTGGGATACACACCCTTATATCAAGTATTTCAGCCTGTGCGTGCTATTATAACCAGACTGCATTGCTCCTACTGGCTCTGACAGTCAGTGCATGCAGTTGTGCTGAGCGTCCACTGGGTGTCAGAGTGGAGCCGCTTCAGCATCTCAGTCACTCACATTCTCAAACTCTGATTCATTCAGCTGGGTGGGAAACACTGACACACACACACACACACAAATGCCAAAGGTCCCGCTTCCATTTGATCCGTCCTTCAGTTCAGTTTGTGTGATTTGCTCTCACCTCATTGTTTCTGTCCTGTTTATCCGAGGCCCTCTCGCGGTCGTAGGCCATCTTCTTCAGTAGTTTTTTAACAGCTCTGTCTCTGTTCATCTTCCTCTGGTTCTCCGTGTTATGCTTGCGCACCTGATTCAGGATGAACTTGGGAATCTAAGACAGAAAAAAAGTCATTTGAGCATTGTGATATTCAAACTTCTATTAGTCGGACATAACAAATGCTGTAAATTTAAGAATTTTCAGATCTTTTTAATGGAAAACAAGACATTGTGCACATGTATGAGGTGTGAGGAGACGCACGGTCCAGAGGAGGTTCTGGTAGCGGATGAGCAGCCGGACGATGTTGGCGGTGCCGGTGGCCATGGCGAACTCCTGCTGTTCACTGATCTTACTGCGGAAGCCCTTGCACATGAAGATGTTGGGCGCCATCACCACTGCAACGTTGTTCAGGGTCATCTTATTCCTGTCCTTACGGTCGATCACTCTCTGGAAGAACTCCATCAGAGCCTGAAAGACACGGAAACAGTCCGGCTGAATCTGGTTCAGTCCTAAGTGTGAACGGTAAAGTGAAGTCAGGGTTCCAAGGTTTCCATTTTGAAATCCTATATTTTTCCAGACTCAAATTCCCTAATCTCTCTGTAGATTTTCAGACCATATTTTACAGCATTTTTTTCAGCTTTATATTTGGTATATAGTGGTCACCTGTTTTTCTTGAAGTGACAACATACAGAGCCACTAAAAAATACACCGACTATTGCATGCACATGAGAGAGTTTCTAGAGGGCACAACAAAGTTTTCACAAGAGCACTGGATTTTATTTTGCATTACACTAGTTTTGTATATACTATAACCCATTTCCTTTGTGCGTCACTGCTATTGTACTATGAAGAAAACGAGAGCATGGATGCACATGAATTAATAGATATATATTTGCTCAAAATATTAAGGCCTAATGTCCATTTTAACACATCCTCTGTGGCGGCGGAGAAACCATGACATGAAATGGGCTGATGGCACAATACGGCTGTTTCCATTGTCCTGTTTGCCAAGTTCAAGGGTCTATAAAAAGATTGGAACTGTAAAAAAAAAAAAAAGTGTTCAAAATTTGGCTCAGACCTATATGCTGTTTATCGGTTTCTTGTGCGCATCAAGTCTGTATATTTTTTTATATTTGCAAAGGTCCTTTTAGAGTCTCTGTAATACTGTGCTGAGAATATTGTGAGAAGAAACCCAAAACGCTTAAAACCTGCACTTTTGCATAATGAAAAGGTGCACATTGAATTCATTCAGTCGTGTTTGACAGTCACTAAATTCTTAATTTTCTCTTATAGAAAACTAAATAGGGTCTGGAGATGCAAATATTTTTCCATACTTTCCGAACTGCGTAGGAACCCTGTGAAGTGAATATGAGGTAATGTGGAATGAAGTCCTGTGAAGGGTGAATGTGTGCTGTCGTACCTTGAGAGTGTCTCTGTTGGGTTCTGGCAGCAGGAGCACCAGCAGATTCAGCGCCTGTAGCTGCTGTTTCTTAGTGGGCAGCTCTGCTCAGAACACACACACACACACACACCATCACAATCACAACAATCAATTACACACAGCACAGATCTCAATGAAGGGTCAAACTGCACACAGCCCGATGCGTTTGAGCCGTGTACCGGAGACTCACTCAGCACAGAGATAAAGGCGTTGAAGTATTCGACGGTCAGCAGAGGATACGGCAGCTCCCGGATGAACAGCTTGAGGAGACTCGCGGCGTCATGCTGTTTGAGACTCTCCCATGGAAACATGCCTTCATAAAACTTGTGTTCCAGTTCCTGACAGACTGCCTGGGAAACACACACCAGAAAATAGTTTACAATGATGTAATGACTACAGATGTAACACGCGCAAGCATCATTGGCAGCACGGCTGTCTCACCTTCACTCTGGTGGCGGCTCCAGGTATCCGGAGAACCCCCTCCGTGTCCAAACCCTGCTCCTCGATGTGGGAGATCAGCTAAAAAACAACAGATTCAAGTCATTCTCACTGTTCTGGAGCTCAAACTCACATCATCCTTCATGGACTTTGTTCAGTCTCTTCTGCTCATTAATCTGATCATAAATACAGTAAAACAGTGAGATATGACTCCAGTGTAAATCAGCTGTTCTCTGTGAATATATAGTAAAGTGTAATTTATTCCTGTGATCAAAGCTGAATTTATCATCATTACTCCAGTCTTCAGTGTCACATGACCCTTCACAAATCATTCTCATATGAGGATTTGATGCTCAACAAACATTTATGATTATTATTAATGCAGAAAACTGTTCATATTTTTGTGGAAACTGTGATGCATTTAATTTTTCAGGATTCTTTGATGAATAGAAAGTTCAAAATAACAGCATTTACTTGAAATAGAATCTTTTGTAACATTATAAATGTCTTTACTGCCATTATTTTATGCATCCTTACAGAAGTATTAATTTATTTAAAAAAGAAAAAAGGGTACGAACCCCAGACTTTTGAATGGTAGCATACATAGCACAAATACAGTTCTCATCACATGACATGCCTGTATTTATAATGCATCATAAGGGTATTCTTAATGCATCATAATGCCTTATAAACAACCCTATAATGTGTTGTCATCTGATGAAAAATCGTAACAACAGTAATAATACTTTGTGGTTGTAACTATTAGGAGTTTGATGATTTATAACACACAATGAACATCATTTTATCCACTTAAGTTATAATGGATTATATATCCCATAGTTCCATATCTTCTACTTTCCCAAGTCTTTTATCTTGACATTGTTTTCTTAAGATCTGCACAGTATCACACTACATCTTATGAGTGTCTTTGTCTGCTTAAAGTAAAGGCTTCATAGAAAGTGTTACCCAGTATTTTTCTATTACTAAAGTCCTGGACATACACCGATCAGGCATAACATTATGACTGGTGAAGTGAATAACACTGATTATCTCTTCATCACGGCACCTGTTAGTGGGTGGGATATATTAGGCAGCAAGTGAACATTTTCTCCTCAAAGTTGATGTGTTAGAAGCAGGAAAAATGGGCAAGCGTAAGGATTTGAGCGAGTTTGACAAGGGCCAAATTGTGATGGCTAGACGACTGGGTCAGAGCATCTCCAAAACTGCAGCTCTTGTGGGGTGTTCCCGGTCTGCAGTGGTCAGGATCTATCAAAAGTGCTCCAAGGAAGGAACAGTGGAGAACCGGAGACAGGGTCATGGGCGGCCAAGGCTCATTGATGCACGTGGGGAGCGAAGGCTGGCCCGTGTGGTCCGATCAAACAGACGAGCTACTGGAGCTCAAATTGCAGAAGAAGTTAATGCTGGTTCTGATAGAAAGGTGTCAGAATACACAGTGCATCTCAGTTTGTTGCGTATGGGGCTGCATAGCCGCTGACCAGTCAGGGTGCCCATGCTGACCCCTGTCCACCGCCGAAAGCACCAACAGTGGCACGTGAGCATCAGAACTGGACCACGGAGCAATGGAAGAAGGTGGCCTGGTCTGATGAATCACGTGTTCTTTTACATCACGTGGATGGCCGGGTGCGTGTGCGTGGCTTACCTGGGGAACACATGGCACCAGGATGCACTATGGGAAGAAGGCAAGCCGGCGGAGGCAGTGTGATGCTTTGGGCAATGTTCTGCTGGGAAACCTTGGGTCGTGCCATCCATGTGGATGTTACTTTGACACGTACCACCTACCTAAGCATTGTTGCAGACCATGTACACCCTTTCATGGAAACAGTATTCCCTGGTGGCTGTGGCTCTTCCAGCAGGATAATGCTCCTGCCACAAAGCACAAATGGTTCAGGAATGGAGCAATCGGGCATCTGTGGGATGTGCTGAACAAACAAGTCCGATCCCTGGAGGCCCCACCTCGCAACTTACAGGACTTAAAGGATCTGCTGCTAACATCTTGGTGCCAGATACCACAGCACACCTTCAGGGGTCTAGTGGAGTCCATGCCTCGACGGGTCAGGGCTGTTTTAGCAGCAAAAGGGGGACCAACACAATATTAGGAAGGTGGTCATAATGTTATGCCTGATCAGTGTACAGTATCCAGTCTCGTTCATTTGGCAGATGCTTTACTGAAAATACTATACTTTACTTTCCAAAAATGTTTTAGCACACAGGGTTTTTTAGGGTGTCGTCATGGCGCCATCACTGCTGGCACACATGTTTGTTTCACCATTAACTAACTATTGACTACGACTCAATAAACTCCTAATTACTGCTTATTAATAGTTAGTAAGGTAGTTGTTAAGTTTATGTATTGGTCAGATTAAGGGATGTAGAATATGGTCATGCATAAGGCATTAATATGTGCTTTATAAGTACTAATAAACAGACAATATGTGTGATAATAAGCAACTAGTTAATAGTGAAAATTGGACCCTAAACTAAAGTGTTACCAATGTTTCTTATCTCAAGGGATTTCAGGATGGGTTGTAGTAGTCTGTGAGTTATAATTATGGCAATTATAGTTATGGCTCTGCTCTCTTACATGCTGTAGTATGAGAGGCACTTTGGTTCCTGGGATCCTCCGCTGGTCTTGATCCAGCAGCGTCGAGAGAGGAACACCAAACAAACCCGACTCTACAGATGACAAAACAAAATTTGTTATTCAGTTGCATAAACATAGCCATGACTGTGTATTCAGAACTAGACTGACAAACTAGCAGTTAGACAAGGGTAATTAGTCTTTACTTTTCATGCTCAAATTAGATGACAAACTTTTAAGACTAGTCTAAACAGTTTATGCAAGTGGCCACACAATTACATTAATCATCACCAATCAAAGTTGGAACATGAAAGTGCTCTGTTTATCAGGGATTTTGTGTGTATTTGTCTCCAGCTTGTACATGTGTGAACTAAAAGGTTTTAGAAATAGACCCTGTGGTCCGTTGCATGTTTGGTATTTTATTTCCTACACATATCAGAGGCACTGACCTCTCACTTTGACCTTGAGAGCTTTATGGGCCTTCACCTCGATTCCACACGTGTCGAACAGAGCGCTCATCTCAATAAGGACCAGCCTGCGAACTTTCTTCATGTCCTCAGCGGAGAGATCGCCTACTTTCGTCTGTCCCGTCTTATCCTGAGACACTCTGAAATCCTGCGACAGGCCGAAACAGGAGCGACAGAATGAGCAAATGAAGGGATACAGTACCGGCATGCTGTCTGGTCTCTAATCATGTGCCTCCGTCCCTCATTTAGCGCGAAGCTCGAATGATGCATCTGAACATTAAGACAATTTACATTAAGATAAATCATTAAGGGGACATATTATGCCCCTTTTCACAAGATATAAATCTCTGCTGTGCCCAGAATGTGTCTGTGAATTTTCAGATCAAAATACCCCACAGATCATTTATTATTGCTTGTCAAATTTGCCCCTATTTGGGTATGAGCAAATACACAGCGTTTTTGTGTGTGTCCCTTTAAATGCAAATGAGCTGCTGCTCCCCGCCCCCCTTCCAGAAGAGGGCGGATCCTTTACATGAGCTTCGTATACTCAATCAACAACAAAACAGGCCAATCTCACTCAGCCAAAATGTTAGAAATAACCAGTTGTGGAGCAGCCGTACATGTTTGAACCGGAGTCGGACACAGATGAGACACTACGTCTCGTCTACATTGCGTTGATTCAACTCATCGACTAGCATGTACCGTCATGTTAATCTATAATTGGTGCTCGTGTGGGAACGTAACACGTCCGTCACCTGACTATACAATGCATAATAAATGTGTGTTTAAGAATAACGCAGGCGGGATAAAACTAACGCCACAGCTCTAGTCTCTGTGAATACAGTCAGAGACGATGCTAACTTTAGCCATATTAGCCGTACAGCGTTCAGCTCATTCAGAAAGGACGTGCAAACATTCACAGAATATGAAGTGCCATCCTCACTTGTTCTGAAGTTAAGAGCACGAAGCGTTGGTATTGACTAGTGTTAATTTCGTTAACAAAAATATGACGAAAAATGTTTGTTGATCTTTTTTTCCATGACTAAGACGAGATGACACAAACGTCCTTAAACGATAACTGCGACTATATCAACATGCAATATCGCTGACGAAAAAAGATGAGACTGAAATGTAGTTTAAAAAAATCATTTAATCCCCCAATCAGAGCTTTTCTTTTAAAAGACATCCATTTGAGATATTCTGCTCAAATGAAAGTGTCATTCAGTCGGTCTGTGTTCTGGCACGACTCACGAGCAGCTTGTGCTGTTTGTGCGACTAAATCTGCTAATACATCCAAGCGTGGATCTCTTTGCGATTGTGTGTTTGCTGAAAAACTGCACTTACGCAACCTCTGTGTGACAATACAAAGTCTTCTTTTGCTGTTGTTTTAATAGAAAAACATTTAAGCAAGGAATTTCACTGTTTTAAATGTTTTGAGAATAAATCAAAGTAGATGAGGTAAAACAAACCATGCGTATGGGCCGACATTCTCTTGATTTGGGCTTATCGGTGAAAGTGCAACAATAAATACATTTCTCAAACGACAACAGTCGTTGTGATTGTAATTTTGAGGAAAATAATGGGGATTATCAATGCAGCATGATGAAAATGTGACTTAAGTAACTAAACAAAAAAAGGACAAGGTTGACTAAATATGATAAAAACTAAAAAGCACATTTGACACAGGACTAAGACTGAGACTAAATTAACACTAGTATTGACCCATCCTTCAGAAACAACTTTTTCTCAAATCCAGCGTTGTACTGACCCTCGTTGGTGAAGCAGATTTGCTCAAATATATGACATTTTACAGCCATTCTTCGGCACATTTCCTTCATAGATGAACTTCACCCACGGTGTCCTCAGAGGCTCTGATGCCGGAGTCTGAGAGACTCGTGTGTTCGCGGGTTCATCAACAGAACATTAGTAATGTTTGTGGCGCACACATTGTAATACTCGAGCGCTGATACAGCGAGCAAACAGAAATGGCGTCTCTGTGCTTCTCACTCAGGGGCGTGTCTATGCTAAAGGGCCAATCAGCAACAGTCATGGGCGGGGCTTCCCTACTCTTACGTAGGAGTAGAGGGAAATATGAAAGATTAATAATTGATGGGGATTATAAAAAAGCTATTGGGTGGATTTTTACCATTATAGGCTGGTTGTTTACACACACATCTGTGTTCAAACACCTTATAAAAGTGTATTTTGCATAATAGGTCCCCTTTAAGACTTAATACTAGTGTTAGTGTTCAGATTGTAGAGTAAATATAACAGTAATAGTGATTTTTGAAAAAGGAACGGCTCCGTGCAGTTCCACAGACTGACCAGCAGAGGTCACTTTGACTCAATAAGAGCACAGATTGGTTGTTCAGTGATTCCACTAATACTTTAAATCTTGCATTGGACATTTTTACAATCTATATAAACACTGGAATTGCTTCATCCTTAAGCAACCAATCCAGTACACACACACACACACACACACACACTCTAACACTGCGCTTGACTTACAGGTAACCTGTCGTCAGCTTCGTTTTGGGGCTGGGTAACCTTCAACCCTTCTTTATAGATAAGCGCTTGCTCGGAGAACGACACCTCCAGGTTAATGTCCGTCTCTGCGTCAGCTCCGCCCCCTGGAGCATCAGGCCCCGCCCCGCTACCTAAACAAACGATAAAGACAATAACATTTCATGATGTGAAACTACATTTGTGGGCAAAACACACAAGTGATACTTCAGTCACTCTTTGCTGATTAGACATTTAACTAAATCGAAGTCGAAGTCCAGCAATCAAAGACGTCATTATTTGGCAGTCGCTCCCAAACACAAAGACTACAACAACTACAACTGCACATGACTCTATAATGATGTCCTGATGGGTAAACACGCTTTTAACGATCGTTTCACACCTGTAATTGTAAAAAATGCCGCATTTAACCCTGGAAAGTTGTGTCAAAAAAGCTGTGCTAGAATGTCAAGCGGCTTGTTTAGCAACAAACAACAACCAATCATTAACTAAATGGTGTCTTGTGTGCTATTTCAGTGATGAATGTACATGGGTAGACAAATGTGCCCCTGGAGCTCAACACCAGTCGTGCGTCTCACGGGTGTGTCTGTGGCGATAGCCAACAATACACTGTATGGGTCATGTTCCATGAAGATATTTAGTACATTTCCTACCGTAAATATATCATAAATGTATTATTAGTAGTAATATGCATTGCTAAGGACTTCATTTGGACAACTTTAAAGGAGATTTTCTCAATATTTAGATTTTTTTGCACTCTCAGATTCCAGATTTTCAAATATTGTCCTAACAAACCACACATCAATGGGAAGATTATTTATTCAGTATAAATCTCGATTAATCTCGAAATCTTGATGTATAAATCTCAATTTCCAAAAGTTGACCCTTATGACTGGTTTTGTGTTCCAAATAAGCAGTAAAAAAATGCTTTTTTTAAAAATATTTATAATTATGTAGTGTGAAGTCTGAATAAGAAAATGTAAGTGTTTACTGAAATGTGTCCTATGGTGCGACAAAGAAAGAATTAAGAATATTGAGGTGCCGCACCAAAGGACAACAGAAATAACAATTTTGTAGTGGATCCAAAAAAGTTAAACATTTGACCAATTCTGAGACGAAATCTCATGGGCTGAATCCGAAATCACAGCCTATACCCTTAAATAGAGCATTTGGGACAGCCATTTATAGTGGTGTCCGAAACCATAGTGGATGCTATCGAGTGCACTCCCACAATGCACCACAATAACGAGTGCACAGCCGATGTACACTCAACGGCTGTCCTCATTCACTCCTCAAAGTGAACTGTGTTAGTGGACTAGTGATTGAGGGTTTAGGGGGTGATTTCGGATTCAGCCATGGGCTTCAGTAACATGACCTTGAATGGGGTCCTTCAACTAATTAAAGTTGTCAGTGGAATTGGCCGATTTAAAATCAGGATATGGTGTCACACCGGAGGACATGGTTTTCTGTGACAAAATATATAAAGTTGCTACTCTAAACTAGACACCTGTAAAATTATGCTTTTAATTTATAAAAGTAATTTATTGAACCACGCTGGCTAAAAATGTAAAAAAAAAAAATCTAAAAGACAAAGCAGTTTTTAAATGAATAGGTCCATGTAAGACAAAGAAATGTTTAACCATTTACTGCATTTTAAATGATTATATTCATTTTTATCTTGTGTGAGTGAAAATGCCATCTCGCTGAGTTTTCCTTCTATTTGTCTTTTTTTGTTGTAGTGTGTTTCAGTTAACTTAAGACCATTTTCCACTGATCTGAAGCAAGTCGTGTCCTCAACATCGTAAATAAGAACATTAATAAGAACCCGATGTTAATGTACAAAACCTGACAACCAGGATTGATTCCCAGGGAACGCTGTAAAACAAGATAGCCCAGCACTAAAAATGACTTCTCATGCGCTTACGAGACATGACTTTACAACACCCGTGTCGTGTTTATTTCCACTTTGGCGATTAAAAATATGAACCTTTATATTGTGCCTGAGGCTGGCTCACGCGAGGACGCCGGCAAACAAAATGTTTCATTTTAGTTACGGTGAATGTTACATTTCTGGACATTCCAGCATTTTTCTGTGTGTGTTGCTGTCTTTGCCATTTCTATTCGCTGAATGTTAAAGGCATTTTGAGGGATGCCATAAAACACATACCCAGTCCTTCCTCTTCCAGTTTACTGCTCCCACTTCTTTCTGTGGATTCCGCCTCATCCTGCTTTGTCAGAAAAAAGAGAGCGATGAACAACGAGAGAGAAGCAAACTGTTAGCATGTGCAATGTTACGTTAAAAACAAATTCATTCAGTGCCGTTCATCAAAATACAGTCAAACCAAAATGTATTCAGACACCTTCAACCAATCAGCTGTTAAATGTAAGTACACCATTAGATAATACCAGTTTAGTCAAAAAGCAAAGCTTCATTTAGTTCAGTCTGTGGTGTCAAAGGTCACATTAGCAATTAAAGAACACACACTTCAGCAAAACATGCTCATGCTCGGAATCACTGCTCCCAAATGTTTATCGGTTTTACTGGTAGTCTCTGTATGAAGACATTTGGGGTATAATATGTCACAGTTAACTTTATTTTGCTCTCCTCACTTACAGAAATGAACTATAGTGTCCTGAAATCTAGAAATCTGCATTTTTAGGTGACTAACCCTGTGTCAGTAACACTGATCATGTGACTCTTTCTATCAGAGGTTGGAGCAAATCACAAGTCAGTCTCAAGTCATAGTGCTCACAAACCAAGCACGTCAATTCAAGTCATAGCACCATATAACACAAACAAAACACCGGCCAAAATTGGCTGTTTGGATATAAACAGGCAAATACTTAAGAGTCTATGATTGGATCATTATTGCAGTGTTTATCATATTATGTTTTTGCAAGTTTTTCTAACCCTAGTTGATGGAGTGTGTAGCTTTTCATTTCTTAAATGACCATGTAGGACGACACATCATGACCATATTCCAGGATGACAATGTCATCTTTACATATACACCGATCAGGCATAACATTATGACAGGTGAAGTGAATAACACTGATGATCTCTTCATCACGGCTCCTGTTAGTGGGTGGGATATATTAGGCAGCCAGTGAACATTTTGTCCTCAAAGTTGATGTGTTAGAAGCAGGAAAAATGGGTAAGCGTAAGGATTTGAGCGAGTTTGACAAGGGCCAAATTGTGATGGCTAGACGACTGGGTCAGAGCATCTCCAAAACTGCAGCTCTTGTGGGGTGTTCCCGGTCTGCAGTGGTCAGGATCTATCAAAAGTGCTCCAAGGAAGGAAAGCACCAACAGTGGCACGTGAGCATCAGAACTGGACCACGGAGCAATGGAAGAAGGTGGCCTGGTCTGATGAATCACGTGTTCTTTTACATCACGTGGATGGCCGGGTGTGTGTGCGTGGCTTCCCTGGGGAACACATGGCACCAGGATGCACTATGGGAAGAAGGCAAGCCGGAGGAGGCAGTGTGATGCTTTGGGCAATGTTCTGCTGGGAAAACTTGGGTCCTGCCATCCATGTGGATGTTACTTTGACACGTACCACCTACCTAAGCATTGTTGAGACCATGTACACCCTTTCATGGAAACGGTATTCCCTGGTGGCTGTGGCTCTTCCAGCAGGATAATGCTCCTGCCACAAAGCAAAAATGGTTCAGGAATGGTTTGAGGAGCACAACAACGAGTTTGAGGTGTTGACCTGGCCTCCAAATTCCCCAGATCTCAATCCAATCGAGCATCTGTGGGATGTGCTGAACAAACAAGTCCGATCCATGGAGGTCCCACCTCGCAACTTAAAGGATCTGCTGCTAACATCTTGGTACCAGATACCACAGCACACCTTCAGGGGTCTAGTGGAGTCCATGCCTCGATGGGTCAGCAAAAGGAGGACCAACACAACATTAGGTTATGCCTGATCGGTGTATATGTCTATATTTTTGTTTGTTTGGTTCATTTCCAGTGGTGCTTCTGCTTCAGTGATGCATGTGTGGCGTTGCTTAGCTATGTAAATGTACAAGACGTTTTCATGTGCCGTTTACATTACTTTTTAAATAGATTATTTAGTGCAGCGTCCAGCAGAAACATAAATCACTGCTTATGGCTTTCCTTAATAAACTACTCAAAATGGCATCAGTGATTTATCACAGATCCCTCAAACTGGAATTTTCTCGGTTATTCATTACACCGTGCTGAAATGTTTATTAACAGGGAACTACTGTGTAATTGGTGACACTGTTAACAGCCTGTAAAAAATTGTCAGAAAAAAATGTCACTAGTTGGACGTCCTGCATGAACTTTATCACGTCAATGCTTTATACTGAATAAAACCATTTGGGAGAGGAATACTCTAATAACCACAGGACGGCGACACACACTGATCTGTATTAGTTCACAGACTCAAAATGTCTCTTACATTCACCCCAGATCAATGCATCTAACGGAGAGGAAAAGCTCTTCATCATTTACACTAGTTCATGTTCAGTTTTCCTTTTCATTAAAAGGTCTATGTTCAAAAGACGTGTCAATCCATCTAAAGGAGATCCTACTTTTTTCCATGTTAATCTTTCTTTAAGCTCTACAATTCCCTGAAACGCCTCCATTGTAGTCTTGAGTTTTCTTCCGGGAACCAACACGACAATATTCCTCATTATAATAATTCATATGCAGAATAAAGGGGCGGGGCCTGGTTGAGTTAGTTGAGTTGAAACTGGCGGTTATGGTAAGGGGCGGGGCATTTCCCAAACACCAATCACAACACACTGTTCCAGCCGACCAATCAGAGCACAGTGTGCTTTTCAGAAGGAGGGGCTTCACAGAGACAGGAACTAAACAGAGTTACTGACAGACTGGGAAGAGAGGAGCCGCAACAATGGAGAATATGAGGAATAATCAACATTCAAGCAGGAAAACCTGCTCTAGTAGAGCCAGAAACAACATCAAGACTTTGAAAAAGGGCATAATATGTCCTCTTTAAGTTCTACGGACAGCATTAGTCTGTGAGGGACACATTACTTTCTCTTGTATATTTATAAAGCTAAATTACACTGAATCCAGACTGCATGTCTTCATACATCTTCGTTCTAGACGGATGGTCATTCATTCACACATGACCTACTGTATTAGGGGCAGGAACAGTACTAATGCACGGCGTTCACTTACTTTACTTTGTGAAGCAGGCGATGGTTTAAAGATCTCTCGGACGTCTGGGACACTGTATGGTTTGTTCCGCTTGCGTAGCGTCTGTTTGAGCGTTTCCACCCGCCTCTCCACAGCGGCCGCTTGCGTTCGGGTCAGAGTAGACAGAAGCGCGATGCTGTCCTCGCCGCCTGAAGCCGATTCGTCAAACAGCGTCGCTAGCCCCGCCTCCATCAGCCACGCCTCCTCCTGCTCACCCTCTGCAGAACAGAACATATGAAGATAAGCCTGGACATTTCTGACACCAAGCCATCATTTATGAATCGCACAGGATAAATGACGTGTGTCACAATGTGTTATTGTCATCACAGCCGTGGTGAGGAGGAAGGTGTTCTGACAGGAAACACAAATATCTTCCTCTTTTGGTAACTTCACAATATAGACGCTCACAGGAGTTGAGGAAGTCACAGTTTGCCGTTCCTTCAGGAGCCAAACAATTCCTGCTGATGTCACGACCGATCTCTGTCTGTGGTTTTTACTGTGGGTTCTTCCTGTAAGCTACGCCTATTGTCCTTAAACATGGAGGAATATAAACATGCAGTGCCACTTATACACTGCCTTGAGCAATGCGTTTAGATTAAGAATATAAGAATATATTAAACACTTCGCTGGTACACTTTTGTGTTAAATCATATTGTGGTATAAAAGTATACCCTTCACTGGTCAATTTGAATGCTCCATTTCTATTTTTAAAGTGACAGTCCATCTAATTTTGAAGTTCGGATCACGTCAGAGCCCACTTTGTAGACAACATGCATTTTCTCCATGCTATTCAAGACATTGACGACCTTTTACTGCCTTATATTTAAAGGTGAAAGTGAAAAACCCGGTTGGTGCTGTATTTTTGGATTTTAAGAAAGCTTTTGACACTGTAAATCATGATATTCTGCTTTCTGGGTTATCTAATTAAAATTTTTCAATACATGCAAAACGTCACGAACAGGCTGAAATTGACTTTTACGATGGATCAGGTTTCAGTATGGCTTACTAAATCATGTTTACATCTTAAAGACCCCCCTGTGGTGAAAATCAAGTTTTTAATGTTGTTTATATGTGGTGTTTTTAATCGGCTTTAAGGCAAACCATGTGCAAATTCATAAGTATTTTCTCTTTAAAACTGCAGTGAACCAAAAGCCGTCTCAAAAACACGGTTTGAAATCGCTGGTGTTTCTGACGTCACAAACATGTAACCAATCACGTCAATGTGTGGGCGGGGCTTTAGCATATCATTAACTATTCTCTGAAGCAGGGAGTCTCAAGAGAAGCAGGTTATCCTGGTTTATTTTTCTGTTGATATGAAAAATCGGCTATATTTATCAATATAGCGGGTGAATTATGTATATGATGTATATTATGATGTTATGATGAACTATATGCCTTTCTCCACTGACGTTCTGTGATGTTCAAAGCGTTTCTAAGGAAGGCGGAGATGGCGAACGGGAACATGCTAACATTAGCAACACATTATTAGCTGTTTGATAGCGTAGTCAAGCTAAAGGCTAATCATATTAATTCCCGGTATGTGTCCGATGCTGTAGAGAGCGATACCATTGTGCAGCGTTTACTACAGTAAAGTTGAGCGAGTCTGAGCTGATGCGAGTGAGTGGAGGCGGGGCTCATTTGCATATCCATGAATCTGTGCATACTAAATGAAGCAAGGGTGTCGAGTTACATTCAAGCTATTTAAAGGCATGAAGACCGTTTTTTCACAGGAAAAAATGTTTAAATATGTCATTTTGGTGAGTTTTAAAGGATACAATTATTGACTACAGGGGGACTTTAAAAGGGCAAAGGGCAAATTATTAATTAATAATAATAGATTCTCAGGTTTCTTTTAAAAAACATGTGAAGAAGGTTGTTAACACAGTGAAATGTAATGTTTTAGATTTATTAGAAATAGTTTGAACAAAGAAGAAAGAAGCAAAGAAGTTTTATTATGAAGTCTCAATATAGCGCTTTATAAAATACAGATTGTTTTAAAGCAGCGTTACAGTAATAACAGGAAAATTGTGCATTTCGGCTATTGTTCAGCTGAAGTCAGTTCAGTGTTGATTCAATTCTGCTGTAAAGGTCATCAATTATTAAATTAGTTAATTTCATCTATAAAGCAACTCAAGTCAGATCAATAATATTGTTGAATATGAACTCCATGATTCTTCCATATATGACTACCTGGACACAGACTTGTAAGTCTATTCTTAAACCAATATAAAGTGTTATAAACAAGCTCTCAAGGTCTTAACAATTGTCAAGGTCATCATTGTAGTGTTTTAACCATTTTTTCTTTTTTGAGTTGCAATTTGCTGACTTATTACGGTAACACTTCCAAGGGTCCAATTCTCACTATGAACTAGTTGCTTATTATCATGCATATCACTAGTATATTGTGTGTTTATTAGTACTTATAAAGCACATATTAATGCCTTATTCTGCATGATCATATTCTACATCTCTTAATCAGACCAATACATAAACTTAACAACCTTACTAACTATTAATTAGCAGGAATTAGGAGTTTATTGAGGCAAAAGTCATAGCAAAAGTTCCCCATACTAAAGGTAACACTTTTTTTAAGATTTTAAATGGTCTTGCTCCACCAGTTTTAAAGGATTACATTTATCAAATAACAGGACGGTACACAAGAGCTGGTATAAGGGTGATTATAATGTGCCATTGAGAAGAAAAGTACCAGTTATCTTTTGCTTTTAGAGGAACACATGAGTGGAACAGACTCCCAATGGAAGAATTAAACAGGTCATTGTGGTTTCCCCATTGACTTCCATAGTATTTTTTCCAGCTATGGAAGTCAATGTGTCCCATCAACTGTCTGGTTACCGACATTCTTCAAAATATCTTCTTTTGTGTTCAGCAGAAGAAAGAAATTCATAGAGGTTTGAAACAACTTGAGGGTGAGTAAATGATGACAGAGTTTTCATTTTTGGGTGAACTATCCCTTTAAGAGCTGACATTATTGACGCTGCCCGTCCGTGTCGAGCGGTGTGTGTGTGTGCCAGGAGTCTGGCAGAAGTGTAAGTACAAGTCATGTTTTAATCTTGCTGAACTCAGCAGAAAATATGTTGAAAATGTACAAGAAACCCATTTGTCATCACAATCTTTAGCAATAAAGGCTTATACATTGGAGCTTAGCAACACGAAATAATGTTGTGAATGAATCACCAATGGTTTGAAAAAAAAGGGTCATTCCATCTCAAATCTGAAGAAGAAACATTCTGAAGACAGACAAACATAAATAATGATAAAAGACAAAATATTAAATGTCATGCATGAATATTTATTGAATATACTATTTTGTAGAGGGGGTCAAAATGACAAGTCTTTAGAATGACTTTAGAAAGATGGCAGCATCATTATTTAATGTTCACACAGAGATTGGTAGCTCTATTAGTGAAATCTGTTGACTTTATCAATCTGTGTTGCATTATATGCCAACGGTGACCGTTCAAAAATGGGAAAAAGCAGTTTTCAAGTTTTTTTCCCAAAGTCTTCATACCTATAACTCAAAAAATGTTTAAGATATATTAATATCCTTTTACATTTTGGTTGTTAACAAACTTTTCTTTTGGTATGTTCATTTTTGAGGCCCACGATGGTTCAATCCCAGAGATATGGAGATCTCAATTTGGCTCCATGAGTACATTTTTGAACTTTACCCATTTTCAAATGGTCGAAAACCAAATGTGGGTCACTTTGCACACAGATGATACTTATTGTATTTAAAGAGGAATATCTGAGGAACAAATAATGTTAAAAGTGAAAATGTGCCTATATTTATTCACATATAAGTGTTTTTTTCCCATTTTTGAACGGTCACCGTTGGCATATAATGCAACACAGATTGATAAAGTCAACAGATTTCACTAATAGAGCTACCAATCTCTGTGTGAACATTAAATAATGATGCTGCCATCTTTCTAAAGTCATTTTTACACCCCTGTAATTTGGCTCCAAATCTCAGGTGAAAATGATCATTTTTCCTCATTTACTGAGTAAACACTCATCCATGACATTTTATATTTTGGCTTTCTTCTTCATTTATGCATGTCTTTCACCAGAAAATAAAGTATCAAAATCAAATTTTTTTGCTCATGTAATTAGATTCAATAGCTAGGTTTCCATCCAAAATTGCTAATTTAACCTCTGTGCAAAATTGGGATATGGTTTATAACATTTGGGAATAAAGCACCGTTTCCATCCCATGTTTTCAAGAGAACAAAATCATCAATAAACTGGCACCAAACATCACTAAGAAAAATGGAAGTTGCTGTAATCTGGCTCTTTTTCCTCCATCATAAATGAGTCTCAGAGCGCAAGATGAAACGCAAAAGACGCTGTCATGTTGTCTTGCGTTCGGAGGTGTATACATGTTGTTTGGGAAGGCAGTTGTGTAATATAACCGAACCGCTTGGACGACAGACTTTGGTTCAGGCATTTCAGAATGAGCAAAACAACATTTCAGATGCTGCGATGCGATTGGTCCGTTGGCTGGTCCAGTTATGCCGTCCCATCATGCAAAGTCACATGAGATTTTTGATGCGCATCGAGGGATTTATTCGGTTTCCATCGCCGTTTATGTGCATGTCTTCCTATCGGATAAAACAATTATCTGACTCAATTGAGCGCATATTTTTTTGAATGTATTCGTTTCCATCCAGCGTTTTTTATGCGATCTCCCAAAGTTCACATAAAACTCGGTGGATGGAATATGTTAGGGCTGCTCGATTATGGCAAAAATCATAATCATGTTTATTTTGGTCAATATTGAAATCATGTTTATTTAACACGATTACAGTTACAGATGACAAGTAAACAGTCAGAAATAAGAAACTAAACACAAATGAAATAAACAGTGCTTGAGGTGGTGTTCAGATCAGAAACTGAATAAAGCAATCAAATGTAAAATAACACTGATGTATACATTAAACATAGATCTTATTATTACTACAGTTTACTCATCATTAATGGCTGCAGCAGGTTTATTAGGCTGCTGTCCCTTTAAGAGATGCACGGATCCAATACACACGCGCTCTCTCAATGTTTACATTCACTTAAGACATAACCGACTGTGTTTCCGAGGATACTATTACTTAGCAAAACGGCATTTCGACATACCTGTGTGTAGGCTATCTGAGCGTTTAGGTGCGAATCTGAAGCCTACGGTATCCTTCGCTTATGAAACACTTAGCCGAAACACTGTTGGGAAAGGCAGTTAGCGAAGTGCAGACAGGAAGTGCGCTCACCATCAGCCACCTTCAGCTGCACGTCCTCCTGCGTCTCTGCGTCTCCACTGCGCTGGATGATCTCTACCTCTTTGTAATAGTCCACCATGACCTGCTCGTCCAGAGAGTCCTGGGAGCTGCAGCGCTGGTACGGGGCCTTACCGGAGCCTGAACCCGGAGCCGCCACGGGGCCTTTGCATCGCTGAACATTGTACTGACCGGTCTTACGGCTGCGTCAAACACAGAGAAGAGACAGAGATGTCAAATAAACCAAATCATCCCATTGGAGCAGTCAGAATTAATGTTCATGGCTTCAACATGAGCACTTCTCTGTTTGCACTGGACTGAATCATCAGCATCTGACAGGAGTTTGGGGGAAATGTAATTTTAAAGAGGGAAACTGTGCCTATGAAAAGCCTTTGTGATTGTAATGGTGGTTTCTGATGATTGATATTATCACTCACTGAACTGAACACCAAGACTCCAAATGTCTTATTAAAAATCACTGGTAACACTTTAGTTTAGGGTCTGATTCTCTCTGTTACCTAGTTGCTTATTATCATGCATATCACTAGGATATTGTCTGTTTATTAGTACTTATAAAGCACGTATTAATGCCTTATTCTGCATGGTCATATTCTACATCCATTAATCCCACCCACTACTAGGGCGATATTGACAAAAAAATATATCTCAAAATTTTCTAGGATTTTCTAGATAATGATAATTAGACAATATTTTGCTGAGTGTGTTTGTGTTGGTACATTGGCAGGTTTTTGATATTCTTCATATTTTGTGCGGTGGTCAGCAGTGACAGAAATCATCTTTTCCAATAATTTAAATAGATTTTTATCTTTTATGGGCATTTTTACCTTTACAACCCCATTTTTTAACCTAATTAAATGTATGCATCATTTTTTTTGTCAAATTCTTACATTTAATCAATACATTTAATAAGAATAATGAGACACAATAGGGCTGTTACCAAACAAATTAAATCAGTATCAACTAAATCCATCTTTGCACTGCAGAGGAAACACAGAATCTGCATCTGAAGTAACCTGCTGTTACAATAATGTGCTGACGTTTTAAAATATAAAATGTTAAATATTGAAATTAGAAATTATGATTTTAAAACATGAAAATATACTTAAAATGTGAAATTAAAACCGCCAGTAGGTGGCAGCAAGTCACTGTTAATGAGTGAGTCATTGAGATTAATTCAAACAGCTGATTCATTCAGGAACGAAGCATTTAACTGTTTTAATGGCCCAAATGGCACCCTAAACCCTTGCGGACTTCCTACGAGTCCGCACTTTCGTGACGTAACACCGCTTTGACTGTGGGGAAGAAGTCCCGGCAAAAGTGCGCATATCGACTCGCGGGCACCCTTTTGAGACCTTTAATGACAAATGGGACACTCTACGGTCTCATGGACTTAAAGGACACGCGCCATTGCAAGTCCACAAGACCGAAAGTGCATATGAAGTGAGTCATTTGGGACTGGGCCAATGAGTGAGTCACTGAATCATTCATTTAAACATCATTCAATAAGGAAACACCGCCGTGTGTTGCTCAGAGACGCAAAACAGTCCGGTGACTTTGTTTGGAACTATTTTCGTTGGTGAAATAGAGCAAAAACAGGCAATATTGTGTCTAATATTAACTTCTTGTTTATTGAAATTACATTTGTAATTGTGCTGATATTTGGAGAAAAAAACTGCACTCTTTGTGTGATACTGATTAACTATATTAAATTATATAAATTGGTATTTTTGCCCCTTATCTTGTGAATATTGAGGGCATTATAAATGCATTTTAATAGAGTAAATCACATAGTGAAAGTGTGCACTCTAAATACTCAAGTGCACTACTCTAACCTACTAGACTACATCACGTAGTGTGTGTGTGTGTGTGTGTGTGTGTGCTCTCTCAGTGTGTTTTTGTAAAGTGAGGGATATACTCGATAATGTCAGTTTGCACATCATTAAAACAACAATCACCATATTCTCGTAGATGATATATATCACACACCCCTACCCAATACTTAACAACTACAACAAGTTTAGTGAGGCAGAAGTTGGACCCTAAACTAAAGTGTGACCATAATGTTTCTTACAAGCCAATATGGCTCCTCAGGTTCAATTTATTTTTTGTGAAGCAAAGTTTGCACTAGGGCTTCAATTAACGAGTGTTTTGATAATCAATCAATGAATCGGTCTTTTATTTCTTCAATTAATTTGATGATTGTCCATAGAAATGGTTTATTCACAACGTGACTGGCGGATGTTTTCCAAGCACAAGTCGTGATTATTCGACAATCAAATTCGCTGACGATTATCATCCATTTTGTTGATTAGTTGTTGCATTCCTATTTGCGGTTCAGATTTCACTTTAATATGAATATGTGAAATCTTTTAGAGGCAAAAATCACATTTTGGTGTGAGAAACCTTGACTAGCATTGTACTGTAAGTGGACTTCAAGAGGTCCTTCTGAACGGAACCGGACCATCGCGTTCGAATGGATCCATCAAGACCTATAAATGACCTGAGTTTGGTGCATTTTCCATTCCACATGCTTCAGGGGGAAAACGCTTCGAAAGTGTGGAATATGACTCTGCTTTGAGTCTTTTCTTCTCATTGGATGCATGACACAGCAGGAATGAAGAGCTCCCGCTGCTTATCCTGCCAACGGGATCAAGACAGGAAGTCACAAAAACAAGGAAATAAAGATGCTATTGTGAGGCTGATTGTTCGGCTGGTTTCTGGGGCAGGACACGCAGAGCTCTCCGACGCTGGCTCATTCCCTCTCAGGATGAACGTATAAAAGCTCAAAGCTCAGCACTCTTCACTGCTGCTGGCCATGGGAGCTACTTGATGTCAGCAAGCAGTTTTCTGGCTCGTATCAGGCTTGTATTCAAAGATTACAGTACACCGAGGTTGTGATGGGGGCAGGCGCTCTTGCTCCACTGGAAAACGGTGACCAAGCAGAAAGTAACTCTCCAGTTTCTGGGTCATGGCTGAACCTGCATCTGTGCATTCATGGCACAGGTCCTGCGTCATGTGATTTATGTGCTTCTGCTGGCACCAAATAGCACAATGAATAAACACAAAAGATGATATTTTGAAGAAAATGGGTAACCAAACAGTTGACCCCATTGACTTTCATACTATGGAAGTCAATTGGGTCAATCAACTGGGCGGAGTCTCTTTGCAAGCGCACTGCACTCGCAACCAAATCAATCAAAACTCACAGCCAATCAGAAGAGCGTGTGGGCGGAGTCTCTCTGCAAGCGCACTGCACTCGCAACCAAATCAATCAAAACTCACAGCCAATCAGAAGAGCGTGTGGGCGGAGTCTCTCTGCAAGCGCACTGCACTCGCAACCAAATCAATCAAAACTCACAGCCAATCAGAAGAGCGCACTGCACTCGCAACCAAATCAATCAAAACTCACAGCCAATCAGAAGAGCGCGTGGGCGGAGTCTATCTGCAAGCGCACTGCACTCGCAACCAAATCAATCAAAACTCACAGCCAATCAGAAGAGCGTGTGGGCGGAGTCTCTCTGCAAGCGCACTGCACTCGCAACCAAATCAATCAAAACTCACAGCCAATCAGAAGAGCGTGTGGGCGGAGTCTATCTGCAAGCGCACTGCACTCGCAACCAAATCAATCAAAACTTACAGCCAATCAGAAGAGCGTGTGGGCGGAGTCTTTCTGCAAGCGCACTGCACTCGCAACCAAATCAATCAAAACAGCCAATCAGAAGAGCGTGTGGGTGGAGTCTCTCTGCAAGAGCACTGCACTCGCAACCAAATCAATCAAAACTCACAGCCAATCAGAAGAGCGTGTGGGCAGAGTCTCTCTGCAAGCGCACTGCACTCGCAACCAAATCAATCAAAAATCACAGCCAATCAGAAGAGCGTGTGGGCGGAGTCTCTCTGCAAGGGCACTGCAATCGCAACCAAATCAATCAAAACTTACAGCCAATCAGAAGAGCGTGTGGGCAGAGTCTCTCTGCAAGCGCACTGCACTCGCAACCAAATCAATCAAAAATCACAGCCAATCAGAAGAGCGTGTGGGCGGAGTCTCTCTGCAAGGGCACTGCAATCGCAACCAAATCAATCAAAACTTACAGCCAATCAGAAGAGCGTGTGGGTGGAGTCTCTCTGCAGACTTATTCCTGGTCAGTTTCAGGGAGAAGGACATGATTTGATGGGAGAAAGTGTTTGATTGAGCGTGGTCTGTACTCTCAGAAGAGAAAGACGGTTCATTTCCATTGACAATATCTGCTAAAAGCTGCTTTAACAACTTTTAAAAGTACACTAGCATAGCAACTAACACTTAATTCACCATCCAGCCAGAACAAATCAAACATTTACTCTAACAATCACACTTCTTCTATACGTTGCGTGAGGTGATTTGCAGCCATAAAAACAGCTAATAGTGGCATCTGAAATCATTCACTGCAAATACACAGATCTCAAATGAAAGGAGAAAATCAACAACCTTTCCTCTGTCATAAACGCTGACGTTCATGGTTTAGCTATTAACCGAGGGTTTGTGTCGTGGGGAACTGGGGGAGTGAGCTCTTCTCTCAGTGGACTCTAAAGGTCAGATAGAAACGACTGAAACACAACAGATGAAGAAACAGAAAGAGGACAAAAGGGTCAATCGTCACCATGTTCTTGTTTTGCATACACAAACAAAAGAGGCTATAGCAGACAAAACACTAACGCATTGTGTGTGTCCTCACGGCGATGTACGAGTGCGAGTCGAGTCAAGGGGCCAGAAGCAATGCGGTTTCTATGATGACCAGGAGTGTACCGGAGGAATGCGGCTGCCTGGAGACCGCGACAGGCCACGGCGTGTTTAAACATGCGCTTTCATGATAAACTGCTGAGATCCGCTCAAAGACAAACACACTTAACTTGCATAATGTGATGCATTTCAAAGTGAAACCAACATTTCCTATGCAGGTTAAAATAACTCTGTTTTGGGTTGTGTGTGTTTTCATGAGGTGCTCTATTCATTTGACATTGCGGGAATAACACCAAGGTCTGTTTACACCTGGTCACTTCATGTGTTTTCTATGATGGGATATCTATCCGATTGTGAGATGACCAGGTGCAAATCACTTTTAGACGAATTTAGATACGATCACTCAAACCACTTCAGGAGGTGGTCAGAAACGCATCCCAATAGAAACGGGACAAGTGTAAAGCATCTGTTGGTAAAGCCACATTTGTACATTTTACTCCTCCCAAACTGTTGAATAAGATTGTGTGAGAATGTTATAACGGCTCCCGGTAGCAAGATATGTAACGGATAATACACGGTAAGCTGTGCATTAAACGATTAGTTCACTTCAGAATTAAAATTTCCCAGCCGAGCAATGATAAGGGTCTTATCTAGCAATACGATCAGTCAAAAATAAAAAATAAATGTATATACTTTTTAACCACAAATGCTCTTCTGAGTCAGTAATGAAACGAGTCTTTAGGAGTGAGTCATTGAATCATTCATTCAAACCAATTAATTTAAATTATTTAAATATTAAGACTATCAATTAACATGAAGTGACTCTCAGAGCGGCTCTGGAGATGAAGTTCATGCATTCATGTCCTCATATAGTAAGGCTACAGAGGCAACACAGCGAGTGCTTCAGTGTGTGTGTGTGTGTGTGTGCATCTGCACCATTCACTCACACAGACATGCAGAGCTACAGGTTCGTAGTCATTTGCACTTCTGTGCATGTGTTTGTGTGAGTTTTGACATTTGTACAGCTGCTGTCTGTATAATGCATCTCCATTTATAAGATTTTAGTGTGTTGCGATTCACACTCCTCTACGGGAAAGAAGTCTATTTTTGGCTGTGGAATATGAGTTGGGCTTCCTGATCCTGTGGGACTCGCTGCTGACGCGTCTCCATGGGAACGGCTCAAAAAGCTCAGGAGTCGGAGCGTGATCTGAGGAAACAGCCGATACATTAGGACAGTGCAGAGCGATTCTGGAATGATGGGAAAAAGACACGTGTTTATTTGATGCTCTGGTTATAGTATCACATCTGCACGTCAAATGCCCAAACACGGCTGATCAACTCAGCGTTAAACTATCTCTCATAGCCGTCTGAGTTTACATGTCTCAGCATGAGTGGAAACTATTTCCTACCTGCTTCCTGCAGGAAGAATTTAAAGCTAAGAACTGATATGCACACGAAACATAATGCAAGATTGCATAATACGATGTCACATATCATGCATAATCTCTCAGCTTTATTTGTGTTAAAGTGAACTTCTCAAACCAGCAGAAGATCTGTTGGGATCCGTGTGTCAATGGAACAGCGATAAAGGAAAGAAAGAGACGTTCTGCCCATCACAGACATCACACACAAAGCATGCAGCGCACCATGAATGAAATATTCATTATGCAATGATACAGCCACACGGGATGGAAAGGCAAGCGATGTTTACCATGTCAGCGCAGGTCAAACCATCACATACAACAACACAGAACCAACACACACCCTCACGGAGATCATGTGCATGATCCATGGCACGGTTTACCTTCACAGGTACTTTACCTTCATCAGAGAGATGCCGAAATTCAACCACATTATGAGTGTATGCACGCACACTCGAAATTATATGTTTTATTTTAAATCACAAATTCCATTTAATTGTTTCCCACTAATTTTTCCAGATTTCATTTTATCGGTTTATTATGGAAGCTTGTTTCCGCCACAGAATAAAAAATAAAAAAGGTAAATGCGACTTTTTATCTTATAATTCAGATTTTTATTATTTATTCAGTTGCGGAAAAAAACTTCCATAGTTTATGTACAGTTTAATAATCAAAAAGCATAGCAGTAATCTTTTCAAATTAATTCCTGAAACTTTAAACAATGACTTTAAACTTTTATTTTTTCGGAAATTCTGTGTTGTCTATTTTAAAGTTGCAATATGTAGAATTTTTGCAGTAAAATATCTAAAAACCAGTAGGTCAGTGTAATATATTTTGTTCAGTCGAGTACTTACAATATCCCAAATGTTTCCAACTATTTGTAAATCGTGAGAAAATTGTGATTTTAACCAAGGAAACGGTACTTGTGAGGGAATCGCCTGTCAATGGCATCATATCTGCGTTACCCTCGGTTACCGCTACTGTGGACGACTGTAACGTCTAGCGGCCGCTGGTGTAGTTTCGTTCAAACTTTACGGACCATGGCAAGCAGACTTTGGAACAAAATGAGAAATCTGAGATAATGCAGCACTGTCGGGGCCGCGAAGGAACGACCTGCCCCCCAACTGGCGCTAATTCTAAACCGAAAGTAAAATGCACACGGCCGTGCTGTCGTCCCTTCACGGCCGCACTGTCGTTCGTTCGCGCATTTTACTTCGGTTTAGAATTAGCGCCAATTCGGGGGCAGGTTGCTTGAATGGTGGGTTCATTAGCCTATTATTCTTAATGAAAAACACAACAAAACAGTACAATGACAAACACACTTAAATAGGCGCTTTTACATTTCGTGTTGAAATCAAATCTTGTCATTCAGCTCCTCACTCTCGTGATGAATGAAATCTGACTCTCGTTCGGCTCACGCTGCACGTTCAGTTTTTAATTGTAGTTAATCTGTTCTCTAACTGAACTAAATGACTTTTACTACTATAAAATATCAAAATGACGGTGGACAAGTGATGTAACCGGTGTTATGCCTGAACACCGGTAACACTGACTATCGCAGCAAGCCTATTACCCGTTATTATCAATCTAAATGAATCTACTGCGAAATATAAGAGCTTGTTACTGGGCCGTAACAGACCGGTGTGTTTTGTATCACTAGTGCAGTGTCGGTTCTCGGAGCATAAGCCCTCTCCAGCTTAGAGAGAGGAGAGAAGAATGTTCAGCCCCACCCTCTGAAGCTTCCAATATTCGGTGTTGGTTACTACCGAAGCTTCAAAGCTCAAATAAATGGTATTCGGACCAGCCCTAGTGGAGACCAAGTGAAACAGCGTTGCGTTTCCTCAGTTTTAATTGGTCAAATAAACTGACCTGTATGAGTAGTAATTCAGCACTTGCGGGTAGTTCGGTAGAATGAAATGTCCTCATTTCTTTATATCCGCCGGGACTCGCGCGTGTGGCACTGATATCTGTCTCTTATTAGTAATCGCGCCCTGCTTCGTTAAAAAACATGAATGCATTCACTCGTCCATAAACATGATTAGATCCATCGGTATGATTCCACGCTCATTCACTGCGTCATTAATCTACACCTTTGTTATTGTTTTAAAGAGGTGAGTGACCCCTAGTGGCGAAAACATACATATTGTAGCTTTAATTTCTCTGGATTTTTTTATTTATGACTTAATACACATTTATTATCAAAAATGATGGTAATCAAATTAATGCATAAAACATTAACAATTTAATTCATCATTTAAAATGTAATTTTACATTTTAAATAAAAATGTTTGGCAAACAAAATGCTGCCCAACAGAGGTTTAGAGGTTAAATTTAAACATGGTGTGATATATTATATTATATTATTACTTTGAGAAGTACATTCTAGTGTACAATAATAATATATCTGTCACAATTTCTTCAAGTTAAACTGGTCTTTTATTTTGGCGTGTTGTGGTGAAGAGCTGTGAGTTTGTGTGTGTCTGACAATCTTCTGTTAGATCCAAATATAGAAACTTCTGTTTTGAATCTGTGCTGAATCTTAACGACCGGCCCATCTGCAAACAACCAGCAAAAAGCAGATGCTCAAGCAAACAGCCAAAGGCCAGTTGGCAGACACACACGCACACACACAGAAACCTCCTCCTCAGGCCGCTGTGATCCGGCCAGCACAATCCATGAGGGAGTTCAGCTCGCAGCTGCGGAGCGAGGAAGACACCTGTGCTCCACCTGAGGACACAAACAACAGCCAGCATCCCGTTTCACCGCCCGCCCGTCAGGACCAACACGAGGAGCACAGACTCATCACCAGTTTGTGTTAAAGTCACCATGAAATCAAAACCGACTTATGTTTTATGGAGTATTGCCGTGTTTGTTCTAAATGATTTATCGGTGCACATCATTATTGTTAATAATCTTAAATAACTTAATCTCTTCTCTGATGACGAGGGCGGGACAACCTGTCACTCACATGAGATCCACCAATAGCAAACCACAACCATCCAATCAATTCCCCACAGACACAATCAAGCCCCGCCCTACATTTGTTCTTGTTCCCGAAGCGTTTCACTCAAATATAATGCACAATAGGGAAGAAAGACTAGTGCAACTTCAGTTGCATGATGAATTTAAAGGGGTCATGAAGTGAGAAATCAAATTTTTCTTGAGCTTTTGACATATAAGAGGTCACTCAGGTTCAGAACTGAAAACGTCCTTGTTAGTCCAAAAACAGCTTTTATTGTAGCCAAGCCCAGAGAACGACTCGTTGTGGAATGAGCCTGTAATAGATGGAGAAAGACCGCCTCTGCAGAAGAAGATCAACGCCTACTACTCACTCGGGGCTACTTTGAGCCACTTGTTCACACTGCAGTGAGCGAGATCATATTAGGCATGGTAAAACACGGCACTCGCGCTAAAACAAGAACACCAGATTTAAACAATAAGACTAACTGTGTTGAGCTGGAGAACAATGATTAGTTTCTGTCCATGAATGATCCAAACAGTTGCTCACCTGTCTAATAAAACACATCAGATATTAAAGCGGCTTTGGTGTTTCCATGGTTACTACAAAATAAAACCGGAGGGTAACGCGGGTATGATGTCATTGATAGGCGACGCACGGTCCGTGTCCTGGGTAAAATCACTTATTTCTCTGGATTTAAACATTCTTAGAAACATTTGGGATAATGCAAGTACGCAAGTCAACAAAATATATAACGTTGTTCTAGTGGTTTTTGGATATTTTAATCCTAAAATCTTACATATTGTGCCTTTAACTTGTAATATTGAGTACAGGGGCGTTTCCTCCGAGGTTTAAGCAGCATCTCCCTCATCTCCACTGAACACACCTCCTGAAGCGTGCCGGGAACTAAAAGTCCTGTGATGAATCCAGCCTAATAAATAATGGTGTTACTGGTATGAGTAAACAACTCACCCACTAGATATCACCGCTTTGTCGACTATTAAAAACAACAACTATGTCATTTAACATTAGTTAAAGGTTCACCCAAAAAAATGAAAATGATCCCATAATTTGCTCTCCCTCATGCCATCCTAGGTGTATATGCTTTCTTCTTTCACACATGCGGAGTTTCAGCTTTATAATGGCAGTGAATGGGGGACGAGATTTTGAAGTCCAAAAAAAGTGCATCCCTCCATCATAAAAGTGATAAATTATGGGATAATTTTTATATAACAAATAAAATACATATGAAATTTGTCACTGTGTTATTATACTTATTTTTGAATAAATATAAAAATGAGAAATATACTTTGTTTTAATAAATATAACTATAATAATTGCCTTGTTAATGTAAAAAGTAGTGCTGTCAAATCGATTAATCACGATATCCAAAATAAACGTTACATAATATATGTGTGTGTACTGAGTATAATTATTATGTATATAAACACACACTCATTCATGTATATATTTAAGAAATATTTGCATGTATATACTTTTATATCTCATATTTTAAATATAAATACAACCATTTTTTCTTAAAACACCCTGGCCCTTCCCAGCTTTATAATGTGAGTGAATGGGGGATGAGATTTTGAAGTGCATTCATCCCTCATAAAAGTGATAAATTATGGGTTACATTTCATATAGTTATATTTCATATATCATATAGCAAATAAAATACACATGAAATGTATTACTGTGTTCTTATAGGGTTTTTTTATAAATATAAAAATTATAAGTAAATTTTATTAGAAATATACTTTGTTTTAATAAATATAACTATAACAATTTAATTATTAATGTAAAAATACGAAAATATAATTGTTTTGGTTGTTGTTTTCTTGATGGTAGGTAATGTATATTTATTTAACCTGCAAATTGTCAACAAGAAGATATATCTGTGTGTCAATACTTAAAACACACAACAGCTTGTAGTAAAAGCGACAGAACAAAAAAGCCGAAGTAGACCTGATCGCACGGACACACTAAACATAACTCAACAGCTTTAGGTTACAGCTTCTCTGTCCATCTTCTTGTGTAACCCCTAGCTAGTCAGCATGATGTCGCACACACATATGACGCCCACCTCAGGCAGCTCCCTAGGTTTAGAGACACAGCCCTAGGATACAGTTGCCATAAATAGTGCACACTGCTCTGGGTAATAAATGAATGCGCTCCTCATGCGATCCCTCACCTCGCTCCTGGAAACTCCGTCTGCTCTTTACAGCCGACAGCCAGCACGGCTTCAGTGTTGCTGGTGTAAGCGGTCAACACGACACCCTGCTCGTCCTGCTGTCGACTCATCTTCAGTGCCACATTATTAGGGAAGTTTCGGTGTAACTTCGGACGAACTGCCGCCGCTCGACTCTCTCCTAACAACATGAATAATCGGAGTCATAAAGCTCCGCCCCTTGGGCGGCGACGTGACCAATCATAGACTCGTCTAATGAATATTAATCACGTTATGTCACGCTTACCTACCTGATTGGCTTAAATGCAGACATTGTTAAAGCGACAGCAGCGTTTGTTATGGTCAGAGTAGTAAGGGCTTGACTCATGAATATTAATGACGTTACGTACACATAAGATACGGCTTCATCGTAGTAGACTGTGATGACGCGTTTTAACGGTCATCAGCATCGTAAATTCTGCAGTTTTTATAAATATATATTTTTTAAATGTATGTAAGACTTTACTCAGTATTATATTACATTTACATCAAATTATATATAAAAAAACTACTTAATTCTGCTGTGAGGGTGTTTGTTTCTAATGCAACTGCCCTTATCAATCTCACTATTTTTTTGAAAGTTGTGAAAACACTATTGCGGAGTTTTTCTATTGCTATCTCAGCAAATGGGAACACAAAAATACATATTTAAAGGTGCAGTGTGTAGTATTTATGAGGATCTATTGACAGAAATGCAATATAACTATGTTTTCAGTGGTGTATAAAGACCTTACATAATGAAGCGTTATGTTTTATTACCTTAGAATGAGCCGTTTCTATCTACACACACCGCGGGTCCCTTACAGTGAAGTCGCCATTTTGCGCCGCCATGTTTCTACAGTGGCCCTAAACGGACAAACTGCTCTACAGAGCGCTAGCTACTCTCTGCGGTCTCAGACGACCACATCTTTGTTCTGTGTGGGCCACCGTGCTTTGAAAGGGAGGGGTGAGCCGTGGACGATTGCAATTTACAACCTCACCACTAGATTTCACTCAATTTTACACACTGCACCTTTAACGTAGTATCTCATTCACCGCTATAGAAGTTTACCCAACTATGATGACATTTTAAATTAGACAGTAAACTTCAGTCAGTCCCTCAGAGATTAAATCATGTTTATATACTGTTGCACAGGGCATCTATTGATCCCCAGTGATTTACCTCAGCTCGCATCTCAGCTGATGTGTATTAATTTAATGACCGTGGTTCCGTTAATTAATACGGCACCTCGTATCTATCAGTCAGGTTGAAGTGAAAAATAACTTCTAAATAAAGCAATGTTCTGTCAGTACTGTAGTTATAAATGAGATACATTGGAAAATATGTACTCTGTAGACACAAAATGGTCACTTAAATGGTTTCTTAGACACACCTGTTTATGGGTTTTCCAGTCAGAAATATACTTTTGCTGATGCTATTGCTGTACAGAGTCACATCAGAAGATTCGTTGACACAATACAAACCTAAAGCTGAAGCATGTGAGCGTTTTGTTCGAAGGTTTGACGTTTGTTCCATTTGCATGTAATTTGCCTTTTGTGTGTCAACAATGTGCCCCACGGTCAAGATTAAATTACATCCTCCTTCCTGAAAAACGGCCCACTGATGGCGGTGTTTGGGCCGAGCTGAGAGTGGAGGTACACAGGTACACACTGGAGGCCATTATTTATTCAGTTTAGTTCCTTAACGCTCTTCACAACACAATCGCATGTTTCCATTACCATCAGAGCTGTTTGTTCAGCATGTCTGTCACTGTATGAGCGTTTGCAAGCTGCTGGAGCTGTCATGTGTGAGGATACGGTCCAGTGAAAACAGAAGAAATGTTTATTTTCAGCTTATCTATTATCTGACCGATTCACAATACTAATGTCTAGGAGAGCTGGGGACATTGCAGAAAACACAAACATGGATTTTGCATTGGTTTTACCATTGTGTTGTATATTTAAAATAACTAATTTAAAATAAGTAAGCTAATGATTTTTTGAGGACACCCGTGTGTTAGTGACACAATCAAAATATTGACTAATTAATAATTAAGCATCAACTGCTGTAGGTGAACTGTGTATTTTCTGCACCAACAGAAGCCAATACCATTTCTACAGCTAATGAGTGTTGTGTGTGTTGATACTAGGGTTATGTATTACTGGTTTAAGTAATAAAAAAAAAGTCACTGTGTCCAAAATTGCGTAGGGTAAGAGTAGGTACTGCATTTGATGAAAAACTTACTTTTCACCTGTTAAAGGCACAATATGTAAGATTTTTGGATTACAATATCCAAAAACCACTAGAACAATGTTATATATTTTGTTGACTTGCGTACTTGCATTATCCCAAATGTTTCCAAGAATGTTTAAATCCAGAGAAATAAGTGATTTTACCCAGGACACGGACCGTGCGTCGCCTATCAATGACATCATACCCGCGTTACCCTCCGGTTTTATTTTGTAGTAACCATGGAAACACCAAAGCCACTTTAATATATGATGTGTTTTATTAGACAGGTGAGCAACTGTTTGGATCATTCATGGACAGAAACTAATCATTGTTCTCCAGCTCAACACAGTTAGTCTTATTGTTATAGTTATATATATAGTTATTGTTATAAGTGTGTCATAGTAGCGCCGAGCGGACGCACAGAGTAGCATTATAACATCACTTTAACACACTCAAATGTGTGTAATATGATAAAACAGCGCTGCGTTACCACACACACGCATGAGCGGAAGAAGCGGAAGCGCTCGCCTGACAGAATAAAAGCTCTACCCAATCAAGACATCAAGACACGCCTTTGTCTACCCATATTGTGGCTTTAATGAAGTGCAACAAACCCAGCTAATAGGGAATGTTCTCAGAACTTTAGCTAACGTTGTGGCATGGTTCTCTCAAGGTTCTCTCAAAGTTATAAACAAACGTTCTTCTAGTAACAGTAAAAGAACGTTTGTTCAAAGTTATCTGGTCTTTAATAATGTTCTCAAAACATTAGCACAAAAACATTATTTATACATCATTCATGGAATGTTTTTCTGAAATGTTTTATTTGGATGTTCGTCTGACATTTAAAAAAAATGTTTCAACTTGTTTCAGAACGTTCAGAGAACATTCAAAAGTAACCCTTTGCAGCTATAACAGCTTCAACTCTTCTGGGAAGGCTTTCCACAAGGTTTAGGAGTGTGTTTATGGGAATTTTTGGCCATTCTTCTAGAAGCACATTTGTGAGGTCAGGCACTGATGTTGGACGAGAAGGCCTGGCTCGCAGTCTCCGCTCTAATTCATCCCAAAGGTGTTCTATCGGGATGAGGTCAGGACTCTGTGCAGGCCAGTCAAGTTCCTCCACACCAAACTCGCTCATCCATGTCTTTATGGACCGACGCTTTGTGCACTGGAGCGCAGTCATGTTGGGACAGGAAGGGGCCATCCCCAAACTGTTCCCACAAAGTTGGGAGCATGAAATTGTCCAAAATGTCTTGGTGAAGCATTAAGAGTTCCTTTCACTGGAACTAAGGGGCCAAGCCCAACCCCTGAAAAACAACCCTACCCCATAATCCCTCCTCCATAGTCCCGTTCTCCTGGCAACCGCCAAACCCAGACTCGTCCATGGGATTGGCAGACAGAGAAGCATGATTGGTCACTCCAGAGAACACGTCTCACTGCTCTAGAGTCCAGTGGCGGCGTGCTTTACCCCACTGCATCCCACGCTTTGCATTGCACTTGGTGATGTAAGGCTTGGATGAGCTGCTCGGCCATGGAAACCCATTCCATGAAGCTCTCTACACACTGTTCTTGAGCTCATCTGAAGGACACAGAAGTTTGGAGGTCTGTAGCTATTGACTCTGCAGAAAGTTGGCGTCTTCTGCGCACTGTGACCCTCAGCATGCGCTGACCCCGCTCTGTGATTTTACGTGGTCTATCACTTCGTGGCTGAGTTGCTGTTGTTCCCAATCGCTTCCACTTTGTTATAATACCACTAGCAGTTGAGCGTGGAATATTTAGTAGTGAGGAAATTTCAGGAATGGACTTTGGCAACCTATCACGGTACCACGCTTGAGTTCACAGAGCTCCTGAGAGCGACCCATTCTGTCACAGATGTTTGTAGAAGTGTCTGCATGCCTAGTGCTTGATTTATACACCTGTGGCCATGAAGTGACTGAACACCTGAACTCATCATGATGCTATTCACCGCCATTTACTAATGTGATGGATGTCTGTGGGATTGTTTCAGCTGGTGAAGATGGTGCATTTGATCGCTTAGTATCCTCAAGAACACACACCTGAGGATCATTCATGTCTGAAGCATGATGGGATTAGCCACGGAACAAAGTGTAGTACTTAGGTTTAGGGGTTTGTCATTCATGACAAATGTTGTTTTTATCTCGCATTTGCTCTTTTCCTCTTTTATCATGCATGCAAATTTGTACCTATTTGGATTGTTTGGCTAATGCATTTGGTCTTTTTTAGGTGCAGTGAGTTTTTTGGTGTTGCAACTTGAACACAGTGCAATATTTTGACAAAACCCCAGTGTTTACAATCTTGAAGTCAATCTATCTATTGCCTACTTATAGTTATCTCATGGTGGGAAAACGCACATGAACACAGAATTAATGGCACATTTGACCTGAGGTTGAGAGTCGCTGAGCTCTCCAGCTGTGATACTGCCCTCTAGTGTTCACAGCTCACCTCTGCATCTTTAGACTCTCTTTGTTTCACACAAACAACAGACATCATTCTGACAGAAGGCAACCTTTTCAGTCAGAAGCCACAGCATGGTCAGTTTTAGAGAGTAACGGGTCAGTTTGGTGCATCTCTGATGGGCTTTATCATTCTCAATAGGCTTAAATATATTTGTGGCTGTCCACATCCTAACCCTCATGGTGAAACAGATGAGCCAGACACGAGCTCTGAAGCGACACTGGCGTCAGAAGCATTTGCTCAGTGACGTGGTTCACATTCGGAGGAGCTCTACAGATGTAGCTTCACATTCAGGGCAGATTTAGGGGAGATGACATTCAATGAGCTACGGGTTCAGAGAACTTACAACAGCACAGCATCACTATAGGCACTTTCCACAATGAGGGAACTAAACAGAGCTTCAAACACTAAAAAATTAGGTTGAAGATTTTATTTTACATTTATTTTAAATGAGCTTTGCTTTTGCAACCCTGGTAACAACATTTCTGGCATGTCTGAATACAGTAACAACCCTGTAACACCAAGTAAATATATAAATAAATATATGGTAACAAAAGGATTTTCATTTCTTAACATTAGTTAATGACAGCAAATAATGAACAACTGTATCTTTATTTACTAACATTAACAAAACAGATGCTGTACAAATATATTGCCACTGGTTAGCTCATGTTAACTAATGCATGAACTAATGTTAACAAATCAGACATTGTAAAGTGTTATCAAATATGTGACCCTGGACCACAAAACCAGTCATACAGGTTTTTTTTTTTTTTTTAAATTGAGACCTATACACCATCTGAAAGCTTTCCATTATTGTGTGGTTTGTTAGGACAATATTTGGCCAAACTATTTGAAAATCTGGAATCTAAGGGTGCAAAAAAGTCTAAATATTGAGAAAAATATTGTTGGTTGTAATAAATATTGTCAAGTAAATATAGTAAATATCCTTCGTCGTTCCCCTCTCTCAATATCTATATGATACAGGTCACAACTCATTATAGCATAAATAATATACAACAGGGCTAAAGACACACTCTAAGATAAATGTGCTTTCCGTTACTCCCATAGTGTATGATAACAGAAATATATATATATATGTTTGTATTGAACACTGATGGAGCAACAGATTTTGTGTGAAAATAAATCATAAAAGTGGTTTAATAAATGCTAAAATAATATGTTTTTAATAATGTTTAAGTACTTGTTCAAAACAATCAATTTAGAAAAGTTTAAACTATTTTCTGTTTATTTAGACAAATAAAATAATTCATTTTTGTTCAATAAATATACTGTCGTTAAAATATCTTCTGAAAGCATTGAATGAGATCCCATAATAATTTAATATAGATGTAATTTGATATTTTATTATATGATATTATTATATGTTTTTAAGGTGGACACCCAACTTATATATGATATTTATAATCTGAATGTTATGTCAACAAATGGAAAAGTCAGCCGCTGTTTATTATCAAATATCCCAAATACCATACCTTTACATATTCTTCTGTTATTTAAAAACTGTTGCTTTAATTACTTTGAACAAAACTAAAAATCATTAATTAATTTTATTGATTCTCATTTGCTACTTGAATCTACAACGTTTTAAAAAAACCATAAAATATTAGATCAAATTATCACAGAATCAACTTTGCGCTGCCGCCCGCGATCACGTCACGGATCAGACAAATTTCCATGTGCATCTTGAAAGGCGGATGTTTTGGAAAGTGCTGAGGCAAGTATGGATGAAAATAAAATCAAAGGAGCCTTTTACCCTGTTGTACCCTACATATACACATTTATGCCTAACATGTGCACGACGAAGGAAAAGAAAATCCAAACACGAGGCATGGACTCCACTAGACCCCTGAAGGTGTGCTGTGGTATCTGGCACCAAGATGTTAGCAGCAGATCCTTTAAGTCCTGTAAGTTGGGAGGTGCGGCCTCCATGGATCGGACTTGTTTGTTCAGCACATCCCACAGATGCTCGATTGGATTGAGATCTGGGGAATCTGGAGGCCATTTGTTGTTGTGCTCCTCAAAGCATTCCTGAAGCATTTGTGCTTTGTGGCAGGAGCATTATCCTGCTGGAAGAGCCACAGCCACCAGGGAATACCGTTTCCATGAAAGGCTGTACATGGTCTGCAACAATGCTTAGGTAGGTGGTACGTGTCAAAGTAACATCCACATGGATGGCAGGACCCAAGGTTTCCCAGCAGAACATTGCCCAAAGCATCACACTGCCTCCGCCGGCTTGCCTTCTTCCCATAGTGCATCCTGGTGCCATGTGTTCCCCAGGTAAGCCACGCACCCGGCCATCCACGTGATGTAAAAGAAAACGTGATTCCTCAGACCAGGCCACCTTCTTCCATTGCTCCGTGGTCCAGTTCTGATGCTCACGTGCCACTGTTGGTGCTTTCGGCGGTGGACAGGGGTCAGCATGGGCACCCTGACTGGTCAGCGGCTATGCAGCCCCATACGCAACAAACTGAGATGCACTGTGTATTCTGACACCTTTCTATCAGAACCAGCATTAACTTCTGGAGCAATTTGAGCTCCAGTAGCTCGTCTGTTTGATCGGACCACACGGGCCAGCCTTCGCTCCCCACGTGCATCAATGAGCCTTGGCCGCCCATGACCCTGTCGCCGGTTCTCCACTGTTCCTTCCTTGGAGCACTTTTGATAGATCCTGACCACTGCAGACCGGGAACACCCCACAAGAGCTGCAGTTTTGGAGATGCTCTGACCCAGTCGTCTAGCCATCACAATTTGGCCCTTGTCAAACTCGCTCAAATCCTTACGCTTGCCCATTTTTCCTGCTTCTAACACATCAACTTTGAGGACAGAATGTTCACTTGCTGCCTAATATATCCCACCCACTAACAGGAGCCGTGATAAGGAGATCATCAGTGTTACTCACTTCAACGGTCATAATGTTATGCCTGATCAGTGTATATGTATGTATATATAAAGAAAACTATTGGATAAGTTGTCTTTTAATAACTTCTGTAACAGGGTTGAATGTATGAGCTTAATAAATGCAGTCAGCAGTACAAGTGAATATTAGTGAAAGAATTGTGAAAGTGGAATTAGATTATGTCCTAGACTTCCTGTAATGCTGCAGACTATTTCAATTTATTTCACTTCCTGTGTGTCACAATTTTATGGAATACTCCATTTTTTTAATAGGGGGGACACATGTTGTAACAGGGTCATCTGCTCAGTTTGGGACGCAGCTACATAACACATTTTTGATCATAACAATAATTTAAATAATTTTTAAAATGTATGTTTCTATAATTAATTGAATTTCAATCAGATAATAATTGCATTGTTTGTGAAGAGCAACTGTTTTTGTGGAAAGTGCTGTTTCAATGCAGCCGTTCCCTAGATACTCAAACTCAGAGCAACACATCCCATCACAAAAGAGTACAGCTTCGTAGATTCAAAACACAAAGAAGACGGCTGAAAAACTTCTCGTTTCTCAGGGTGAAATGGATACAGGCCCGCTGGAGAATGGACTGAAATGTTATCTGTTAATAGCAGAGGTGTCAGCGCTGGAGCTGCTCGACACATAGAGCTGCTGTTTTACATGCATTTTCAATGAGCGATGCTGTTTTTGCTGACTTTTCTCAGAGTGCAGCAAATACAGACCCTTGATCTAATACAGTGACTTTGAGCAAGACTCTAACAGCCAAAAGTTTCTAGCTTTTTGTGATACCTTACAAACACCTAATTTTCTAAATGAACCCAGCCGCCTCACAGAGACTAGAAAAGCCCGGCGTACTTACCAGAGCTGCAGGTAGCACCCCAGTTTGGTGACCATGATCTCAGGCCGGGGTCAGAGGGCTGTTTGACCCCTGTATCTGACCCAGCATGTACTGAGCGCAGTCCACACGCACCTCACCTGCTTCCCAATGCCCTCCCCGCTCCCCGCCTATGCATAATCTTATTAAATGATTAATGAATTTTTGACACCAAGAGAGAATCCTCAGTCACAGGACGCCGCCGGAAGACCTGACCACAGACCGCATGCGTGAGGAAGTTCTTTGCTATTTTACTTTTTCCTCATCTTTATGTTAAATCAGTCATTTTATAGCTGCTTGAATGTATTAAGCATATCAGAAAGACTTCTCCATGTCTCCATGTATATGTATATATACCTAGATCACCAAATACACCATATACCTAATGGACACAATTTGGTAATGCTTTCCACCAGAACTATCATGAGGCAGTGGCGTGTTTCCAAGGCCCGTCCACACGGAGAAATTTGTATCGTATCAGCGTTTCATCCAGACGGATTCGCCGTTTTGGGAGCCTGAAACCGGTATTTTTCAAAACCGGGAGTGAATAAATCTGAAACCGACACCCTTGCGTTTTCCAATCCGTATATTTTGTGAATATCCGTATATTTTCATCACACCACGTCCAGCACGGTAAACACTAGAAGGGATACAGCTACGGCCACTGGGCATGCACACATCAATATTGCGTCATTTAATTACTGTATTTGCATTATTGTAGGGTTTATGGTTGGGGTAGGTGTAGGCGTTAGTAAAACACAATCTGGTAAGTAGCAAATTTATTTATTGCTATTTTATCGTGAGATTTGCCTCACTTCCGACCGTTGCTGTACCCCTTCTAGCCCTATGGCATGTACACTACACTGTTTTGAGTCGGTTTCAGTGGTTTCGTGTGTACGCAGATATTTCTTGAGACGAGGGAAAAAAAGATCGGATAGGGAAAGCTCTGGCTTCGTGTGGATGTGGCCTAGGGAACTGCTAATACTTCATTCGCTTAATCCAACCTGATTAGAGGACAGCAGCTGTTCAGGATTAGTGTAACTGCACTACATCTATAGTTCCTTCTAAAACTTGTCCAGCTCACATTTCACCACAAAATCAAAAGAGAAAAAGCCTATTTCAGTTCCTGTAGATCTCTTGCACTGTGACAGTTTCCCTCGGAAGTGGAACTTCGACGCTGCGGCGTGGACGTAATGGACGTACGCCGGTAAGAGCTGTGTGTGTAAACCTCACTCCCATGGCCTCAAGAGGTGCGCTAGCGACTGACGCTAGAGGCTGCAGTCTTTAGTGACCTTGTTAGCATGCCCGCCTCCCATGCTGGAGACCCCAATTTGAATCCCGCTCTGAGCGGGTCAAGTAGGACCGGTTACATTTGGTGCTGCGACCCGGATGGGAGTGAGGTTTAGGGGGGTGAGTGTAACGTAGGCCAGTAAGAGCTGTGTGTGTAAACCTCACTCCCCTGGGTCAAGAGGTGCGCTAGTGGCTGCGGTCTTTAGAGTCCTTGTTAGCATGCACGCCTCCTACACCAGAGACCCCGGTTCGAATCCCGCTCGGAGCAGATCGAGTAGGACCAGTTACATAAACACGCCAATCTGATTGGCCAAACGTATGGACATGGCAACGTAATGTAACACGCCACTGAGACCAAATAGATGCCAGGAATGTGTGGCGCAAGCTGTTTCAGATGTTTGTTGAGTGCGTGTCTGTTCTTGTGTGTATGTCTTTAGTCAGGAGTTAGAGAAACTATGTACAGGAGATTGTGTGAGGCCGTGCCCCTGCTTCATTACAGCGGGCCACTCACATGACGTGTGATGTGCATGGGTGAGGAGCATGCTAGGTCCTTCCTTGAGGGGGCTGACTGTGTTCAATTTTAGCTTGCGTAAGCTCCGATTCCACTCTGCTCTCTTCCTGAGGGTTGAGAGTCACCTGCCTGCACCCTGTGTCTCAGGTCCCACTGTTGCAGAGGCAGCGCAGCATTTCAGGTCGTGGGGATCGCGGGTCGAGTTAGTGGAAGCAGAGTTTGAGATGAGTGACAACACTCTGACATCTCTCGCGCTCTCTGCTGACTCTGTTTTGGATCTTGAAGCTCGCCCTGCAAATTTTTCAGACTAAAACGAGGAACTCATGCTGTCTGCATGTGCCTCTTAGGGTCATGGCCCACTCTACTAGGAGTGTGGCGTATTCCAAGGCTCTTGCTAGGGGTGCACCTTTACATGATGTATGTGCTGCGGCAGGATGGTCCTCTCCGCACACATTCATCAGGTTTTACAGATCGGAGTCATCCAGGGTTGATCCAGCTTTAGTCAGTGCTCAAGTCAAGTCAAGTCAACTTTATTTATATAGCGCTTTTTACAATGCAGATTGTTTCAAAGCAGCTTCACAGTGTTAAACAGGAAAATAATGAACAGAATTTGATTCGGCTGTACAGCCGCTCTGGAGAAAACAATGATGTCATCAGCTCATTTCAATTATCATATATATTCAAGTAATGTAGTTCATATAATTTAGTTTAGTAATTACATTTATTTGGATATTTATTTGAAAATTTAGTGTGCTCAACACTTGTCTGTGCAGTTCACACGGCCTTGTGGCGCAGGCTCTGTTTATGTGGTGGGGTGGCGTTGGTATTGAAGTTCCCATAGCGTCAATGCTATGATGCAGCGGCAAAGTTTTACTTAGTTACGTATATAACCCGGTTCCCCGAGAAGGGAACAAGTTGCTGCGTTGTGTTGCCACACCTTGGTTTTGTCTGCGCTTCTTCTTCAGACAATTCGAATCTGGCACTGACGCTATGCTACATTGCCACCTCCATACGTTCAGATTGCCATGTTTAGACATGCTTCAGACACCGGCCTAGCAGGAGTGTTCCCATAGCGTCAACACCATGATGCAGCATCTCATTCCCTTCTCGGGAACTGGGTTGCATATGTAACGGACGTAGGCCGTTAGCACGCCCACCTCTCACCTCAGAGACCCCGTGGGTTAAGTAGGACATATGTAAGCCCAGACGTTTCCCTCCTCTTTGATTTTATTGATTATCCTCAATGGTGATTCCCTGCAATCACCATAAATCAGACTGGATGTCCACCAGAGGGCACTCCCCTCTTGTTCATTGTCATTCTAACATTGACTACATTTCCCAGAACTCACTGCCCAGCCTCATCATCCCTGACTGTCTTCAGCTGTGTATCATTTACTCTGCCTATATAAGCCCGGTTTATTCAATCATTTAATGTGATGTCTTGTATGTATTGCCAAATTGTCACGATTGCCAAATCCTTTGGTCTTCACCCTGTTGCCTGTTTTCTGGATTTGCTGTGTTTACCCGAGTTCCTGCCCTAGGCATCTGTTTGGATTATTTGCCTGTGTTTTGACCTTTTGCTTGTTTTTGTACTGCAATTTTAGATTACCATTAATAAACTACTGCATTTAGATCCTCAGCCTTTGCGTCTCTGAGCAGTTCATGACACACAGTTATAATATTTCATTATTTTCCTATTTTCTTATCTTATTAAAATAATATTGGAATGGAATATATGGATTGATCCTTTTGAGATTCATCCTTAAAAAATGGACCTAAAGACAGTTACATGTTTCATAAAACAACAAAACGTCATCATTTTGTTGCAGATTTCAGTAAAAGTATGTTGATGTTGAATGATGATTTTCAGTTACTGATACACTTACATTTCTAATAAATTAAAGCATGATAATTATTATAATAATTTTCATAATGGGGTTGATGGTTGAGCTTGAGGAATACAGTCAACGCTATGACTTCAACATTTGTAAAAAAAAAAAAAAAATTACCTTATATAAATATACATTTGCACAGACACAATCATATTACAAGCATAGGAATCAAAATCAAATCCATTGGATTACTGTGGGATTTCATGAAGAGAAGATTTCACCACACAATGTTAGAAAGGCCACGAAACGTCACGGTTTACCGGAATTATTTTATCAGCATAAGCAGTTTCAAAACAAATACATAATGCAAAATATTGTGTAGAGATATCAAAACCATTTCAAACTACACCATGATGTAAAAAAGAAAAAAACAATACAAAACTGAGAATATACATATTCCACACTGTGTCAGAAATTCTGCAGATCTGCAGGATGCACAAGATTATTTCTGAAGAGCCGGTAAGCCAGGAGTTGCCCTCCAAAAATCATCATCAATAACCCAGAGCCTGAAGGAGAGAAGACAGACGTACAGGCATCATATGATAATGAGTCCAAACAGCTTTGAGACACACTGATTTTAACGTCTGACACTAAAGTGGGGACACTTTAAACAAGACAAGAATAAGCAATTCAACAACTGAGTGTTGCCTTCACATGCTATCTGAAGTATCATATGTGTTGGCGACTTGGACTTTGTGCATGAACTTAAACTGTACCCATACCCTTTAATATGTGGAGAAGAGGACAGAATTGTAAATCTTTATTAATTTTCTTGATTATTATATACATTCTCCCAGTCTGTCTAATTGATATTGTGTGATGATAAACTACAGTGCATCCGGAAAGTATTCACAGCACTTTCCACATTTTGTTATGTCACAGCCTTATTCCAAAATGGATTAAATTCATTATTTTTTCCCCTCAATTCTACAAACAATACCCCATAATGACAACGTGAAAGAAGTTTGTTTGAAATCTTAGCAAATTTATTAAAAATAAAAAATGAACAAAATCACATAAGTATTCACAGCCTTTGCTCGATACTTTGTTGAAGCACCTTTGGCACCAATCACAGCCTCAAGTCTTTTTGAGTATGATGCTACAAGCTTGGCACACCTATTTTTGGGCAGTTTCTCCCATTCTTCCTTGCAGGACCCCTCAAGCTCCATCAGGTTGGATGGGGAGCGTCTGTGCACAGCCATTTTCAGATCTCTCCAGAAATGTTCAATCGGGTTCAAGTCTGGGCTCTGGCTGGGCCACTCAAGGACGTTCACAGAGTTGTCCCGTAGCCACTCCTCTGTTATCTTGGCTGTGTGCTTAGGGTTGTTGTCCTGTTGGAAGATGAACCTTCGCCCCAGTCTGAGGTCCAGGGCGCACTGGAGCAGGTTTTCATCAAGGATGTCTCTGTACATTGCTGTATTCATCTTTCCCTCGATCCTGACTAATCTCCCAGTTCCTGCCGCTGAAAAACATCCCCACAGCATGATGCTGCCACCACCATGCTTCACTGTAGGGATGGTATTGGCCAGGTGATGAGCAGTGCCTGGTTTCCTCCAGACACGACACCTGACATTCAGGCCAAAGAGTTCAGTCTTTGTTTCATCAGACCAGAGAATTTTGTTTCTCATGGTCTGAGAGTCTTTCAGGTGCCTTTTGGCAAACTCCAGGTGGGCTGTCATGTGCTGTCTGGCCACTCTGCAATACAGGCCTGATTGGTGGAGTGCTGCAGAGATGGTTGTTCTTCTGGAAGGTTCTCCTCTCTCCACAGAGAAACGCTGGGGCTCTGTCAGAGTGACCATCGGGTTCTTGGTCACCTCCCTGACTAAGGCCCTTCTCCCCCGATCGCTCAGTTTGGCCGGTGTGGCCACTGTGCTCATTAGGACCTTCAATGCTGCAGAAATGTTTCTGTACCCTTCCCCAGATCTCTGCCTCGATACAATCCTGTCTCTGAGGTCTACAGACAATCCGTTGGACTTCATGGCTTGGTTTGTGCTCTGACATGCACTGTTAACTGTGGGACCTTATATAGACAGGTGTGTGCCTTTCCAAATCATGTCCAATCAACTGAATTTACCACAGGTGGACTCCAATCAAGCTGTAGAAACATCTCAAGGATGATCAGTGGAAACAGGAGCACCTGAGCTCAATTTTGAGTGTCATGGCAAAGGCTGAGAATACTTATGTACATCTGATTTTTTTTCTTTCGTTTTTAAAAAAAAATAAATTTGCAAAGATTTCAAACAAACTTCTTTCACGTTGTCATTATGGGGTATTGTTTGTAGAATTGAGGAAAAAAATAATGAATTTAATCCATTTTCGGAAGTGCTGTGAATACTTTCCGGATGCACTGTATATGTCAGAGGCTAAAATGATAAATTAGATCTCCAAAAATCAGAACTTACCGAGAGCAATCCACCAGTGCTCTGTCGAGGGGAAATCTGCCATAACTGAAACAGATAAAACAGAGCCGTCATGTACTTTCAAATATAGAATAACAGTGGATATAAAAAGTCTACTACACACAGTGGTTTTTATGATGCAAACAATGAAATATCTCTGATCAATCTTATCAGAATATCATGATGTTGATTAGTTAATTCTGAACACAGTCTTTGTTTTCAGTGGCATTGCATACAACTAAGGTTGTAATTTTTACATTAAATGTGCAAAAGTTCTGAAATGATTTACAGCAGTGGCCAAAAGTGATGTTGGGCCTAGAAAACGTTTCATAATTGTGTAATCATATTGCACAGTTGTGCTTGGAGTCAATTGTTTTATTTGGCGATGATAACTCATAAAACATGCCAAATTGTGCCGACATTATTTTTGGCCAGACTGTCATACAAAGAAATTAAGAACACATGCAAAAACAAGAGAGAACCATCCAAATATTAATAACTGATTATGTTGTAGTCAATGTTTGCTTTTTCCTGTCAGATTTTTTGTTTTTCTATTTGCATAGTAAAATAAAACAATCATCATTTCAAATCATTTTGTCACATAAATACCTTAGTGTTTTATTCTTTCCTCATATTTAACATATTTTAAAATATTTTCCTCATATTTTGATGGCTGAATCAAACTTGTAGGTTCATTAAAAGCAGATATTCCCTCCGGACATCATCTGTAGATCAATGTTTGCTGAAAAAAGCTCTCAAATATACAGGTGCTGGTCATATAATTAGAATATCATCAAAAAGTTGATTTATTTCACTAATTCCATTCAAAAAGTGAAACTTGTATATTATATTCATTCATTACACACAGACTGATATATTTCAAATGTTTATTTCTTTTAATTTTGATGATTATAACTGACAACTAAGGAAAATCCCAAATTCAGTATCTCAGAAAATTAGAATATTGTGAAAAGGTTGAATATTGAAGACACTTGGTGCCACACTCTAATCAGCTAATTAACTCAAAACACCTGCAAAGGCCTTTAAATGGTCTCTCAGTCTAGTTCTGTAGGCTACACAATCATGGGGAAGACTGCTGACTTGACAGTTGTCCAAAAGACGACCATTGACACCTTGCACAAGCAGGGCAAGACGCAATAGGGATAACCGCACCCTGGAGAGGATTGTGAAACAAAACCCATTCAAAAATGTGGGGGAGATTCACAAAGAGTGGACTGCAGCTGGAGTCAGTGCTTCAAGAACCACTACGCACAGACGTATGCAAGACATGGGTTTCAGCTGTCGCATTCCTTGTGTCAAGCCACTCTTGAACAACAGACAGCGTCAGAAGCGTCTCACCTGGGCTAAAGACAAAAAGGACTGGACTGCTGCTGAGTGGTCCAAAGTTATGTTCTCTGATAGAAGTAAATTTTGCATTTCCTTTGGAAATCAGGGTCTCAGAGTCTGGAGGAAGAGAGGAGAGGCACACAATCCATGTTGCTTGAGGTCCAGTGTAAAGTTTCCACAGTCAGTGATGGTTTGGGGTGCCATGTCATCTGCTGGTGTTGGTCCACTGTGTTTTCTGAGGTCTAAGGTCAACGCAGCCATATACCAGGAAGTTTTAGAGCACTTCATGCTTCCTGCTGCTGACCAGCTTTATGGAGATGCAGATTTCATTTTCCAACAGGACTTGGCACCTGCACACAGTGCCAAAGCAACCAGTACCTGGTTTAAGGAGCATGGTATCCCTGTTCTTAATTGGCCAGCAAACTCGCCAAAATCTATGGGGTATTGTGAAGAGGAAGATGCGATATGCCAGACCCAACAATGCAGAAGAGCTGAAGGCCACTATCAGAGCTCTCATAACACCTGAGCAGTGCCACAGACTGATCGACTCCATGCCACGCCGCATTGCTGCAGTAATTCAGGCAAAACGAGCCCCAACTAAGTATTGAGTGCTGTACATGCTCATACTTTTCAGTTGGCCAAGATTTCTAAAAATCCTTTCTTTGTATTGGTCTTAAGTAATATTCTAATTTTCTGAGATACTGAATTTGGGATTTTCCTTAGTTGTCAGTTATAATCATCAAAATTAAAAGAAATAAACATTTGAAATATATCAGTCTGTGTGTAATGAATGAATATAATATACAAGTTTCACTTTTTGAATGCAATTAGTGAAATCAACTTTTTGATGATATTCTAATTATATGACCAGCACCTGTATATTATTATGCCACACTCAATAAAGCATTGAGTACAAAAATGTCTGTAAGGCCCTTATATTTTTGGCCTGGTCACTGACCACAGAAACCCATTCATGTGCATCAGACAGATGATATAGGATATTGGACACTAAATATATTCTTGGAGTTCAATGCACCTCAACCCCAAATCAGCTGAGTTTAGTGTTTGGTGCAAACAAGTAAACGTTGAACATTTTCTTATTCTTTTGCAATCCAGAATGGCATGCACAGCTGAAAGGATTTGGATTTGAACAAATATGCCTAATCACCGGCTACGGTCAGTCCGACGTGCAGCAGTGTGACAGTGATGGCGTAGTCCCACACCCATTCCTCCACGATCCACGCGAATATCAGACCGCCCAGAGCGTACGTCACCTCTGTGGAGATCACACTCACTGCACAACACACACACACGTCTGAAAGACAACTGCCAACGCAAACATGTGTTTATTATGCACATGATACAAAAGAAGCATCAAATCTTCATTAATCAGTGCTCTGATAGATCCTTACGCCATTTGAGATCTTCAGTTTCAAAACTTACCAAGAGCCCATTTCTGTGCAAAATAAGTGCTATTTGTTAATTTTATGTAAAGTATGTGTGCTCCATCACTGAATTGTGTTGTGTCATGTATTGTAAGTATACATCAGCATTGTATACTCTCAGAATCTGCCTTTAAATCATAATGCAAAGTTTGTTGCGACTGTAAGTGTCAATCTTGATCCAGTATTCAGTCAACTATAGATTTACACAACACATCCACTGAACCCAGCCTACCTAAGTATTTTGGACTTTGCCATGATGGTTGAGTCGTGTAGTCAAAAGGCGCTAACAAGCTGTCAACCTCCTCCACCCTGAGAACAACAAACAACAGCAAATAAACACCCAAACAGCTGGATGCATTTCTGTAACATTAGTTCAGGTCAAGAATGTGATGATGTTATAATGGTAATAGTTTTTTCTACTGGAGAGTAGAATCAGAATTGCATCAAAACTGATCCTGCTCTGATCCTACAATCAATTTTTTATCCATATGCACAAAGAAATACTCCTAAATGCATCCCACTTTATAAATCACAGAATGATAGTCTACAGAACACCCACAAATATTCCTTACGGTACAAACATTAGTGTTCTTATTATTATTTTTCCGCTGTGAAGTATAAACCATAGAACCATATGGTAAAAAGTTTAGAAATTTGGGACACAGATAGAAAACAGTCCAACCATTCATCACAGCAAATTTGGAGTCTCTAACTCAATCCCTCTAGCGCCAGCACCTGTCCAAAGTTCCACTTACGTTTGTGCTAATAACTTTTCAACCATTAGGACTAGAAACACATTTTTTCATTAGCTGAGATGGATCATGCCCTGCACACACTCAAAAAGTTTCAGAACAGCATAATTTGTACTCTAAAATTACTATCAAATCAAAGCCATATGTCTAACCAATTTGTGTTCCAAATTTGAAGTTGATATCACACAAATTGAAGTTCCCATGAGATTTTGTTTAGGCGCTGTACCACAAATAGCCACCGGGTGTCATTGAAATTCCATAGATTCTTTTTTATACAATCTCCTGTAACAATTGAATATATTTTTGTCCAAATATCACAAAACAGTTGGCAGATATAGAACCGTGAGACTCAGACCTTTCCGGCGATATGTGATTTGTCAAGATTAGAAAAGGTTTTTATTATAAAGTAGTTAAAATAAATGTTGTAATATGAAACATGACGACGCCCACTAGGGGAGAAGAATTTAGAGTACTGTTTCCATGGTTACGCAAGGTCCGATTTCAAAGCGGTTTTCACAGGATGAATCTTGAGTTCGTAAACTTTCGAATGATATATAGTTTGTCAACATTAGATCAGGATAAATATAATATATAATTGTTTTAAACATGCAGTGGCAAATGGGCCCACCAGTGGGCCAGTGACAGTTAATAGATGATCTGAGTCAATTTTGGTGAAAATTAGACCAATGGTCTAGGAGGAGTTTGAAAAAGTATGATTTCAAAGAAACTAAAAATGGCATAATTGGTATCACTGTTCTCAGCATGACCCAATGTATTTATCAAGACCAGTTTCATTAAAATAGACAAAATGAATCAAAAGTTATTAGCATTTTTGGAAATTTCATTATAACTTTTTACCACAAGGAGGCGCTGTCTCTAAACTTTTTTGAGTACTTTCAGGGCATGGTCCCAATGACACATACCGAGTTTCGTAATGATATGCTAATGCGCTCAAAAAATACAACATTTTAGGACAACATTTAAAATGGCCAATGGCCAACGATTTTTGAGCAAACCATTCAGAAGTTATAAGCAAAAAATGCAATTTTTCATATCTTCGGACCAGTAGGTGGCGCTGTGCCGAAACGCTGCATATAGCCTCAGGTCATGCTTGTGATGTTATGTACTGAGTTTGGTCAGAATACGATAAAGCGTTGCAGAGATACAGCCTTGCGTCCAATTTGGCGTGCTCTTCTTCTAATTCGTTGATGTGTTATTCGAGAACGGTTGGGTTTATCAAAAAGCTTTTGATAAATTTTTGCCAGCATGGTCTTAAGATGACCTGAAAATCTGACAACCCCGTTTTCAAAAAAAAAATTTTTTTGGCAGAAAAATTTGGCAGGAAAACTGTCATAACAGAAAATGGTGTCATAGTGCAATCAAATTTTGTTTCTAGCCCTTATGATTCAGTTATTAGCATAAATGTAAGTGAATCTTTGGACAGTTGGTGGCGCTAGAGGGATTGAGTTAGAGTGGTGAATGTTTGGCCTCTCCTCTATCAGCTATATTGTTATTATTGCTATATATGATCACAAAAGGTTTGTAAGCATGCTCTTCAGTTGTCGGACGCATAAGAACATTTCCACGTCAGTTTCATGATTTTTGATGTTAGATGAAATCCATGAAATGTAGGATCAAATCCGATCGTATATGCTTTTTATAAATGAGGCCACGGACTTTTTAAAAGAAAATGTTCTATATGGAACCATAAAGGGTTCCGTCAGGCACTTCATATATAGAACCTTTTAGGGCTTCCCATCATGTGGTCATTTTATGGATTTAGTTTTAATTAATTAATTTTATTTACATTTTATAAATTAAACAGCTCGTAAACATATTTCACCACTAGGGAAAAAACATTGAAATAGTATTGTGCAATCATAGACATTTCTCCTTATATAGCAGAGCAGAAAGTGTTTGAGTCGAGAACCCTAGAGTTCTAGAACCTTTTATTCTAAGAGATTTTACATCACACAGTACCAAAAATGTTTCTCATACAAAACTAAAAATATAGGCCCAACAATATGCTAATTAATAACATGATATTCATGGGTGGAATATAGAAGAACTGACCGCTTTGTGAATGCATAAAGAACAGCAGCAGTGATTTACAATCTCTAGGACTAATATTACAAAGTGCTGAGATCCACTTACTATTTTCACTGTATACAGGAAGTCAGACACATCACCACATAAGAGCCAGACAGAGAGAGAGAGAGAGAGAGAGAGAGAGAGAGAGAGAGAGAGAGAGAGAGAGAGGGGAAGTTGTGAGAATCTCACCTGAGAATGCCGATGCAGAGACTGACCACAATGTAGTACACCGAGTAGAAGCACACCATACACATCAACAGGTTTTGAAGAACAACCTGACAATAAGCACACAACACAACTTGTTTTGTTAGTAGGCTTGTTTCTGCAGTGTCTAATCATGTGCTCATAGAAGCCTGAATTATTCCTCTAACGGTGCCTTTTTCAGTCACGCTTCAGTTTTACATTACAAGTGGTCTGGAACTAATGCATATAGACCTTTGGATCAAGCGTGGATAATGCGGCTTTACCCAGGTGTCATGGATCTTGCTGTTGATTGGCAGCTGGCCGTGGCGTTTGATCAGAGTGGTCCCACAGCACCGGCAACAGTAGTCCAACAACATGAATGGCCGGCGATTCTTTGATCGACGCTAGCAGGTAGCATAACACTGAATCTGCGCATCTGTCATGGCTGCTCTTAATAAGATTAGCAGCACTAAAACGCTTCCGTAAATCTGTTGAGGATAAAGCCCTCCAGCAGGCCTGGACTATGCTAGCTAATTACCCCACACACTAAAAATACTCCTCGTTCAGTAAGGCCTTCACATTAGCATCCTGCTAACACAGGACACAGTTTTGCTTCTGTTTTTAGCATTGCAAACTTATGAACACATTTTAGAAATGGTGCAGATTTCAGATAAACAATCATTCAAAATTATTAACTTCCTTTTTTTTTTTTTACTTTGAATTAAAATCAGGTTCCTTTGTAGTATTGTTTGTCAACTCTGTTACCGTCAATTCTGTTACTGTCAACACTGTTACACTACCTTGGTAACAGAGTTGACCATTTTAAACTTTTGGGCCAAACACTCCACTTGAAATCATGATTAAAAGACTTTTAAACAACCCACTGTGTGATCAGTGATAAACTGTTAAAAGATATTTCCTGCATCTTACATAATTCCACTACTAACAGAATTGACGCAAGATTTATGGACCCACATTTTTATAAGATAAAAGTCCATTTTAAATTAAATGTTGTAGAATTAGGAAAATACATATTTTGGGCTTTTATAAATAAAATAAATGAAATATTACCAAACGGAAAGTCAAATAAAATATTTTGATTACATGATACATGATGGAGAAAAAAAATACACTAATTAGGACAACAATAAATCATGATTTTCAGCTATATAAGACATATATTTTTACAGAAAATATTACATTGTTATGGCCTGTAACATATTGTGATCTATGACAATTAGTAACAAATTATTAAAATAATTAAAAATAATAATAATTTGGAAAAAATAATGACTTTGGACAACAAATGTACCTACAATTATAGAATCACCCATACTCTCAAACTGAATTTATTTTCTGTTTATTCCTGTGTTCATTTAATTATGATACTGTGATTAAAAACCAACAAAATTCTAATAAATAAAAATTCCAAGTGTGTTTATGGGAATTTTTGACCATTCTTCTAGAAGCGCATTTGTGAGGTCAGGCACTGATGTTGGACGAGAAGGCCTGGCTCGCAGTCTCCGCTCTAATTCATCCCAAAGGTGTTCTATCGGGATGAGGTCAGGACTCTGTGCAGGCCAGTCAAGTTCCTCCACACTAAACTCGCTCATCCATGTCTTTATGGACCGACGCTTTGTGCACTGGTGCACAGTGATGTTGGGACAGGAAGGGGCCATCCCCAAACTGTTCCCACAAAGTTGGGAGCATGAAATTGTCCAAAATGTCTTGGTGAAGCATTAAGAGTTCCTTTCACTGGAACTAAGGGGCCAAGCCCAACCCCTGAAAAACAACCCCACCCCATAATCCCCCCTCCACCAAACTTTACACTTGGCACAATGCAGTCAGGCAAGTCCCGTTCCCCTGGCAAACGCCAAACCCAGACTCGTCCATGGGATTGGCAGACAGAGAAGCGTGATTGGTCGCTCCAGAGAACACGTCTCACTGCTCTAGAGTCCAGTGGCGGCGTGCTTTACCCCACTGCATCCCACGCTTTGCATTGCTCTTGGTGATGTAAGGCTTGGATGAGCTGCTCGGCCATGGAAACCCATTCCATGAAGCTCTCTACACACTGTTCTTGAGCTCATCTGAAGGCCACAGAAGTTTGGAGGTCTGGAGCTATTGACTCTGCAGAAAGTTGGCGTCTTCTGCGCACTGTGACCCTCAGCATGCGCTGACCCCGCTCTGTGATTTTACGTGGCCTATCACTTCGTGGCTGAGTTGCTGTTGTTCCCAATTGCTTCCACTTTGTTATAATCCCACTAATAGTTGAGCGTGGAATATTTAGTAGTGAGGAAATGTCAGGAATGGACTTATTGCACAGGTGGCAACCTATCACGGTACCACGCTTGAGTTCACTGAGCTCCTGAGAGCGACCCATTCTTTCACAAATGTTTGTAGAAGCGTCTGCATGCCTAGTGCTTGATTTATACACCTGTGGCCATGAAGTGATTGAACACCTGAACTCAGTGATTTGGAGGGGCGTCCCAATACTTTTGGCAATATAGTGTATATGTGTATATGATTCTCAGTGCTGCACATACAGTGACATTCTAGAAAATGGTGTTTCTAACCCTTTGCACATAGCGTGTCCATCCAGAGAAACTCAGCTGCTAGAGCTGAATCCCACTGAAAACCTTTATGATGATGAATGTAAACGCTGACTGTAAGCCGGACATCACTAATGCTCTGAACATACTAAAGCCTGGAGCTTCTTCTCTTAAAATAAAGGTTCTAAAGCGATACCATAGAGCAGGGCTGTCCAAACCTGTCCTGCAGAGTTCAGCTCCAACTTGCCTCAACACACCTGCCTGGAAGTTTCTAGTATGCCTAATAAGACCATGGCTGTGTTTGAAATCACCCCCTATACCCTCATTCACTATTCCCTACATTACTCCACTAATACAGAGCGAATAAAAGCAAGCGAGTGAATTTAGACACTGAGGCTGCCGCTGTTTAATAATCATTTGAAACTTAGCAAACTGGCAGCTCCAGTAATGAAAATATTTATCTTCAACTCTGTCTGTATGTATAAACCTTAATTAAACAATTTAATAATCAATTAAAAAGGAATTCATACCTGTATGATATTACGCTGTATCCATATTGGACCAGCGGTTTGGAAAATGGATGGATGGAAGATTCAGCTGAGGCGCCATCCTCCGGTCAGAAGCGGGAATTAATTCGGCACGACCCTCACGGTGCATTCTGGGTATTCTCTGCAGGACCCAAAGAACCTCCCAGACAGCAACATAGTGTCGGCCCAGATCCGGCCCACATCTGGCACATGTGGAATCCACATGTAATCCGGATCTGGGCTGACACTATGTTATTGTCTGGGCTTTCAATGATCAGTTCTTAAAACCATTTTCTTACTGTGATTTTAAAAATCTATAAAGACCCTTTTGTGCAGTGGAGAGTTTCCATGGATTGTAACGGTTATTCATGGAGCCATCAATGACAATAAAGAACCTTTATTTTTAAGAGTGAAGAGTAAGGTATACACAAAGTTTCTTATAGGTGAAGAAATGTTTAATGATTAGTTGACTGTAATTAAAGGGTTAGTTCACCCAAAAATGAAATTTCTGTCATTAATTCCTTTCCCTTATGTCGTTCCAAACCCGTAAAACCTTTGTTAATCTTCAGACACAAATTAAGATATTTCTGATGAAATCCGAGAGGTTTCTGACCCCACATAGGCAGCAATGTCATTGCATTTCAAGGTCCAGAAAGGTAGTAAAGACATCGTTAAAATAGTCCATGTGACTCCAGTGGTTCAACCTTAATGTTATGAAGCGACAAGAATACTTTTTAATGCGCAAAAACAAAAATAACAGACTCTTACGCAGTTGTCGTAGTGTAAACAGTGCAGCACTTCTGGGTTCTACATTAGAATGCCGGCTCACTATTGGCCAGCTCCTGCGTCAACATCACACGCATGCGACGTGAACAGCATCGGCCAATGGTAAGCCGGCGTTCTGACGTAGAACACAGAAGTGCTGCACTGTTTACACTACGCCAACTGCGTAAGAGTCTGACACACGAGAAGAGATTGTTGAATAAGGTCGTTATTTTTGTTTGCTTTTGCACACAAAAAGTATTCTCGTGGCTTCATAGCATTAAGGTTGAACCACTGGAGTCACATGGACTATTTTAGCGATGTCTTTACTGCCTTTCTGTACCTTGAAAGCTGCAATGATGCTGCTGCCTATGGCTGGTTCAGAAACCTCTCAGATTTCATCAGAAATATCTTCCTTTGTGTTCCAAAGATAAACAAAGCTCTTACAGGGTTGGAACAACATGAGGGAGAGGAATTAATGACAGAATTTACATTTTTGGGTGAACTAACCCTTTAACCCACATCTCTACCTTGAAAATCTGTCTCTTTGACCTTTGAACTCAGTTTGCAACATGCATTATGTATGTTAGCATTTGTTGTAAACTTGACACTGGCTCATGACACTGCGCTACTGGAAGTGGCAAAACTAAAACCAAAACCGCCTACTACATGCAACTACATAAAACAAGTTGTTTTAATGAATTAGCAAACAAAATATTTACATCTCTAGTCTAAATGGATTACCAGACACATACATGAGGTCTAGAGTTTGATAACCTGTAATTGTTATTTTTATTGTGCAGACCTGTTTTGTACTCTGCACTTTGGATTAATCTATAATGTGTGTAAATGTGCTTTATAAATAAATGTTGGTGTTGTTTGATTAGATCAAATAGTTAAAGCCTGACTTACAATTCTAGTCGGATTGCACTAATAAATTGCAGTTTTAACTGGAACAAATTGCTTAATACAATGAATAAATCCGGCTCTAGATTGCTTAGTAGGGTAATCTAATAATATGACCGGTTTATTTTGTCACTGTTTGTCATCCCTCCCCCGTTTCACAGACAACGTTTAAGTCTAGTCCCAGAGTAAAATGCATGTTTACTGAATGTGCATTATTGAGCTGTATATCTTAAAATATGTCATTGCCATTGTTTTTTCTCAAGATGCACACCAGTAATGTTTTCAGTATAGATTAATTTAATTCCGATCAGAATAGTAGCTATATTGTGGTATACAGCATAGTAACATAGTACAATATAATTTAAACATGGTGACTTCTTGGACGTATGTCGTTTTTTAAATGTAACTTGTTTCAGAACGTTCAAATGTAACGTTCCATTCATGTTCACAAACCAAGAAAAACCACCCATTTAAAGACTGGACTATAGTATAGCAGAATATAATTCAGCATATTTTAGTTTAATAGTTTATTGTTGTATCTAGTGTTGTTCTGGACAGTGCAGTTAACTTATTTTGATGTAGTCTGGTATGTTTATGGTTGTTATGCTCAGCTGAATATAGTGTTGTTCTTTATAGTTTAGTTTAGTAGTTTCAAGTGGTCCATTATAGCATTGTGTTGTTCTAGAGCCAAATCATTCAGATTAATTTAGTTTCAATCAGAATAGTAGCTATATTATGTGGTTCTGTAGGCCTACAGCATAGTTTAGTAACTTAATTCAATATAGTTTCGTCCCCGAATAACAAAAATAAGGGCAAATGAACAAACGTTCTTCCAGTGACGCCAATAGAACATTTGTTCAACGTTATTTGGTCTTTAATAACATTCTCAAAAAGCACAAAAACATTATTTATACATCATCCATGGAACGTTAGTCGTTTTTTAAATGTAACTTGTTTCAGAACATTCAAATGTAACGTTCCATTCATGTTCACAAAACCAAGAAAAACCACCCATTTAAAGACTGGACTATAGTATAGCAGAATATAATTCAGCATATTTTAGTTGAATAGTTTATTGTTGTATCTAGTGTTGTTCTGGACAGTGCAGTTAACTTATTTTGATGTAGTCTGGTATGTTTATGGTTGTTATGCTCAGCTGAATATAGTGTAGTTTAGAATAACTCGTCGTGTTGTTCTAGAGCCAAACAATTCAATATTCAGATCAGAGTAGTAGCTATATCCTGTGGTTATGTAGGCCTATAGTAACATATACAATATCATTTAAACATGACATCATTCATGGAACGTTGGACGTTTGCTGTCGTTTTTTAAATGTAACTTGTTTCAGAACGTTCAAATGTAACGTTCCATTCATGTTCGCAAAGTAACAGAATGGAATGTTGACGTAAACATTTATAAATCATGAGGTTTTGAATGTTCTTGGGATATATTTGTGCTAGCCAGGGTGTTGTTTAAGTTTAGTAGGCTATAGGCTACAACAGAGCCAGTGTGTGTTGCTCAGTTCAGTAGGGATAGTTAAATATGTTCACTACCTAGGCTTCATGACTAGAAGACAGGGCATGGCTTCATCTCAACACTCGGGAGTTTGATTGTTTGTATTTACTGAGGTGTTTATGCGCATTTTGGAAGGTTCGGTCGCACGCAGGAATTTATTTTTAGTAACAAAACAGGAATGGCGATGTTTTCCGCCGTCGGACCACCTTAAAACACACACACAGGCGGGTTTGAGAGGATCCGCGACAGCGTTGGGATTCGACGGAATTGTTTTCAGCGCAAAACTTTCGATATTGTCATGATGGGCGAGTGTGAAGCGCGACGGCTGTGCGCATGCGCACTGGAGTCCGCCTGGCCAATTTCTCAGTACTCGTGGGAGAATTTGGGTAAGAAACAGACAAATTAAAACAATCGCACGCTAGGATAAACTGCTTGTGTTGCTTTTTATACGGTGTAATAAAGCTTTATGCGGCGTGTGCGACTTTCGCGGGAGGTTTAATGCATCGGAATAATAATGAAAGTTAGATATAAAGTAGAAAACGCCTGGACGTGTCATCAATAATATGAGCAGCAGGAAGAGAGAGTGTGAAATAAAGAATAGCGCTAATGAATGACACTCACATCAGACGCAGTCGATAGAAAGCATCAAAGTGTGTTTATGTGGCGGATGGCAGGAATAAAGCGTGTATTTATGAGTCTGTGTAGAATAAGTGCATATGGCAGGAGCTGATCGTGCGAAACAAAACATGCCTCGATCAGCTCAATCATTCACTTTAAATGTCATTGATCAGCAATAATGACGCGATTCGCCAGGCCTGTGTCTTTCAATTATATAGTCAATATAATTCCTGCTCCGCCATTTTGAGAAACTGCCTTTAAAACACATTAAAGAAAAGTGTTTTAATATCTGATACTGCGCCGTGTGAAATATGTCATCGCTGCTCGTCGTCGTCGATATGTAAAGAAAAAGATCATATTTTCAGCTCATTCAGGGGGAACTATTTCAGTGCATTACAGATACACACAAAGCATGGAATAAACGCGTTTAGTAGGGAAAAAACCGGTGCATTAAAACTCGAGGTGAAAAAATAACATGTAGGATTTTATGTATCATCATCATCTTATAAAACACATTTAATCTAATATACACAGTAGTATAAAAAATAGATGTCGAAATATTGCGTTGAACATAAAAAAAGTAAAGATTTGCACGGAAATTTTTAATATTAATTGAAAAAAATCATCATAAATAAGTAGTTTAATTGTGCAACATAATAAATAAGCAGCGCAAATCGTTTCACACGACAGCTATTCATCTCTGACTTAAGTGTATAGTGCTAAACGATGTTAAAATGAGTCGAAACACACGTAAATGTTACAATGTTGCTAGCATTTGTGTTGATTTCATTGTTTTCAATGGGGGCTTGAAAGTTTGCAGCGCCGCGGATGAGCGCGGGCGACAGCGGCCTCTGCCGGCGGCGGCGGGAATGACACGCACATGCTGTAGGCCTCATGCGCCACTAACACACTCCTGCTCAACTGGCCTTAGCACACACACTGTTATGTGTCCTTACAGATCACTTAAGCTATAGGGACAGCTGTAGGGAAGAAACAATCCGTCTTTCTCTAATATTTGTATGGTATGCATTAAAGTGAGCATGCAAATGTATTGTCTGCTTTCTAAATGCACAAGAACAGTGCTGTTAAACCAGTTCTGGACTGAAACAACATGGTAATTGTTTACATAAAGCTTTTTAAACTGCAAAAAAAATGCTTTTCTTATTTAGTATTTTTGTCTTGTTTCCAGTCCAAATATTGATAAATTCTTAAATCAAGATGCTTTTACTAGATAAGTGAAATGACATACGATATTTTTTCTTGTTTTCTGAGTTTTCGCTTAAAACAAGCTAAATGATCTGCCAATGGGGTAAGAAAAATAATCAATATATAAATAAAGATATCAAACAGAAACAAGATTATTTTGCTTACCCCATTGGCAGATCATTTTGCTAGTTTTAAGCAAAAACTTCCAGAAAACGAGATATTTTAGATATTTGGACTGGAAACAAGACAAAAATACTTTGCAGTGTAATTGTGGGATAACATGTAAAATAGTGTTGTTTTAAATGAGTTTTCATTAGTATATGGGTGAATTAGTGAATGGGTGCCTTGAAAAGCATATCTAACAGAAAAAATACATTTTATTCTGGTTTAATTGTCAATCTTACAAGCTATGATCTCAAAAACGGCACATTTGCACATGCACATACATGCAAATGTTTAGCTTTGTTTTCCAGGAGTAAAAACACAGATCCGGCCCACATCTGGCCGAGCGGAATCCATGTGTACCGGATGTGGGCCGACACCATGTTGCCGTCTGGGAAGTGTGTGTCTAGATGAAGTACAAAAACGACAGAGGGGATTTGACTGATGTGAATGATTTAATATATTGTGAATCTGTGAGGCGTTGTGTGCCGTTTCAGGTTAGCTGTGCGCGGTGTGATGGCGTTGTCGGGCCCCAGCGCAGCCGCTCCAGAGTTTGACGTGTACGGAGCCATGGACTGGAAGGACGGAGTGGGAACACTTCCTGGCAGCGAGCTCAAGGTGAGGGAAGACATGCGATAAACGGCCTGTCAACTGAAAAACTGCATTAAATCCTTGTGTGTGTGTGTTAGTTGTGTACACTCAGCCGTGCAGACAGTGTGTGAGCGTCTCTGTTGTGTGTCTGTGTGCGTGTGTCAGTTCCGGGTGAATGAGTTTGGGGTCCTGGAGGTCATAACAGACGAGATGGAGGAGGAGAGGGGCAAGAAAGCTCACGCCACCACCACATGGAGCGTCCCCACGGCTCAAGAGGGTAAACGCACAATAACACACTTCCCCTAAGCCCCGCCCCCTTAGTTACTGTCTCTAACTTTAAGCAAAAGATTAAAGCATCGTTTGGCAAAAAAAACCAAGTATGCTTCAAGTTCACTTTATTAAGTATACTTTAGTAAAGTATACTTAATGTAGTAAGTATACTAATATCAGGGTACTAGGAGTATATATACTGTTTCAATACTACTTGAGACTTACTACTTAAGTGTATAAAAGTATACTTTTAAGTGTAACAGTAGTAAACTTACTGCAACTATACTTCAAGTACAGTATACTGATTAAATACTATATAATAGTTTACTACTTAAATACTTGTAGCACATTTTTTTAGTTTATGAAAGTACACTTTGAAGTATACTCTCAGTAGTTTTATACTGCAAGCATACTTGTAAGTTTTTTTTATTGTGAACTTAAACTTCATGCTTATAGTTTACTATTTAGGCGCCAAGCACCTAAACGTTGGCGTTGTAATCATTGCGTTCTTATTATTGCGCTCTGAGAGTCTATGGCAGCCCATAGAACCGCTTGGGGGAAAGTTGTGAAATTTGGCACACTGATAGAGGACAGTCTGAAATGTCACCACAGCAAATTTGGAGTCTCTAACTCAATCCCTCTAGCACCACCAACTGTCCAAATATTCGCTCATGTGAACCTTAAGGAACTGCACCCTATAACGTAATTTTCCGTCATGAAAACTCCTCTTAGGCCGCTCCGATTTTCACAAAAATTTAACCAGATTATCTTCGGACCATGCCAACAAAAAGTTATGGAATTCAAGTCGATTCGTCAAACTGTTTACGAATAACGAACAAACGAATTGTACGTTGTGCTTGCGAAAATGGACGCAAGGCTGTATCTCCACAACGCTTTATCGTATTCTGACCAAACTCAGTACATAACATCACAAGCATGACCTGAGGCTATGTGCAGCGTTTCGGCGCAGCGCCACCTACTGGTCTGGAGATACAAAAAATGGGTATTTTTGCTTATAACTTCTGTTTTGCCCAAAAATCATAAAAATGGTCTCTTTAGATTCGGGGCGGCATGCTGAGTCGATATCCAATTTTTCCATATCAGCCATTTTGAACATCGGCCATTTTGAATTTTGTAGTAAAATGCTGTATTTGAACGCATTAGTGTATCGTTACAAAAGGATCGAGCCAGTGCCAACTAGTGGTAAAATCAAATATTCACATGCTTATAACTTTTGGTGTGGTCGACTTATTTTCACAGGAGTCGCATTCCTGAATCCTTTCCGAGTCCAACAATACCAAACACGCTAGGTTTCGCCTTATGGTTTGTTCGACGTTGTGATTTAGCATTTTAACAACTTTCACAAATATCTTCGAAACAATCAGAATTATATCTGTTTTCTCTATAAATCAATATTTTCTAACAATGTAAGTTTATAAGACTTCTTGGTTACGTATGTAACCCTCGTACGTCGTACATATCCGATGAATTGGGATCACTTCTGGGAGCCCCTATCAGCTTTGAGTGTATACAGAACAGGCCAATGGCCATGGCGTGCGAGATTTGTATCTCGCGCTCAGCCCCGCAGCGCGGGTATAAATCCGGAAGCAGATGCAGCGCACATTTGTTTTTCACTGAGGAGCCGAATTAGTGACTCGGCCCTGTAGTGATGGTACAGCAACCATGACGACGGGACGTACGTCTCCGTTCCCTCTTTCAGGGAACGAGGGTTACATACGTAACCGAGACGTTCCCTTTCATTCGGGAACCTGGGTTTCACCGAGGGTTTCCCCAGTCAGGGAGTAAAACAACTGGCAGTGTGACGTGTCCGGGGCGGCAAACCGGTGTACCTGTGCAGTCCCGAAGTGTCTTCAGATCAGCTGGACCACCTGGGGATGGAGTCTCTACCTCCCGAGGCACCTGCTGTCGTGAGCTCGTTGGCTGCACGATTGGGCAGGCCAGGAATGAGTGGCGCGAAGCGACCTCAGATGCTTTTGACTCCAGAGGAGGAGATGGCGGGCGAGTTGCGACATGTGACGGAAGCGTAGATCACCCTGTTTGTTGATGTACGCAACGGTCGCAGTGTTTTCGTACGGACCAGGACGTGCTTGCCATGTAGCGTCCCCTTGAAGCGGCCCAGCGCAAGACGTACTGCTAGCAACTCGAGGCAGTTGATGCCAATGCAGTTGGGGCCCCGTCCATAGACCCGAACTGCATGCCCGTTGTACGTGGCCCCCCAGCCGGAGGCAGAGGCATCTGTGAAGGCCACAGCATGCCTGGACACTTGTTCTAGGGGAACTCCTGCCCGTAGAAATGAAGGGTCTGCCCACGGGCCGAAGGTTTGGTGGCAATTCCGTGTGATTTGAACACGGAATGAACCGCACTGCCACGCCCATCTCGGGACTCGGTCGTGTAGCCAGTGTTGAAATGGCCTCATATGAAGCAATCCGAGCGGCGTTACTGCGGCTGCGGATGCCATATGCCCCAGGAGCTTCTGAAAATGTTTCAGTGGGACCGCTGTTCTGCGTTTGAACAAATTCAAGCAGTTCAACACCGACTGGACGCGCTCCTCTGTGAGGCGCGCTGTCAGGTTGACCGAATCCAACTCCACACCGAGAAAAGAGATCCTCTGCACGGGGCAGAGTCTGCTCTTCTCCCAGTTGACCCGAAGTCCCAACAGGCTGAGGTGACTGAGCATATCGAAATGCGCCTCTGCGTCAACATCCTGAACAGGCAGCTTGTGAAGGGCCCGGTTCAGGACTCGCAGGTCCAAGATTGGTCATAACCCACCACTTTTCTTGGGCACAATGAAGTAGGGGCTGTAGAACCCCATCTTCATATCGGCTGGAGGGACCGGCTCCAATCAGAATGAACTTGGGAGGATGCCGTGCGAACTGAATTGCGTAGCCGAGCCTAATGGTGCAGGTGAGCCAGCGGGACGGTCTCGGAAGCGCTAGCTAGGCTTCCAGAAACCGTACAACGAACCCGCCCGCACCACAGACGTACCCGTGGTAGGGCAGCGAAGTGGAGGGCAGGGACCCGACCCGAGAGGCGTAGCATCCTGAGGTGGGGTCCGAGTGCATAGCAGCACCTACCTGCCCCCACGATTGGACAGAGGGTACGAGAGAAGGCATGGTAGCGTTCTCGAGCCGTACGCTGCTGTCTGCTGGCGACTGAAGGAGAGGCTGAGAGTGGCAAGGCTTTGTGGCGTCGCACACTGTCTACCTTACCTCCTTCCAAAGCGGGGAATGAGAGTGGCGAGGCAGAGAGTCGCGCACTGTCGTCCTCGCACCGCTGAGAAGAGGGGAATGAGAGTGGCGAGGCTTTGTGGCGAGGCTTTGTGGCGTCGCACACTGTCTACCTTACCTCCTTCCTCAGTGGGGAACGAGAGTGGCGAGGCATAGAGTCGCGCACTGTCGTCCTCGCACCGCTGAGAAGAGGGGAATGAGAGTGGCGAGGCTTTGTGACGTTGCACACTGTCATTCTTGCCCTCTTGTGGGGAGGGGAACGAGAGCAGCGAGGCTTTGTAGCGTCACACGCTGCCATTCCTGGGCTCCTGAGGTATTGGAACTGCTCTTAGAATTTGGGTACCACTGGCTATAACACCAGTGGCGGAACAGAATTTTGTCAATGATTCTCCACCCGGCCCTCCTCCGGGGAAGAGCAGCTCCGACAAAGTCCGGGTCACCTGTCTCAGCTGACTGGGTGGGACCGATGCCTTTGGCGACAAGCAGACCGAGGGGCCGCCCATGAGGAACAGCTACCTCAGCCCGCTTTGAACTGTGGAGACTGCTGGGCACAGTCACCGACAGTGTCGTCGAAGAGGGTCACCTTGTGAGATGAGAACATCGCGAAAGCGTACTTTGCCGACGTCTCGCACCCCTTCAAGGTTAGCCCAAGGGTGTTTCTGGACCAGGGTGGACATCGTCTGGCCAAGGGCCAGCGCTGTAACTTTAAATATGATCAGTCACTGTGCACAGCTCAACCTAGGCTCAGAACTACCCTCGTCTCTTTTTGACATCTGTCCTCTGCTAGAGCCCCAAATGAAACGCTAGGTCCCTTTTTTTTAGAGACCAGCAATTCCATCTGTAAGCTACCAGCAGGCATGTGAGACACTGAGCGTGGCCGACAGACGGCACACAGCGCGCTGGACACTCAAGCCCCTATGAAAAAGGCAAGGTGAACAACGCGCTGACGTGGCCCTGCTCTCATGAGAGAACATAACCACCCACGAACACAGTCTCAACATGCTCGCGATGCGATAGAGGAGTGGGGTCCCACGGAGATGTACTTGGCAGTAAGTCGAGTAAATCCTCAGGTCACCTAGGCTTATTAGCCGAAGTAGCCCTTTTCTGGAGCACCAGAAGAGAAACTAGATCGGGGAATAGGCAAAGGGACTCAACCGCGTTTGAGGTTTCAAGTCTCGACTGCGCATCTAAAGCGCAGAGTGGCAGCTAGGCGGCACACGGCGCGCTAAACGCTCAAACCCTTACGAGGATGGTGAGACGAACAGCATGCCGACGTGATCACGTTCTCCTGAGAGAACATGGATCACCCACGAACGCAATCTCAACATGCTTATGTGAGAGAGATCGTAGCCGTCAATAAGGACAGGAAACAACCGCATCCAGAAACGCACGGGTGGAATGTGTCACACCCTTGTACTCTTTTAGGGGAAAAGCTCTTTTAACGTGCTGAAGCACCCAAGGAGATAGCCGCGGCAAAAACACAGGGAATAGTGCAGCCTGTGTTTTGCACTCAGAGTAATGTGAACGCTGAGCGAACTGACAGAGTTGCTGTAATGACAGCAGTTTTTACTAAGATAAATTTCTCCTAAGGGAGACAATAAAATGGAAATACTAATACTACTAATACACTCGAAGCTGATAGGGGCTCCCAGAAGTGATCCCAATTCGTTGGATATGTCCGACGTACGTCGAACGTGACCGACTGAAAGAGAACTATTTGAAAAAAAGCTACTCAATCAAAAGAGTAAACACAACTACAAGCCAAGTATACTTCGAATACTTCATTATACTTAAGTATATCTCAATCTAAAGATTGAGTACAAGTACAGGCCTAATATACCTAGTATAGGTCAAGTGTACTTAAGTGCAATTTTAAGTATATTTCTGAGAAGTATACTTTCTTATTTGTTAGACTAAAAGAAGGATACTAATAAAATCAAAATCAAGTGAGTTTTTGCTTAAAACAAGCAAAATTATCTGCCATTGGGGTAAGAAAAATAATATTGTTTCTGTTTGGGACAGAAACCAGAAACAAGTTTTCAAACAGAAACAAGATTATTTGTTCATTATTTGTTAACTCGCTTCATTTTGATTTTATTTTATAAATGCATCTTGATTTAAGAATTGTTAGATATTTAGACTGGAAACGAGACAAACATGCTAAATAAGAAAAGCATTTTTTTGCAGTGTATACTGTTTATCTCACATTTTAGTGTATGAAAGTATTTTCATGAACTACTTTAAGTACTTATCTAGTAAAAACATCTTGATTTAAGAATTGTTAGATATTTTGGAGTAAAAAAAAAGTAAGAAAAGCATTTTTTGCAGTGTACCTGTATGTTCACTTGTTCACATAGTTGCATTATAAAAGAAAACATTACTTAGATGTGTACTTAAAGTTTACTACTGTAACACACCAGGGGCCTCATATAAAACATGCCGTAGATTTCATCCTAAAAGTATGCGTACAAAAGTTTTCCGATTTATAAAACCCTTGTACGCCAGCACCTGCGCGAAATTCCTTTTATAAACCCAGTCGGCGGAAGATCTCCACCCAGAAATCACCATACATGGAGCTTACAACGCCTAGTTTTACTATGCATAACCTCATCTGCATATCATCTGCATATCATCTGCATATCATTTGCATGTTCAACAGTACAAGACATTAGGAAAATATGAGATATGGATGTGCTAAAGTAGCCTATCCTTGCAGATATTTATATTTATTTGAATATTTAAAAAAAATAACTTCTGGATCGTGATTTCATGTAATTTAAGTACTTAAGTACTCCATTAATGAGAATGGCATATTTAATCTAAATGTGTATATAAGATGTAAGTTTAAATCAGAGTTTAACAGAGTTTAAATCATTCTTTTATTTATTTAAACAGTTATTGTGAACATGCACTGTATTTATGATTAAGACTCATAATGAGGATTTAAAGGTACAGTGTGTAATTTTTAGCAGGCATCTAGTGGCGAGGTTGTGAATTGCAACCGTTCACCGCTCACCCCTCCCTTCTGAAGCACATAGAGAAGCTACGGTGGCCCACACAGGACAAAGATGTGGTCGTCTGAGACCGCAGAGAGTAGCTACCACTCTGTAGAGCAGTTTGTCCGTTTAGGGCCACTGTAGAAACATGGCGGCGCAAAATGGCGACTTCACTGTAAGGGACCCGCGGTGTGTGTGTAGATAGAAACGGCTCATTCTAAGGTAATAAAACATAACGCTTCATTATGTAAGGTCTTTATACATCCCTGAAAACATAGTTATGGATATTATATTGCATTTCTGTCAATAGATTCTCATAAATACTACACACTACACCTTTAAAGTGGTTTTCCTTCAGATCTGCCGTCAGTCCCTCAGCTGACCATCGGGGTCGCCAAACTGCTCTATCTCCAAAATGTCTGTAGGCATGGCTCAGAGTTTGCATACGTGTGCGAAAATTTTGTGATTTTTATAAATCACAACTTACTCCTCTCTCAGGGCTTGTTTTGTGCATACGCAACAGTTATAAATAAGGCCCCTGGTTAAGTACAATTAAAAATACTTTTATAAATTAAAAAGTGGGCCCTTTTAGTGCCAACAATTAATGAAAATAGTACACGCACAATTATTCTGCTAGTATATTGATTTTAGTATGCTTACTACATAGAGCATTAAGTCCTATATGTTAATTTGGGAATGATTCAAGATTCATTTAACCTTTGTTTAAAAGCGAAGACTTTCATCTGAAAAGAGCACAGCCTTGTCTGATACCACAGGTGATGATTGGTCCGAAATACTGTATTAGGATCAGTTGATTAGTTTCCCTGACAATTGTGACGTGTCTCTGTGTGACGGGAGTGTTGTCTTGACTTTCCTCAGCTGTGACCGAGCGGCCCGTCTCAAAGGAGGAGGCGTCATGGGCCCAGCGAGGCCTGGTGTGTGTGCGCTGTAACAGGAAGGGCTCCGTGGTGGACTTCCTGTCTAATGGACTTCACTGCAGCGAGCGATGTCTGCAGCAGGAGCAGCAAGAGTAAGTCAGGCATCATCACTATCACTGCTGATCAGATGATGAACAATAAAAACATCCACAGCCAATCAGAATCTATCCTGCTTTAACAAGCATGAGCATTTAAAGGGGCAGCACAAGCTTATAAAAACATTTGAATGATTCAAAGGCTCATTCATAAAGACGTCACTTGTTTCATTACTGGATGAATCAGTGTTTTTGAATGAATCTCTTGAGTGAATGATTCAATGACTCGCTCATAAAGACTTCACTTGTTTCATTACTGGATGAATCAGTGTTTTTGAATGAATCTCTTGAGTGAATGATTCAATTACTCTCATAAAGACTTCACTTGTTTCATTACTGGATGAATCAGTGTTTTTGAATGAATCTCTTGAGTGAATGATTCAATTACTCTCATAAAGACTTCACTTGTTTCATTACTGGATGAATCAGTGTTTTTGAATGAATCTCTTGAGTGAATGATTCAATTACTCTCATAAAGACTTCACTTGTTTCATTACTGGATGAATCAGTGTTTTTGAATGAATCTCTTGAGTGAATGATTCAATGACTCACTCATAAAGACTTCACTTGTTTCATTACTGGATGAATCAGTGTTTTTGAACGAATCTCTTGAGTGAATGATTCAATGACTCACTCATAAAGACCTCACTTGTTTCATTACTGGATGAATCAGTGTTTTTGAACGAATCTCTTGAGTGAATGATTCAATGACTCACTCATAAAGACTTCACTTGTTTCATTAGTGAATGAATCAGTGTTTTTGAACGAATCTCTTGAGTGAATGATTCAATGACTCACTCATAAAGACTTCACTTGTTTCATTACTGGATGAATCAATGTTTTTGAACGAATCTCTTGAGTGAATGATTCAATGACTCACTCATAAAGACTTCACTTGTTTCATTACTGGATGAATCAGTGTTTTTGAACGAATCTCTTGAGTGAATGATTTAATGACTCACTCATAAAGACGTCACTTGTTTCATTACTGGATGAATCAGTGTTTTTGAACGAATCTCTTGAGTGAATGATTCAATGACTCACTCATAAAGACTTCACTTGTTTCATTACTGGATGAATCAGTGTTTTTGAACGAATCTCTTGAGTGAATGATTCAATGACTCACTCATAAAGACGTCACTTGTTTCATTACTGGATGAATCAGTGTTTTTGAATGAATCTCTTGAGTGAATGATTCAATGACTCACTCATAAAGACTTCACTTGTTTCATTAATGGATGAATCAGTGTTTTTGAACGAATCTCTTGAGTGAATGATTCAATGACTCACTCATAAAGACTTCACTTGTTTCATTAGTGAATGAATCAGTGTTTTTGAACGAATCTCTTGAGTGAATGATTCATTGACTCACTCATAAAGACATCACTTGTTTCATTAGTGGATGAATCAGTGTTTTTGAATGAATCTCTTGAGTGAATGATTCAATGACTCACTCATAAAGACTTCACTTGTTTCATTAGTGAATGAATCAGTGTTTTTGAACGAATCTCTTGAGTGAATGATTCAATGACTCACTCATAAAGAAGTCACTTGTTTCATTAGTGAATGAATCAGTGTTTTTGAACAAATCTCTTGAGTGAATGATTCAATGACTCACTCATAAAGACTTCACTTGTTTCATTACTGGATGAATCGGTGTTTCTGAACGAATCTCTTGAGTGAATGATTCAATGACTCACTCATAAAGACTTCACTTGTTTCATTAGTGAATGAATCAGTGTTTTTGAATGAGTCTCTTGAGTGAATGATTCAATGACTCACTCATAAAGACTTCACTTGTTTCATTAGTGAATGAATCAGTGTTTTTGAACGAATCTCTTGAGTGAATGATTCAATGACTCGCTCATAAAGAAGTCACTTGTTTCATTACTGGATGAATCAGTGTTTTTGAACGAATCTCTTGAGTGAATGATTCAATGACTCGCTCATAAAGAAGTCACTTGTTTCATTACTGGATGAATCAGTGTTTTTGAACGAATCTTTTGAGTGAATGATTCAATGACTCACTCATAAAGACTTCACTTGTTTCATTACTGGTTGAATCAGTGTTTTTGAACGAATCTCTTGAGTGAATGATTCAATGACTCACTCATAAAGACTTCACTTGTTTCATTAATGGATGAATCAGTGTTTTTGAACGAATCTCTTGAGTGAATGATTCAATGACTCACTCATAAAGACTTCACTTGTTTCATTAGTGAATGAATCAGTGTTTTTGAACGAATCTCTTGAGTGAATGATTCATTGACTCACTCATAAAGACATCACTTGTTTCATTAGTGGATGAATCAGTGTTTTTGAATGAATCTCTTGAGTGAATGATTCAATGACTCACTCAAAGACTTCACTTGTTTCATTAGTGAATGAATCAGTGTTTTTGAACGAATCTCTTGAGTGAATGATTCAATGACTCGCTCATAAAGAAGTCACTTGTTTCATTACTGGATGAATCAGTGTTTTTGAACGAATCTCTTGAGTGAATGATTCAATGACTCACTCATAAAGACGTCACTTGTTTCATTACTGGATGAATCAGTGTTTTTGAACGAATCTCTTGAGTGAATGATTCAATGACTCACTCATAAAGACTTCACTTGTTTCATTACTGGATGAATCAGTGTTTTTGAACGAATCTCTTGAGTGAATGATTCAATGACTCGCTCATAAAGAAGTCACTTGTTTCATTACTGGATGAATCAGTGTTTTTGAACGAATCTCTTGAGTGAATGATTCAATGACTCACTCATAAAGACGTCACTTGTTTCATTACTGGATGAATCAGTGTTTTTGAATGAATCTCTTGAGTGAATGATTCAATGACTAACTCATAAAGACTTCTTGTTTCATTAGTGAATGAATCAGTGTTTTTGAACGAATCTCTTGAGTGAATGATTCAATGACTCACTCATAAAGACTTCACTTGTTTCATTAGTGAATGAATCAGTGTTTTTGAACGAATCTCTTGAGTGAATGATTCAATGACTCACTCATAAAGACGTCACTTGTTTCATTACTGGATGAATCAGCGTTTTTGAATGAATCTCTTGAGTGAATGATTCAATGACTCACTCATAAAGACGTCACTTGTTTCATTACTGGATGAATCAGTGTTTTTGAACGAATCTCTTGAGTGAATGATTCAATGACTCACTCATAAAGACTTCACTTGTTTCATTACTGGATGAATCAGTGTTTTTGAACGAATCTCTTGAGTGAATGATTCAATGACTCACTCATAAAGACGTCACTTGTTTCATTAGTGGATGAATCAGTGTTTTTGAATGAATCTCTTGAGTGAATGATTCAATGACTCACTCATAAAGACTTCACTTGTTTCATTAGTGAATGAATCAGTGTTTTTGAACGAATCTCTTGAGTGAATGATTCAATGACTCACTCATAAAGAAGTCACTTGTTTCATTAGTGAATGAATCAGTGGTTTTGAACGAATCTCTTGAGTGAATGATTCAATGACTCACTCATAAAGAAGTCACTTGTTTCATTACTGGATGAATCAGTGTTTTTGAACGAATCTCTTGAGTGAATGATTCAATGACTCACTCATAAAGACGTCACTTGTTTCATTACTGGATGAATCAGTGTTTTTGAACGAATCTCTTGAGTGAATGATTCAATGACTCACTCATAAAGACTTCACTTGTTTTATTACTGGATGAACCAGCGTTTTTGAATGAATCTCTTGAGTGAATGATGCAATGACTCACTCATAAAGACTTCACTTGTTTCATTAGTGAATGAATCAGTGTTTTTGAACGAATCTCTTGAGTGAATGATTCAATGACTCACTCATAAAGAAGTCACTTGTTTCATTAGTGAATGAATCAGTGGTTTTGAACGAATCTCTTGAGTGAATGATTCAATGACTCACTCATAAAGACGTCACTTGTTTCATTACTGGATGAATCAGTGTTTTTGAACGAATCTCTTGAATTAACAACAGATCTGAATGTTCGCTGTGATCGGACTTGACAATGCTTTAATAGACTTGGAGCCGAGTTGCTGTAATTTAGGAATAAGATCATGTGGGTGTTTGAATTGAGATCGCCATCTTTTAATAATTAATTGTGCAACTTGTGAAACAATATGCAGTATTGTAAATATTTAAAACAGTAGCATGCTGAGTTATAGTCACATGACCTTATTACAGTAAGTGGCATTTAGTCAGGTTGGAAATCCAACAGTTATTTAGTGTTTTTGTCTACTTTTGTGTAAAATTATCTTGACCGTTGTCTCTCTGATCAAACGAATCTAGAAGGAAATAGCAGGCAATATGTCTTCTGGAGCATTTATTCATGAAAAAGGAAGGTGAACTTGAGTACACAAGGTTCGTACAGTCATGGAAAACCTAGAAATGTCAGGCAAAATTAGCAACTCTAAAATGGAAGCTTTATTGATGAACAGAGTTCTGTTTGCCTCTATTAATCAGTCGGCTTGACTGATGAGATCCAGGATTTTGTGGTCTTACACAAATCAGTAATTTTGCACAGAAACACACCGTTGCACACACACTTTTTTCTAGCAAAAGTTTTTTTTTTTCCTGACACAAAAATATGTTACTAAACAGATGTTTATCACGTTTGTGGTAGGGCTGGTGCAACGGTTGGCAAAAAATCATAACACGTGTGTGCAGTTTTAAGAAAGAGGCCCCAGGATGTTGTGAAATGGGTTTCCGGTCTCACACACACTTAGCCTGAGAATGGATGCAAAGTTACTGAATGAGAAAACTCTGTGACATAAACACCACATGAAGATGAGCATTATACCACACACTTATACACACTCTCTCTCTCACACACACACACACACATGTTTGTTTTTGTGAATTGTGGGGTTTTTATACCGTACAAACCGTATTTTCTATCCCCCTACACTACCCCTACCCCTAAACCTACCCATCACACACACACACACACACACACTACCCCTACCCCTAAACCTACCCATCACACACACACACACACACACACACACTACCCCTACCCCTAAACCTACCAATCACACACACACACACTACCCCTACCCCTAAACCTACCCATCACACACACACACTACCCCTACCCCTAAACCTACCCATCACACACACACACACACACACACTACCCCTACCCCTAAACCTACCCATCACACACACACACACACACACTACCCCTACCCCTAAACCTACCCATCACACACACACACACACACACACACACACACACACACACTACCCCTACCCCTAAACCTACCCATCACACACACACACACACTACCCCTACCCCTAAACCTACACATCACACACACACACACACACAAACACACACACACACACTACCCCTACCCCTAAACCTACCAATCACACACACACACACACTACCCCTACCCCTAAACCTACCCATCCCACACACACACACACTACCCCTACCCCTAAACCTACCCATCACACACACACACACACACACACTACCCCTACCCCTAAACCTACCCATCACACACACACACTACCCCTACCCCTAAACCTACCCATCACACACACACACACACTACCCCTACCCCTAAACCTACCAATCACACACACACACTACCCCTATCCCTAAACCTACCCATCACACACACACACACACACACACTACCCCTACCCCTAAACCTACTCATCACACACACACACACACTACCCCTACCCCTAAACCTACCCATCACACACACACACACACACACACACTACCCCTACCCCTAAACCTACCCATCACACACACACACACACACACACTACCCCTACCCCTAAACCTACCCATCACACACACACACACACACTACCCCTACCCCTAAACCTACCCATCACACACACACACACACTACCCCTACCCCTAAACCTACCCATCACAGGAAACATAAAATTAAAAATGATGAGGACACAGGAAATGTCCTTCACAGGAAATAAACCACGTTTCCGTTGTAATACCAGTGTAATACCCATGTCATTATACAAATTTGTGTCATAAATCACATAAACAAGCACACACACACACCCATACACTCTCTCACACTCATACACACACTGTCTCACACACACACACACACACATTCTCTCACACACACACACACACATTCTCTCACACACACACACACACTCTCTCTCTCTCACACACAAGATGATGGCTAATTATTGACGTGAACATTATTTTCATACTCATCGACAGGTCATGTCTCTGTTCAAATATTATGTTGCTATGCACACTAAAGTAGCTCAGCATCTACACATCAAGATGCAAAGATGTAAGAAAGTTAAACACAGAGTTGTCAGTGTGCAGTAACTGTGTCCTGATGTCCTCAGAGAGCTGAAGAGGGAAAGCTCCCGGACAAACGGCGAGGTCGGGAGGAAGAGATCCCGCCTGACGGAGAGACACGCTGAAGACGCGGACAGCTCGATAGAGGTCGCCGAGGAGGACGACGAGGACTACGTCAGTTTACTTCTTCAGTTTCCTAGGCGTGTATTTATAGAGCGTGATAGAGAGAGGTCATTATGTGAACATTATAACAGCCTCTAAAATAAAACATCATTATTTTCCACTTGTATCCTCAACAAAATAAAAGACAGACACTCGCACACAAACTCATAGATGTCAGGACGCGGTATGTCTCCGTTCTCTTAGCCACTGCTGGTGAATTAGCAGATTTCACACCATGTTCCTGTTTTGGTGTGTGTAACAGGAAGAGAAAGAGAGCAGGCGCCCGGCGCGCGGGGCTACGCGAGGACGCAGGAAGCGCAGAGGAGACGCAGCGCTGCTCAGATACAGTGAGACACACACATTGTGCATTGATGCTCCCAGGTGACAGTCACGTGTGCTCTGTGACACCTGTGATTGTTTCCCATGATGCAGCGGTTCCGTACGGAGGGAAGAAGAAGGCGTGGTGTTGGGCCTCGTACCTGGAGCAGGAGAGAGCCGTCGCTGCCCCGAGTAAACTGTTCAAAGAGGTGAGACACACCTCAGTCAGGGTTGCTAGTTTGGGTTCAGTTTCTTCTTTTTAATAAATGTGCAAAGTTATCTTGTTTTTGTCATTATAAGGATATCACTTTATTTTACAGTCCATGTACATATGTACTTATTACAGTAATAACTGGGTACTAACCCTGAACCTAACCTTAACACACGTGTTTACCTTATATGACCCAGTGCTTTCTTAGGTAAGGACACTGTAACTACACGTTCTGTAAAATAAAGTGAACACATTATATGTTACGAAGTGTAGATTGATGTGAAAAAAAAAATAATTTTAGCATAAGGCCGTCTGTCCACCAAAGCATTTTGTCCCAGTATTTTTTCAGTTGTTTTCAGTGGAGCACTGAGAAATTAAAAACGTCCGCAGGGTGAGGCTGAGAGCTTGGTGTTTGGTTTTAATCAGAGTTAAAAATGTTACAAATATGGGAAAAACACAGCACTTATCGCTGGCACTTTGTACCCAGCCACGCTCACACACACACACTCTTTCTCACTCTCTCACACACACTCTCTTTCTTACTCTCTCTCTCACACACACTCTTTCTTTCTCACACACACTCTCATACTCGCTTACTCTCTCTCACACACTCACTCCTACACACACACTCTTTCTTAATCTCTTCCACACACACTCTCTCACATACTCACACACACACATACTCTCTCTCTCACACACACACACACACTCACACACATACACTCTCTCACACTCACACACACACCCTCTCACACACACACCCTCTCTCACACACACACACACACACACACACACTCACACACACTCTAACTCACACACACACTCTTACTCATGCACACATACACACTCACATTCGCAAACACACTCACACACACTCACACACATACACACACACTCTCTCACACACACACACTCTCTCACACACACTCTCTTTCTTACTCTCTCTCTCACACACACTCTTTCTTTCTCACACACACTCTCATACACGCTTACTCTCTCTCACACACTCACTCCTACACACACACTCTTTCTTAATCTCTTCCACACACACTCTCTCACACACTCACACACACTCTCAAACACTCACACACACACAAACTCTCTCTCTCACACACACACACACTCACACACATACACTCTCTCACACTCACACACACACCCTCTCACACACACACTCTTTCACACACACACACTCTCTCACACACACACACTCTCACACACACTCTAACTCACACACACACTCTTACTCATGCACACATACACACTCACATTCGCAAACACACTCACACACACTCTCTCACACAAACACACACACTCTCACACACACTCTAACTCACACACACACTCTTACTCGTGCACACATACACACTCACATTCGCAAACACACACACACACACACACACTCTCTCACACACTCACACACATACACACACACTCTCTCACACACACACACACACTCTCACACACACTCTAACTCACACACACACTCTTACTCATGCACACATACACACTCACATTCGCAAACACACTCACACACACACTCTCTCACACACACACACTTTCTCACACACACACACTCTTTCTTACTCTCTTTCACACACACACTCACACTCACACACTATCTCACATACTCTCACACTCACACACACTCTCAGCCGTCCAATCACAGTGGAGGAGGGGCGGGACGAATCAGACATGGTCTTATATCATTGGGAGATACGAGGGTATGTGGTTAACTTGGATCACATGTGCCTTGATAACCAATCACATCACAGCCTTGACCTCAGTGAATTTCGTTCAGAGTTGTGCAACAGTCACTGTCTGTAGAGACCATAGAAATGAATGAGAAGTGCCATAAACTAAACCATACCTGTCATATTCTTATAAAACAGCAGTGTTATCGCTTGATGAATATATTGGACAGAACACATGCTAAACTAACCCAGCAGGTTAGGTTGCACACCTTAACCCAATGTCAACTCATTTTGACTAAAAGCTGGGTTCATTTTACCTCATAAATGGTTATTATTTCCAAATCCAGTTTTGCAAACCAGCAGTAGGTTACTATAACCCAGCTGGCTGGGTAGTTTGTGAGGAGGTGCATCATTTCTATTGCCAGAGAAACTTAACCCAGCAGTGGGTTACACAACAATGTGAACATAACCCAACAAAATGTCCCAACAGGCAGAACCCAGCAATCTGGGTAAAAATGCTGTTTATAAGGAGTGTGTAACTGGACAGTGTGTGTGTGTGCAGTATCAGTCATTACCGCAGTGTAAGAACGGCTTCAGGCTTGGCATGAGACTGGAGGGTATCGACTCTGAACACCCGTCCATGTACTGCGTCATGACCATCGCTGAGGTAACAACACAACTCTAACAGCGTCTGCAAATGTTGGAACATGTTACTTTAAAGTCAAACAGTGGAATCACTTCCATCCATCTCTCAGCTGACTTGTGTGTATTTGCAGGTGTTGGGACATCGAATCAGACTGCATTTTGATAAATTTTCCGACTGCTATGACTTTTGGTTGAATTCCAACTCTCCTGACATCCACCCAGTGGGATGGTGTGAGAAAACTGGACACAAGTTGCATCCACCTAAAGGCAAGAGACTCCAGAAATTCAGAGAATACCCAGAATTCAATCCAAGTGTTCAATGGACAAATCTTAAAGTGGACCTATTATGCAAAATTTTTCATGGTGTTTGAACATAAATGTGCTTGTCCAGTGCGTGTACACAACCACTCTATAATGGTAAACATCCACCCACTCCTTTTCAATCCCCAATCCAATTTTCAATCCCCAATCCCCATAAATCATAAGCAGTGTCTCAGAACAAGCCGTTTGCAGATTCTAGCAGTGTGATGTCACATATGCTTAGGCCCCGGCCATGAGTGCTGACTGACTCCGCCCTATTAGCATAGACCCCACCCATGACTGCTGACAGACTCCGCCCTGTTAGCATAGCTTCCACCCACGACTGCTGACAGACTCGTCCCTATTAGCATAGACCCCACCCATTACTGCTGACGGACTCCGCCCTGTTAGCATATACCCCACCCACGACTGCTGACAGACTCCACCCTATTAGCATAGACTCCACCCACGACTGCTGACAGACTCGCCCCATTAGCATAGACCCCTCCCATTACTGCTGACAGACTCTGCCCTGTTAGCATAGACCCTGCTGACGACTGCTGATGGACTCCACCCTATTAGCATAGACCTCGCCCACGACTGCTGATGGACTCCACCCTATTAGAATAGATCTCGCCCACGACTGCTGATGGACTCCACCCTATTAGCATAGACCTCGCCCACGACTGCTGATGGACTCCACCCTATTAGCATAGACCTCGCCCACGACTGCTGATGGACTCCACCCTATTAGAATAGACCTCGCCCACGACTGCTGATGGACCCCACCCTATTAGAATAGACCTCGCCCACGACTACTGACGGACTCCACCCTATTAGCATAGACCCTGCCTACGACTGCTGAAGGACTCCACCCTATTAGCATAGACCCTGCCCACGACTGCTGACGGACTCCACCCTATTAGCATAGACCCTGCCCACGACTGCTGATGGACTCCACCCTATTAGAATAGACCTCGCCCACGACTGCTGACGGACTCCACCCTATTAGCATAGACCCCTCCCATTACTGCTGACAGACTCTGCCCTGTTAGCATAGACCCTGCCCACGACTGCTGATGGACTCCACCCTATTAGAATAGACCTCGCCCACGACTGCTGATGGACTCCACCCTATTAGAATAGACCTCGCCCACGACTGCTGATGGACTCCACCCTATTAGAATAGACCTCGCCCACGACTGCTGACGGACTCCACCCTATTAGCATAGACCCCGCCCACGACTGCTGACGGACTCTACCCTATTAGAATAGACCCCGCCCACGACTGCTGACAGACTCCACCCTATTAGCATAGACCCCGCCCACGACTGCTGACAGACTCCACCCTATTAGCATAGACCCCGCCCACGACTACTGACAGATTCCACCCTATTAGCATAGACCCCGCCCACGACTGCTGACAGACTCCACCCTATTAGCATAGACCCCGCCCATGACTGCTGACAGACTCCACCCTGTTAGCATAGACCCCGCCCACGACTGCTGACAGACTCCACCCTATTAGCATAGACCCCGCCCACGACTGCTGACAGACTCCACCCTGTTAGCATAGACCCCGTCCACGACTGCTGACAGACTCCACCCTATTAGCATAGACCCCGCCCACGACTACTGACAGATTCCACCCTATTAGCATAGACCCCGCCCACGACTGCTGACAGACTCCACCCTATTAGCATAGACCCCGCCCATGACTGCTGACAGACTCCACCCTGTTAGCATAGACCCCGCCCACGACTGCTGACAGACTCCACCCTATTAGCATAGACCCCGCCCACGACTGCTGACAGACTCCACCCTGTTAGCATAGACCCCGTCCACGACTGCTGACAGACTCCACCCTATTAGCATAGACCCCGCCCACGACTGCTGACAGACTCCACCCTGTTAGCATAGACCCCGTCCACGACTGCTGACAGACTCCACCCTATTAGCATAGACCCCGTCCACGAATGCTGACAGACTCCACCCTAGTAAAAAGGGGCATAATAGGTCCGCTTTAAATCAGAGTAAATCCCATGATTCCAACGCAGCAAAAAAAAAAAGAAGCTCTGTTACTTTCTCTATCTTGAAATGTTTTTAAATTAGTCCTAAATATGGTCAAATTTTTTTAGTGCTTTGTCTTTTTCTTGAACAAGTATTAGGCTTTTGATATAATCTGATCATTGATATCTCAGTCACTGAAGTTGTGATGAAATGGGCGTAGCAGTTTGTGTGCTGTTGTTCCTTACATGGCCTGTGTTTGTGTGTCTCTGTAGGGATGAAGGATGAAGAGTTTAGCTGGTCCTCCTACATCAAATTAAATAAAATACAGACGGCACCCAAAGCCCTCTTTCAGAACCAGAACATGGTGAGTGAGTGAGTGAGTGAGTGCATCACATGACTCCAGATCAAGCCACATGACATTTCCCCTAGATGGCACTGTTTCATTTAATTTAATAATGCACTTACACTAGACATCCACAGCACATTTAACTCACATTAAACACTTCACTATTTAACAGTAATATGACGTATTTGCAAGTGAAACCGAGTGTTCAGTTTGATTTTCAAGTTTGATGCTCCAGATATTATTGTATATGTTTGTTGTGTTTTTAGACAGTGACGCCATCAGGGTTTAGGGTTGGTATGAAGTTGGAGGCCATCGATAAGAAGAATCCCTCGTTCATCTGTGTTGCCACGGTTACTGACATGGTGGATAGTCGATTCCTGGTGCACTTTGACAACTGGGACGAAAGTTATGACTACTGGTAAATTCACAGCTATGTGTCTTTGAATGAGTGTGTTAGTGCAATATCCCTTCCTGAAAGGGAACATTTGTTTTTTATTATCTTTGAAAAGGAGATCATTTTATGACAATACATGCAAAACATGCACTAAAATGCACAAAAACTTGTAAGAAAGCCATTGCTTGTGCATTTACATGGCCACATGAATTATTATAATTTTAACCCTAAACCAGTAAATATGGTTATAATTAAATACTAAAAGTGAATTTTACTCTCTAACCCTTTTTCAACCATTCATATCATTGAAATTCTGGTAGTATCACTCAGTTTTGGCATTTCTCTTAATTTAACCACATAATCACCACTATCACTTAAAAATATTATATTATATAACCAGCATAATTATGTTATGCTATATTATATTTAATTTTTTATTATATATTATATTATATCTTTATAATATAAAAGATATTAATAACCCATGACATTTCTCTTCTATCCTTTGGTTTTTCCCCATAACAGACATCACTTTTGAACCAATATAAGGGTGAACATCATGAAAAGGTTTAGAGAAAGCTCACATCTTCTGAAACCATGTGGGGAAAAAACAACATTTTAATTTCAATGAAAGCATCATTGGAGTTCATTTTTTATTCTATGTAATTCCTGCAAACACACAGATTGGCTGAAATTGTGATGAAATGGATGAAACTGAACAGGCTTAAATCTATCAAATGACAAAGTTGAGCATCTTGTTATATCAGTCGTAAGTCATGAGGACACAAATGGGGCACATTCTCATTCTCAGGAGTTGACCCAGTTATCATTCTATGTGTGTGTGTGTGTGACTCCTGTATAGAGCAGGCAGAATGCTTTTAACTGCTCATCAATTACTCAGGAGGAGGAGGAGCACAAACTCTCTCCGGTTTGACTGTCTCCAGCTCAGATCAGATCTGACAGTGAACAGCACGTCTTCTCCAAGCATTATGGTCCCACAATGCTTCCCAAACACCCAACATTTGTTTCACTTTATTCAAACACAGTTTGAATAGTTCAGAAGAATCGGTGCCTGTTTTGGCACTTCATTCTGTTATATCCTCTCACCATCAGACGTTAGTGGGCGTGAGTGATCAGGTGTTGGTCAGAACAGTTAGATCACTGATTCTCAGCTAGCTTGCTTCAGGACCAAGTACAGACCCAACACCGTCAGTGCCATGTTTATCCTACAAAAAACAACAAAATGCCCTTAAAATCCAATACTAATATTTGTTGAAATAACTAAGCATTTGAAGCCACTAATGCTCATCAGATCACAATAATAAATAGAAATTATGGCTCTGTCTAAAGAAATATGAAGTAAACAGCAATATTTCTCCTGATGTGCTCACTTTTGGACTAAACGGCCTAATGAATGTCGCTCAGCTCTTTGGATGTCTACCGATCTTTGTACAAATTACTGTCACTGTAACTGTTTCATAAACAATGGTCAAATATCGACACGAGAGTCCCGAATCCCTCTAATGATGCAGCGTTTGTCAGGATTGAATAAGAGTGTCATGGTGTAGTGTGCAGTGAATGTAAATAACTGCGGCTGCTGGCCATACATGTTAAGAGGTTAATATTAGCCGCAGATACAATTTTTGATGGTGTTATGCTCTCTTGACAGAATAATTGAAGTATCTGTGAAGCCTACATTTAATGAAGACGGTCACATCAACAACAAGAGATACATTTTCCCTCTCTTTCAAACGTTGATGAGATTTTGTTGCTATCTTAACTGCACATGATTGTTTGGTTATTATTTATCACCATTGTTTTGTGACTCACCAGTGCAGATGGAATGCAAAAACGTGTTTGAGTATTTCCATGTATTTTAATGTATGTTTCCTTTTAAAGAGCTCAATTTTAATGCATAAAACTTTTTTATAATGCATGAAATAGAGGATAATGTTTTATTTTGCCAGTTGCATTTAAATGCACTTGTGTATTTCTTCTTTTCTGCAGGTGTGATGCAACAAGTCCTTATATTCATCCGGTTGGCTGGTGTCAAGAGTTCGGCCGAACCCTCACCACCCCTCCAGGTGATGCACCTCTCTGAGATCACAGTTCACACCATTATCAGTCTCACAAATTTACAAAAAATTACAATGCACAAATGTCGAGCTGGTGTAGATCTTCATATCAGGTGAAACCCAGACTAGCTTCAAAGTGTCTTCAGAGGAATCACAGCATGAGGACCTACTCTAGACGATGACGTGTGTTTATACTGACCAGACTTCTGCAGGGGATTCAAATAGTACAATCACAAAGTCATATACTGTCTCAGCATTAAAATATTTAATTAGGGGTTCAAGAGCCTAGATCGGAAACCCTATTGTAATTGTTAAAATTTCCAAGGATCAGCATTCTCCCCTAAAATTGATCGGGCAGACCAAACCGCAAGTCATAGAGAGGGCTGGTAGTACTCACACCGTCTACAATGTCACCAATTCTCACCCCAATCGGCCTGACAGGGGGCGCTACAGCGGTGAAAAGTGCGAAATCGCTCATAACTCCTAAACCATTAGGCATAGCCTCAAGTGTATTTTTTGCTATTTTGGATTTTTTTTGCAAACTAGTCCTAGTTTTTTGCCCAATCGGAACCAAACCATTGCGCAGCGGCCAATGAAGTTTGAGCAGCTATCAGACACGGCTAACGGAGGACATCGGAACTAAACTCACTGGGCCTGTTTGACTCACGGCCCTAGAGGCCTGTGAGAAATTCTAAAGAAATCGGCCACCAAGTGGCGCATTCGTGTTTTTCACATGCGTAAAGGATACCACACGATTTTTCCGCACACGCCTTCATACCATATGGTAGAACTTCTCATTCTGAGCAACTTTGCCTCTAGGACCGCCACTCTCAATCGAATAGTTCGTTATTGGAGATTATTTTCAAAAACCAACTTTCGCGGACTAGTCCTAGGTTTTTGGCTCAACCTCGATAAAACCACTGCGGCACAATTCTCGGGAATCTCTAGGTCAATAATGATCAAAAATATGTTGAACTTTGGGATTTGAATAGCTATAGTTGTGTCCTTTAGAAAACAGGCGTGGCCAAATCTACCCAAAAGCCTGTCATTCCTAAACGAAAACTCAGAACTTTGCATCATTAGGTGAGCACATGCGGCACATGATTCTAAAGAAGCATGCAAACTTTTATGGAGATCGGCCCATAGGTGGCGCCCTAACTGCTAAAAAGGTGTAAAATGCTGTATTTCTATGGCATATCCCATGAAATGGCTGAAAATGGCCCTCTTCCTGTCTTTTGCATCTATGATCCAAGTGATTACATTATTTAAATAATGTCGCTTAAATCGCTTGAACCTCGATAATCGCTGTTTGAAACTATATTTATTTATATTTTTGTAATATTCGATATGTGCAAACAATGAGTAGAGAGCAACAGTAGAGTTCTGGTGTTGAACATCTATATAACATGCTTACATATTTCTATATCTTTCAATATTTTGGAATATATTACTACAATAATTGTTGTATTTGACATATTTTCCTATTTGATTATATCATGCTGCGATGACATTCTACTCTGAGTTGTTTGTGTTTCTCTGAATTATGCATTTCTTTGGCAACACTGTCAATGACAAAATTAATTTGCAGCGGTCAGGTGGTACAAGTCGGAGTTTGCAAGTTGTAAATACGAGTTCTATGAGGACATGAATGCTTTGTACAAATTGGAATCTCGTAATTTATGGTAATTCCGGAATGGCGTGAACACCATTCCCAATGTTTAATGGGACAAGTAGTTGATTCCTTCGTAAAAGACATCCACATGATTGCTCTTTTTATGATGTCTCCATCAGCTTCTCAGTTCAGTAGGCATTTTTAGGACTGCCCCATTGTCACAATTATCCCACAGTAATGAACGAAGACTGCATATGTAATGACTTAATCTCTAGCCGCTCATGTAGTCCGCCTCACACCCTCTGTACTGTAGGATACCCTGATGTGAAGAACTTCTCCTGGGAGAAGTACTTGGCAGAGACCAGCTCATTACCAGCTCCTGCTCGAGCCTTCAAAGTGGTGAGTGTGTGTGAGTGTGTTGCAAAACATCACCAGCCCCTCTGAGAGACCCCTGGTGCTGAGCGGTGCCATGCTGAAACATCTGCCTGAACAAGTTTCTCTCGCAATCTCTCTCTCTCCTCAGAAACCTCCTCACAGTTTTCAGCCCAATATGAAGTTGGAGGTGGTCGACAAGAGGAATCCTGTTCTGATCCGAGTGGCCACAGTGGTTGATACGGATGACCATCGACTCCGGGTGAGAAGCTATATTGTGCACACGTGACCCTGGTGAAAGGGACCAGCATGTAGTGTGAATCTCCATGTTGGTCCAGAGCTTGCTTGCAGCCTTTTTTACAATCCCTAGGACTCATTTCTCAATACTTAGGTCACTTTATCAGAACTCTTCACACAGTGATCAGAACATCAGTCTATGTGAGCTAAACCGAGGAATATTTATCATTGCTTTGGCACAAAATGCATTCAATGACGACATCTTTCAATTTACATTCTCATCTTTCAAGAGTTCATTTCTCACTCAGACACAAACCTACAGAACAATTTGCACATGTTTACATACTCCTTTTAAAACTGTTAAAATAAGTTAAACCTAACATAAGTCAGCAGTTTGCTACATTTCTACAGTAACACCATATTGAAATAAACTATATTGCCAAAAGCTTTGGGACGCCTGCCTTTACATGCACATGAACTTTAATGCCATCCCATTCTTAATCCGTAGGGTTTAATATGGAGTTGGCCCACCCTTTGCAGCTATAACAGCTTCAACTCTTCTGGGAAGGCTTTCCACAAAGTTTAGGGAATTTTTGACCATTCTTCTAGAAGCGCATTTGTGAGGTCAGGCACTGATGTTGGACGAGAAGGCCTGGCTCGCAGTCTATAGTCTGTAGCTATTGACTCTGCAGAAAGTGGGTGACTTCTGCGCACTGTGACCCTCAGCATGCGCTGACCCCGCTCTGTGATTTTACGTGGCCTATCACTTCGTGGCTGAGTTGCTGTTGTTCCCAATTGCTTCCACTTTGTTATAATCCCACTAACAGTTGAGCGTGGAATATTTAGTAGTGAGGAAATGTCAGGAATGGACTTATTGCACAGGTGGCAACCTATCACGGTACCACGCTTGAGTTCACGGAGCTCCTGAGAGCGACCCATTCTTTCACTAATGTTTGTAGAAGCGTCTGCATGCCTAGTGCTTGATTTATAGCCACATGAAGGGATTATAGCAATCCCTTCATGTGGCCATGAAGGGATTGAACACCTGAACTCAGGGATTTGGAGGGGCGTCACAATACTTTTGGCAATATAGTGTATTTCTGAATCTAAAAAATGAAATTCTATCAAAACAGTTAACTCATCAGTTCTGCAGTTTTGCAGCATTATCTTCATCACTCCGACTTCACACTGAAATTTTCAGTGAAGCTCCAGTGATGCCGTGCTGATTCAGCTCATGGGCGATCCTATGGCAGCGTCTGGTCTCTCAGCCGTCTGTTTGGGAGTTTAGAAGCAATCGGGATGACTCATCCGTGCTTTTTCTTTCCTGTGGGCTGAGGGAAGCTTTGCTCCATATAGAAACATGATCTGTCAGTCCTCCGGTGCACTTATGGAGCTCTTCATGCACTTTAATGCGTGTAATATGTGGAGTTTGTACTAAGGCAGATTTTTCCCTTTGTACTTTTTCAGTTGTCGCTTCTCTGCTATCAGAGGCGGTGATAAATGTTTTAATTCAACACTTCAACAACTGCATTTTTATTCACAATACTAAATACGTGCCAGCCCTGACTACCGGTGTGTGGGATATGCTCTATACAAATAAACTTGATTATACGCAGCTTTCTTATTCGGCACAAATATGTACGTTTTGCATACTTGACGTTAATATATTTTGCTTTGGAATAAAAGTCACAGCATGTTTCAGAGGATCTAAAAAGATGTGATTCATATTCCAGAAAATATGGTAATGTATTGGTGAACTAGCAGAGCTGCAGTGTTTTTCATAATGTTCAGAGCAAGACTTTATACTGGAGTTTAATGCCAAGAACAATTCACCCTGTTCACACTGAGTGAGCAACAAAGCCACTTGAAGTCATTCATTTGTAATGAGAGTCGGCTTTGAGAGTTGGTTTGAGGCCACATGAGTGATGCGAGCAAGTTCAATCCTGACTAATGTGCCGACTACAATGGGTGTGCAGACATTATGCCACGGAAGTCGAGTAGAAATGGCTATCAGCAACCAACAGGCCTCATTCACAGAATTTACACAACTCTGCAACTACAGGTCAACTAGCAGTCAGAGTATTAGTAGACTGTCTGCTTAATATCTGATAACTCTTTATTTTGATGCTCCCGATAGACATTCTACACTTTACTTTACATGTCAACTCATTCTACTAACCCAAACCTAACAGTCTACTAATACTCTAATGAGAGGTTGTTGACATGTAGTTGCATAGTTAGTAGAATGTCTAAAGTGGACCATTGAAATAAAGTGTAAGCCTAAAAGATATTTACTGTACATTCAGTTAAGTCATCCTCTCCTCTCCCATTTTGACCCGAAACTCACTTTTGATTTTTTTAAATGTGGTGTTCATCTGAGTGTTCCAAGAACTTGGAATACACACAAGAAATTTGACAGGATTCAAGGAGTTTATGTGGTTGTAGTAAAAATAGTAACAAATCCTTCACTCACGGGTCAATTTGACCCACATAGGAATTCATGGAATGTGAGGAATTATTTTTAATTTGTCAAAAAAATAAAAAAATCTGGCACAATCAAGAACAAACACACACACACATGAAGGCATGAGACTATAGAACATCCCCAATGCAGAACACACTCTCACACACACATACACATACACCTAGGAATTCCCATTAAAATTAATGCACTGCAAAAAATGCTATTCTTACTTACTATTTTGGTCTTGTTTCTAGTCCAAACATCTAAAAATTCTTACATTAAGAAGCATTTACTAGACAAGTAAAAATTATCTTAATTCAAACAGAAAACAAGATTATTTTGTTTACCCCACTGGCAGATTATTTTGCTTATTTTAAGCAAAGACTCACTTCATTTTGAGTTATTTTCCCCCAAAACAAGACAATAATTTTTACTTGTCTGGTAAATCCTTTTTAATGTAAGAATTTTTAGATATTTGGACAGGAAACAAAACAAAAATGCTATGTAAGAAAAGCTTTTTTTCCAGTGAGGGAAATAAATCAGTCACAATGCAGATTGCACACAGATATCGAGTGGTTACATTTGAACACATTTACAGTGCAGAACCCCCCCCCCACACACACACACACACACACACACACACACACACACAAATGCAAATTAAATGGTGAAATTATTACAGCAGTTATAGCAACCTGCGGTCCACCTTACTAACTCAAATTATTACAATATCTGGCACTTCAGTATAAACAGAAAAACCTAAAAAAAAAAACAATGCTCAAAATTAAAACTAAAAATGCTAAAATGCACATTTGCTCCATATAGAGCTATAAGGCCATCAAGAGGCAGGAGTCATCATGTTATATTATTTTTTCCCCATAAGAAGTCGGCAAAGACACAATATGAGATATTCTGAGCTGCTTTAACCGGGTTATGCATGTATTGGGGAGTTATTTTGTATTTATGTTAAAAGAATGTGCTCCAAAAAAAAATGTTAAATAGAAAAAAAATATTATCAAAATGAAATGATATAAGCTTTCTGGACAACAATAATACGTGTAATTTTAGGGCCATTTTGACCTGTGAGGGACTGATTTGTTACAAGTAAGGGAGAGGATGAGGGTTAACCATTAATTATGGGCTTATTTCTGCTTAATTATCCTTCTAATGTTTGATAAGTTGCAAATAATAATATGCCCTGAATATATGTTCAATTAAAGGAATAGTTCACCCTAAAATGAACTCTAACGCCTGTTTCACACTGGATGTGTAAGCAGCACATTTTTTCCGAGCCCATGTTAGCAGATCAGTCACACTTCACATCACGCTCGTGCTGAATTAAAGCCGCAGTGCATTTTTTGGTTAAAATACGCCCGAGTTAACACAAATAATTATGGGCCCTTAAAATAAAAGTGTTTCATGATTTCACATAATTAGACATACTTTTTGATCAAATTTATTTTATCCATTAAATCCAATCCGACTGAAACTGAGCCCAAACTGAATTTGGGAAAAAATAAAATGGGTTTCAAGGGGGCCTAATGATATTCCATAACCGTTAGAGTGTAATAGCACTTGTTGGTTCCAAGGGGGCAGCAGAATCCACACACACACACACACACACACACACACACTCTGACTGAGAGAAATAACACATGTCACTGTCTGTCTCACACTCACCCAGAGAGCTGTCAGATCACTCTCACACCCATCATTCGTGATCCTCCACAGACGGGGCAAAGACTTTCGCCCTTCAGTCTTTCTCTCACACGCACAATCAATACTTGGTTTACACGTGTGCGTTTTGTCCCAGTGTTAAAGCAGTATAGTGCATGACCTCCACCTGCAGTCCTGCTCGCTCATCACCTGTGTTCGCTGACATTCACCAGCGCTCCGGATGGATTTGTTGGACTCCCACTGTGTTTGAAAATCCCCTATCAATATTTCCTCAAGCAGCTGTAATTGACTTAGAGGAAAAAGACCTTTACGTCCGAGTTTTTGATGGTTCTCCCTCGACTCTCCCACAGGATGAGACAAGAGGTTTTGATTTTTTGGCCTGTCCGACATACAGAGTATCTGTGGACCCTTAAATAGTTTATTTAATAGTATATTTAGAAGTCTTGAATCCACCACAGAATCAGTAGCTCTTGAGCATGAAACCATAAATATACAGAAAATGTATAAAAGTACAGTGTGAACTAGGGTTGTTGTCTCTAACTAAAACTAAAACCATAACAAAAATGTCAATTTAATTTAATATAAACATTTAATTAAAAATTAAAATAAAACTTTATTACATTACCTCACACATGAATATGTTTTCTGCCAAAGTCCGTCAGATTGCTTTCCATTGGCTGTGGAGGTGAAGACTACAACTCCCATGATTCCACGTTCATTCACAGCGTCATCAAGCTTCGCCTTTGTTATTGTTTTGAATAAGCGACCTCTAGTGGCGAAAATTACATACTGTGCCTTTAATTTAAAGTGATATACTAAAATTGCTCAAACTAAAACTTGGGAACTAAATGTGACCCTGGAGCACAAGTCACACAGGTGTGTCTGTGGCGATAGCCAACAATACATTGTGTGGGTCAAAATGATCCATTTTTCTTTTGTGCCAAAAATCATTAGGATATTAAGATTTTGTAAATTTCCTACCGTAAATATATCATAAATGTATTATTAGTAGTAACATGCATTGCTAAGGACTTCATTTGGACAACTTTAAATTATATTTTCTCAATATTTAGATCCCCCCTTAGATTCCAGATTTCAAATATTGTTGTATCTCTGACAAATATTGTCCTAACAAACCACACATCAATGGAAAGCTTATTTATTCAGCTTTCAGATGATATACAAATCTCAATTTCAAAAAATTGACCCTTATGACTGGTTTTGTGGTCACATACACTGTAACCCTGAATAAGTTGGCAAAACTTAAAAAATTTGAGGTAATCAGTTACATCAAAATGTTTAAGTTAAGAAATTAAAATAGCATCGCAAACATTAAACACTACTAAATCTCCCACTTAACATTAATCTTGCCCATAAAAAACATTATATAACACTTAATTGTGTGTTATGGCAAAGCATGCTGGGAAATAGAAATCCCAGCCCTGTTTAAGTTAAATTTAATTTAGTATAAATTAAAAGAAACAAGTTCATAAAACTCAAAACAATGAAACAATTTAGATTACTGAAAATGTGTCAGTTTCGAGAACTCAAAAGAAAAGGAAAGTTCTAAATACTCATAAAAGTTCATTTAATTGAACTAATTTGCTTAATTTAAGTTTACCCTACTCTAACCAGTGAATTATTTTGAGCATTAGGGTTTACAGTGTAGACAAAAACAACAAAATGATTCAAACGTAACTTAAAGTCCCCCTGTAGTCAATAATTTTATCCCTTAAACCTCATCTTTGATCACCAAAATGACATATTTAAACGTTTTTTTTTTTTAAATAGCTTGAATGTAACTCGACACCCTTGCTTCATTTAGTATGCACAGATTCATGGATATGCAAATGAGCCCCGCCTCCACTCACTCGCATCAGCTCAGAGACTCGCTCAACTTTACTGTAGTGAACGCTGCACAATGGTATCGCTCTCTACAGCATCGGACACATACCGGGAATTAATATGATTAGCCTTTAGCTTGACTACGCTATCAAACAGCTAATAATGTGTTGCTAATGTTAGCATGTTCCCGTTCGCCATCTCAGCCTTCCTTAGAAACGCTTTGAACATCACAGAACGTCAGTGAAGAAAGGCATATAGTTCATCATAACATCATAATATACATCATATACTATATATAACTATAATGGTATCTCTTTGATACTAAAGTGTAAACAAAACCAGAGATGTGCTTAGAGATATTGATAAATTCAGATTTAGTCATGGGTGGAGGCGTGGAAGTAGACGCATGCAAACGGAAAGGACATTAAAAAGAGAGCGACCGATAAGAAGGGTGCAAATAAAACATTTCTTTATCTCAAACTGTCATGCAGTGAATTACAATAGCCAGTCTGGCTATTACTCCGTCCCTGTTCTCGCTGTCCAACTGATTTCCCAGGAACCCGTTTTATCAAAGTCCCTTAGACAGGCTGTCCTTTAAGGGCTGTTGCTCTTTTCTTCTCATTGTTTTGATGGCAACTCTTTTTAAAGAGTTCTGAGTGTCTAAATCTCGATATGACCAGCAGTCCGCTCTCTGCCAACACTTCCAGCTCCATCGTTACCGTCTCTAGAGATCCGCTTTGCAATATGAAAATAATCTTCTCAAGGGACCTTGAAATGCTACTAGCCAAGCTGTTCCTGCTTTCCTCTGAACTGCCTTGGGCTGTTTCGTACCTTATACAAGAATGGGATCTTTATTTATCACCACACATCCAGCTCCGTGGGCATTTGTAGTGACTTTCAGGCAATGTCACCAGAGAAAGATGCCACAACACTGCAGGGAGTAACCTGCGCTTAAGTGCACAATGTTGACAGCTCATGTGGGGATCAAACCATCACTTACAGTACTAACTCACTATACCACATGCTTTTCCATCAAATGCCACACTTTTCTCAAACTGTGGGCACTTTAGGTGAATTGAACCACCACTACAGAAACTCAAAATAACTACAAAAAGGGTTTTCATTTTCAGTGTTTTTCCAGCTAACAAACATTTGCTCTAAGAATGTTTTGAAAACGTTTCCATTAAGTTATAGAATCGCTATTTCTGAATGTTCAAAATGTCCAGTTTTTTAAAATGTGCTTTTGTGAGTGTTACACGAACATTCCGTTTGGCAAACATCATGAAAATGTTACTTTTGAATGTTTTCGGAACGTTCTGAAACAAGTAGAAACATTTAAAAAAAAACGTGTGCTAATGTTTTGAGAACATTATTAAAGACCAGATAACTTTGAGATAACGCTTGTTCATAACCTTGAGAGAACGTTTCCTGTTTGCTGGGTTTGTCTTAAAATGAACTGAAAACTAAATTCTGTGAGGATTATGTTTAAGAGAAGTAAACATTTTAACGTGAACATTAAAACTTAGATATATTTTCTAAAAAACATTATTTTATTTTATTCTTATTTTTCTAATTATTTTAATTAGTTTAAAAACATTTTGTTTTAAGGATGTTTAGACATTTAGATATGACAAAATACAAATGAAGACATTATTTGTAAAAGAAATATGTAAAAGAGTTGTGAACCTAGCAGAGTGACCTGCATTGCTCTCTTTTAGATCCATTTTGATGGCTGGACAGATGAATATGATTACTGGATCGATGCAGATAGCCCAGATATTCATCCTGCCGGCTGGTGCGCCAAAACCGGACATCCACTGCAGCCTCCGATCAGTGAGTACAGACATGATACACACAACCATTGTCCTTCCCATGGCACATGTTAAGCAGCAATAGTATGGGTCTCTCTGCAAGCGCACTGCACTCGCAACCAAATCAATCACAAATCACAGCCAATCAGAAGAGCGTGTGGGCGGAGTCTCTCTGCAAGCGCACTGCACTCGCAACCAAATCAATCACAAATCACAGCCAATCAGAAGAGCATGTGGGCGGAGTCTCTCTGCAAGCGCACTGCACTCGCAACCAAATCAATCACAAATCACAGCCAATCAGAAGAGCATGTGGGCGGAGTCTCTCTGCAAACTCACTGCACTCGCAACCAAATCAATCAAAAATCACAGCCAATCAGAAGAGCGTGTGGGCGGAGTCTCTGCAAATACACTGCACTCGTAACCAAATCAAAGATCACAGCCAATCAGAAGAGCATGTGGGCAGAGTCTCTCTGCAAGAGCACTGCACTCGCAACCAAATCAATCACAAATCACAGCCAATCAGAAGAGCATGTGGGCGGAGTCTCTCTGCAAACTCACTGCACTCGCAACCAAATCAATCAAAAATCACAGCCAATCAGAAGAGCGTGTGGGCGGAGTCTCTCTGCAAGAGCACTGCACTCGCAACCAAATCAATCACAAATCACAGCCAATCAGAAGAGCGTGTAGGCGGAGTCTCTGCAAATACACTGCACTCGTAACCAAATCAAAGATCACAGCCAATCAGAAGAGCGTGTGGGCGGAGTCTCTCTGCAAGCGCACTGCACTCGCAACCAAATCAATCAAAGATCACAGCCAATCAGAAGAGCGTGTGGGCGGAGTCTCTCTGCAAGCGCACTGCACTCGCAACCAAATCAATCAAAGATCACAGCCAATCAGAAGAGCGTGGGCGGAGTCTCTCTGCAAGCGCACTGCACTCGCAACCAAATCAATCAAAGATCACAGCCAATCAGAAGAGCGTGTAGGCGGAGTCTCTCTGCAAGAGCACTGCACTCGCAACCAAATCAATCAAAGATCACAGCCAATCAGAAGAGCGTGTGGGCGGAGTCTCTCTGCAAAATAAATCAAAATTCACAGCCAGTTAAAAGAGCATGTGGGCGGAGTCTCTCTCCAAGCACACTGCACTCACAACCAAATCAAAATCAAAGCTAAAATTACATGCTGAATGACTGGAACAATCTTTGTCACTGAATACACAGTTTTTAAAATAGAATCATCACCTACCGCCGTCACGACTGGTTAGAACAAAAACTCTGATTAACATGGAAAAGATGAGCCTTTTATCGCATGTCGTGGCATCGCATCGTGTCTGGTTAGTGGAGGAAAGTATATTTAATTCAATACTGCAAATATCAGTAAAACAGTTGCATCTACTTTAAAATGGATAATGTATTAGTGTTTTATGCAGTTATTATATGCTGTCTTAGCAACATGCAGATTAGATTATTTGCATAGTATGTATAAAGCAGTGCAAATGTCAGGCTATTTTACACAGATGTTTTTTTTTATAGTACTGACAATTATCAAGAAAGTGATTCAGACAAAACCATAAACGTTGAGTTAACAGCGCTCTGTATTGTACGGCGTCTGTCAACAGACTGACTGCCTCAGACCCTCTAAATGACTGCCGCTTTCCTCGTCGTTTCATGGAAAATTGTAGCCGAGAGAGAGCGAGAAGTAATTATGCTTATATAAAAGAGGGATGGAGAACCTCTCGCTTTCTCTCCTGTCAGTATCTTCTATTAGCTCCAGAGGATGCTGGGAAAATGCTGTTGAACAATAAACTGTTCTTCAGTCAGTCTTGCTGATAATCTTCTTCTCGTTCCCGTTCCCTTACTCTGTGTCCATGGAAACGGATCGAGCAATGTTTAGAAATCAGCAACTGGCATCGGGATGTGACCGACTTACTGAGAGAGAGAAAGAGAGAGAGAGAGAAACAAAACGAGTGTGAGAAAGAGAATGTATCCATATGAGTCTGTATATCAGTCTGTATATTCTTTAAATATTAATCTATATCTGAGTCTATATATACTCTCTATATAAACTGACAGTTGTTTCCTTGGGAAACACTAACTTTTGATTTATATATAATAAAAAAAATGTGGTCATTGAATAAATGACGCCACAACCTCATAATTGGCATTAAAAATGTATAGAAATAATTTCACACAATAAATATTACCCTTAAAATGCACATTGTCCTTTTACTTCCCCACTTCTTTTTAAAACGTCTTTTATATTCACACATTCAATTGAAATCCTCTGATATTTTCTGATCTTATCAATAGCCTCCATACTCTATGCTTTACTTTTGTTATTCTCCACTTTCTCTTTTGTTTTGTCTACACACAACAATCAATGTGCAATTCATCTACGATGGCAAACTCAATGAACCTGCCGTAAAATGCCTGATGTGGGCGATACTCACATAACCTGTAGTTTATGTCGCCGTCTGAGAAGTCACAGTGTCGGCCCAGATCCGGCCCACATCTGGTACGTGTTAAATCCACATGTACCAGATGTGTGCCGGATCTGGGCCGACATTTAAATTTTTCATTGTTTACAAATAAACCATTTTTGCGGCCGCTGTACTTTATAAAAATAGTCCAAAATAATGCAACCCGCGGCTCAATTTTTACCTAACACTGAGAGCCCAATTTAAACGATCTGATCATGGTCTGAAGCTCACGGCGCAGGTGCTCTTAAGGCGTGTCCGAATCCACTTTTGCTAGTTTAACGATGGGAAAAAACGTCCAGCGCGCCCGGCGCATGGTTTAAAAGGGTTGTCCCTAGTCTCTTAATGAGTCATGGGTGTGTTTTGGGCGTAACGAGCAATAAACCAATCAGAGTCTCATCTCCCTTTCCCTTTAAAAGCCAGTTGCGCTCACACCATGAGCGGATTCACTATTTACATGAGGAGAGACTGAACGCTTCTCCAGAGAGGAATCCTTTTATTTTTAATATTTAAACGTGTGTGTGTGCTGCTGCGCATCCCTGTGTGTGTAATAATCAGAGTGTGTGTGTTGTGCTCCGCCTATAGGCTCATATTACTAACACACCCTTTAAATAACACAAAAAATACTGCACTATTGACTTTAGAGCAGGTTTGTGTTGGTCAATGGCGCAGTCGTTTTCAGTTCCTCACAATAGCAACGCTCCAGCAATGCTCCTGAACTCCTGGTGTTCAGACCAGACGCCCATGGGTGAACAGATGCGCCAGTGCATTTGATATTTAAACAACGTGGAGCTGGACGTGAACATGAGAACTGCGTCCGGCTGAAACTAGCAGAACACACTTGCGTCGCGCCTGGCGTCACATTGCACCGGGTGTGTGATAGGGCCCTAAGGGCCAGATTTACTAATAGCTTGGGGTTATTTTTGCGGCTGATCTTATTGCATATGCATTTGTAGGCGTTTCTCTTTCTCTTTCAGAAGCAGTATTTATGAAACGAGATTTTGATCAAATTTATGCTAACGAGTAGATTGTGTTGGTCATTATGGAAATGATCCGACTGCGTCTGCGTTCATTAATTTGCATGTCGTCAGTAAATCACACGCTGAACTTTACACTCCCATCGGCGCTTTTGTGGAATTTGCCCTGTTTAGTAAATCTGGCCCTAAGTGGGTAATCACTTATCAAAAACAGTCCTGTAAACTGTTGACTCTCTCTGTATACGTGTAAGCTGATTTTGTGGTTTCCAGAGTGAGGATGATATAATATGTGATGTGTTTTTGTGTGTGTTTGTGTGTGTGTGTCTTCATAGCTCCTCAGGACATGTTTGAGACGTCTGAGCAGGGCGGCTGTCCCACGGCAGGCTGTAAGGGAGTGGGACACATCAAAGGAGCACGCTACTCTGGACACCACAGGTGTGTGTGTGTGTGTGTCCTGTCTTTAGCATCATTGCAGCTTCAATGCAAAGCCTGTTTATACATATATACACATATGTTGCATGAGGTTTTGGTCCGATGTACATGAGGGGCGTTTTCTTAGAAGGGGCAAAAAAATTGAATGGCAAAACAACTGCCATTACATAGTTTATTGTTTTGATGTTGCGTGCTGTTCTTTTACTTTGTGCCAAACTAATAGCCATCATAATATCATGTACCAGGTGTCTGACACTGGACTTGAGTGAAAACAGCTGAGCGGCATGTTGACGTCCAAATCTATTGCATTTTCCTGAGTCAAATTCTTCTACACTTGGGTCATTTTGACCCGAAACTCATAAAAATTAAAAAAAAAAAACATTTGAGTGTCCATCGGAGTGGTCCAAGACCTTAGGACTTTTGTCGCACTTGAACCACGAATACACACACAAAATTACTGGATTCGAGGAGTTTTGTGGTTGAAATTTAAAAAAGAAACAAATCCTTCCCTCGTGGGTCAATTTGACCCCCTTAGGAATGAATGGAATGCTTCAGTACACATAGAAAAGCCTAAAAATGCTCAAAATTCCCAAAATACCAAAAAATGATTTTACAATGTCTACATGTGTATCTGAATGCATTCTGAAGATAAACTGACTTTAGGACCCAGCGGAACAGCTCATCCGCTCCATATAGAGATATAAGGACATGAAATATCATCTTATATTATTATTTTCCCACAAGAGGTCGGCAGAGACACTCAATGTGAGATTCTGAGCTGAATTAACAGGGTTATGCATGAAATTGTGAGTTATTTTGAATTTAAGTTGAAAGAATGTGCTTAAATTATTTTTTATTTATTATTTATTGATGAAATCTGGTCATTTAACTCTTTCCCCGCCAAACACAGAATTTTCTGTGTTTCCGTGTTTTCACTGTTATACGCTAGGGGGCGCTATTACGCATCTTCTGAATGAGTACAGAATCTCCTGATCAAAACACAGGCGAAGAAGACGCAAAACAACAAGCGATCGTATGTAAGCAGATGCATATGTAAAATAATGCGGTCATCAACATTAAACATCATATAAATCAAAACTAATGTCACTGAATGAGATGTGGCCCCAGAACAAGCTGTAGGACTGAAGCTTTGGAGACTCGATCGACTCCATCTGTGTTTGATCATCGCTCTGAATCACATCTGGATGTAGTCTTTGACAAAAACGTGATTTTCTCAGCTTTTTGCTCAAAATGTTGCTTTTTTTAATGAAACTTGCCCATATTTAAGTGTTGACAAAAAAGGAATGCATGAAGCTAGAATAAAAGTTTGTTTAAAAGCAGAGGATCTGCTCTTTCTTTTGATATATTGCATGCTCAGATATTCATACAACAAAATATTCTATGAGCCATAACAATTTTGTGAAAATGATCAAAAACCCTGGCGGTGGCTGGCAACTTTTTTTAAAAACGCTGGCGGGGAAAGAGTTAAAGATCTCCATAAAACTGCATTAAAAAATAGAAATTTTAGGGCTTTGGGTCATTTTGACCCGCGAGGGAAGGATTTGTTACCAAGTGTGAGGGAGGGATGAGGGATAAAGGAATGTTCTGGTTTCTGTACGAGATTTATAGATGCAGTTTATGACATGCTGTCAATAACAGAAAATAATTTCTGCTCGTCTCAGTTTGTAAAAACAACTGTAATGCACTTACACTGGACTGAATGTGTTGTTAGAAGACCAGCTCAGACGGCTTAATGAATGTGCTTTAAAGAGTTAGTTCACCCAAAAATGGAGATTCTGTCATCATTTACCCTCATGCCGTTACAAACTTTAATCTTCAAAACACATAGACCAGATCAAAACAAAAGATATTTTTAATATTCTCTTATCGTTTCTGTCCCTCCATTGAATGCCCACACAACCACTATTTTCAAGTTCATAAAGACATCGTAAAAGTAATACATATGAATAAAGCAGTTTAAGCCAAGTCTTCTGAAGATATACGATCACTTTTTGGCTTTTATTCACATATAAACATTGATCAACACACACATATATAGAGCACATCAAATATAGTCAACAGAAGCTCAACCGTACTTGTGTGACATGCAAGAACAAACCTCGCCGTGTCTCGTAAGCGTGTCTGAAGTGCCCTGAATATCATTAGAGCACAGCTAGCAGCCTGAGGAAAGGTGTTGGACGTCTGTTCTCCGATGTTTCTATTTTTAATCTCCCAGAGGGCAAGAACATCCATACCAATCAAAGCTCAGATGAAAAAAAATCACTTTATCGAATCAAACATGGTTCATATGTGTAATTTATACCCTAAGCCAGACGTTCCCAGACGTTTCTGTCAGCCAAAAAAGGCGTAAATTATTATCAGTCCCCCTGATATTTCAATTAACAACACATTTGCATGTTCACTGTTCTCTGATGCCAGTTAATAGTCACATGACATGCGAGTAAATAGATACAATATTTCATCTTTTTTTTAGTGTTTTATTTTGACTTTTCTTTTTGACAAACCTCTTTTTAATTGCCTTACATTTAAATTGCTGTTTTAGGAACCCTATCAAATTGAATAACAATAACAATTATAATAACATAACATTTTACAATTTACAAATAAAACATGATTTCTTTATAATGATTATAATAAATAAAGCTGCAAGCAGCATTTATCGGGGTTCAAGCACTTTAACGCCTTTAAGCCAATGCGTAAAAAGATATTATGTTTTATTTAGCAAGCATGTAACCACTTAGATCATAGATGGAAAAAGACTATTTACAGGCCATTTACTAAGGAAATATGTTTTTAACAGCTATAGCACCACCTGTGGTCCGGTCTCCATAAAAGTTTTGAGTGTTCATTTAGGATTTATAGGCTTTTGAGTATATTTTTTTTAAATGGCCCTGTTATAGCTATCCAAAGGTTAAAGTTTGACTTTTTTTTTTTTATTATTGACCTGTAGAGTCCAGAGAATTGTACTGCAGGGGTTCTACCTAGGACTAGATCACATAGATCACATATTCTGAAATATTTAACAAACGATTTGTAATATTGTTGTTTGTTGTAATATACAAACGTTTACACACTTGTAAAACGCGCTATTGCCCCACCCGCTATCTTTCGAAATTCTTACAGGCCTCTAGGGCCGTAAGTCAAACAGGCCTACCAAGTTTCGTTCCGATTGGCCTCCGTTAACCTTGTCTAATAGGCGCTCAAAATTCATTGGCTGATGGCGGCCATGTTTTTTGAGATACACCAAGGTCTTCATAGACAATTGTGAAATCCTTGGACAAAGACACTGCATGCCAAATTTCAAGTCAGTCGGACTAACGGTTGGGTGGTTATAGCCATTTTCATGTTTTTTCCTGTTATAGCGCCACCAAGTGGCCAATCGCTGAGTTTTTTTCACGTAACCAAAGATTGAGCCCAAGTTTGGTGAATATATCTCATTCTATTCAAAAGTTATAGCCATTTTAGTAAAAGTGGCTCCGCCCACTTCAAACATTTTGGCGCCCCTTAGTGACAGTGAATCGAACTAGTTTGCATGAATGGCAGAATTTTTTTATGGTGGAAATGAACTTGAGTCTACGACAAACGGTCTAGGAGTTATGAGCAGTTTTGTGTTTTTGATCGCTGTAGCGCCCCCTATTGGCCAACCGGGGTCATACCATATCAGTCTCTCCCAAAATTGGGACCTACCATCTGGCCAAGTTCCAAGTCTCTAGGCCTTATGGTTTGGTCTGCACGATCAGTTTTACGACGGAAGTCTGAGCTCCAGACTTCTCTGATTGGTGGATCTCTCTTGGGGATTATGGGTAATGTAGTTCTTCTAAACAAAGAACAATAACTATCCTTGCTACATAGTGTGTGTGAGTTCTGTGCCACTAGCACACCAAACCAAATTGCAAAAATAAAGATTGTTCGGTCCAACAGAAGGATATTTGAAGATCTGAGTTGCAAAAAATGATTGGTTTCCTGAATGTAAAAACTGACCCTTCCTGACCCTTATTGGCATGTCTAGTTTTAAGCTTAAATTCACTCAATTCTGATCAATATTTCAGGAAACAAGACTTAATATCTTCAGTCATTTTGCTTCTCCAGTAAATGTATGTTGATTTAAGCATGTTTAGATATTTGTACTGGAAAATAAGACAAAAATAGGAAAAAATACGATACGAAGCAGCTACTAAACTACAACGATAGCACGTCCTGTTTGTAAGTTGACCCATGCTTTGTGGTGTTTCAGTGCTGTGGGTTGCCCATATTCTGATATCAACCTGAATAAGGACTCGGTTCTGCCGGATCGATTGAGCGGAGAGATGCCGGGAACCGGAGTGGGTCGGCCGCGCAGAGCAGAACCCAACGCAGAGACTTCAGCTGACGCTAATGAGTGAGTGTTCGTTTCTCAGAGGGAATCTGTTTAAATATTCAGAAGGCTTCTATAATGGAAAACTCCTACCCAAACTGACCGGGAAATATCGATGCTTATGACACCAAAACCATGAGCATTCCTTCTTGCATTAATAGTCACGTGCATAAGTTTGCACCCCCCACGTTTGGTCCAGGTCCTGCATATTCTTTGGCTTTACAACACCTTCTGCACATTTAAGTTCTTCTGAACAGTGACTGTTTGAAGTATTAATCCATATCCATACATTAACACATCTAGACCGTTCAAGAGCACATCATCTTAAAGGTACAGTAGCTGTTTCGCAGTGTCAGTGTCTACATGAGTGGCATTTTGCGAGGAAAGACGCCCGTTATAATTAATGAAGCTGTCTACACTTTCGAGCTGCGCCTTCAGCTGACAGACACGCCGTTTGAATAACCTCTTATTATTACATCAAAGTCAGCTCATGATGTCTCTGGCCTATTAATTTGATCTTTTATGTTGCTAACCATGTCAGAGATAGAAAATCGAGTGTGGAACCACAACTTTTACATGGGCATCATACACTGGTTACAGAGGAGAAACTGGACGACTGCGGATCACACACCGACTAGCCTCGTGTGGCCAGACCTTTGATTGACGGCTCTATAGCCGCCACAGTTGACCATTTATGTAGGAAGAGGTCATCTGAATGACATGTAAAGCGACCAATAACAGTTTGTTTTGTTCGTTGTCATGTTTAGGGGAGGGTACATGTCTCTACAACAGACCACCATATGCCATTTATCCGGACATAAAATATGGCACAACAGTTGCATTAAAAACTCCCACATTTTCGTGTAATTAATTGCGATTAATCGCACCTAACATTAAAGTTTGTAATATATTTATATATTGTAATAATTTCTCATGGAATCTCCAAATGAATGTAGAAACAACATGGACAGTATATTTTAAATATTTGTTTTTATGAATGAAGATACTAATACTGCTACTGATGTCTCTATGAAATTGATTTTATTGTATATTATATTGTATATAATTGTGTAAATATTTATTTATCATGCTTGCTCGTGCAAATACGTTAGCACAGGGCTTTTCAATCTTTTAGATGCCCCATCCTAAAATGTACAAGATATCTATATATTTTTATGTATAAAGACCCAATTAATACTGTGAAAAATATATATTATAAATGTGTAATCTATTTAGTTTCTATTAGCCTTCATTACATCATTGTGTTTTTTACTCGCTGTAAGTTCAATGTATTTTATTCGTTATTATATATTTTTATAAAAAATAAATTTTATTTATTTAAATCAAATTTTGTTTATTTTAATCAATATATTTATTTACTAAGTTTAATCTTATTTTATTTAAATGAAATGATATTTATTTATTTTAATCCAATGTATTATTCTTTATTTATTTTACTTAAAAAACATTTTATTTTTTTATTTTTTTTAAATTTCAACAAAATATTTTCTATCGTTAGTTAAATCAGTCTTAATTTTATTTAGTTATTTTTACATTTTTTTAGTACTGTTTTTTCTCTAAACTTTTCCCCAGTTTGAAAACACCATCATTAGCATATTCACACTCACGTCAGGCCCTGAACGCCACACGTGTGTTGTTGAGATAAACCTGAGGCTGTTGTCTTGTCTGGCCTTTTGCACACCTTGACTGATGTGTTCATTTATCACTGTCTCGCCTCCATTTCTCTAGCAAACCCGTCACCTCTGCCCCATCTCACCCGGAGAAACCCGGCACGGCAACCGTCGCCATGGAAACGACAGTAAAGAAGCCTGTTGTCACAGAGACCAAGCGAAGGTTAGATTCAGTCACTCTCTTGGTGAAAGAAAATCATATTGCAATAAAACATGACGATTTGACAATTTAACTAATATACAAATAATGATATATTACAGTAATGAGAATTAAATTATTTTAGATGACCGTGATGAGAAGGTCAGGGGAAATGTGTATTAAAACATAATGCTCCTAACAAAGGCTCTGCTGTGTCCTACACACACACACACACACACAGCTGTCCTTGACTCCGTCAGGCTGATTCGCTGTTTACCGAGAGTAAAACGATGCTCGGTTGTGCTGTTGACATAATGACCTGTTAGTCAACAAAGCTTTATTTTCCACACAATCTGCTGCGATGACTTAGAGGAGACAACATCTCTGAAGATACGCTTGCTTATTTATTCTGAGAATGCATTTCTCTTATTCAGCTGTTCAGAAATATCCAGCCGTGGGATTTTCTGTTTACTTTGCAGAAAGGATTTGCATAATGAGCTGTATATTACACATGAAATATATGCAAAATCATACCTCGGCTTGAAATATGTGTGCACATTTTGTCAACAGATGATATCAGCTACAGGAGTCTTGCCAGAAATATTGTCTAGTAAGCCGTTGGCCGTGTTCAAAATGGAATACTAGCACACTAGCTTACTACAGTGGTCAGAATTATTGGCCCCCATATTAAATATGATCAAAGATGGCTGTAAAAATAAATCTGCATGGTTTATCATTTTGATCTTTAATTGAAAAAATTGGCAAAAATATAACCTTTCATTGAAGTAAAAGAATTGAAAATGTGGGGAAAATCTCTTTATGAAATAAATGTTTTTCTCCAAAACACGTTGGCCACAATTATTGGCACCCAATTATCGCAACCTCCTTTTCCCAGGATAACCGCTCTGAGTCTTCTTCTGTAATGCCTGATGAGTTTGGAGATCAAAGCCCATTCCTGCATACAGAATCTCTCCAGATCCTTCTGATTCCCAGCTCTTCTCTTCAGTTCATCACTCATTCTCTAGGGTTCAGGTCAGGGACTGGGACTTCATTTGGTGCTCAGTGACACATTTTTGTGTTGATTTTGATGTTTGTTTTGGGTCATTGTCCTGGTGGAAGATCCGGCCCATTATAAGATTTCTAGCAGAAGCGTCAGGTTTTGATTTTTTTTATCTGTTGGTATTTGCTAGAATCCATGATGCCATGTATGTGAAAAAGAAGTCCAGGACCTCCACAAAAAAAATAGGCCCAGAACATTAAAGATCCAGCGGTGTATTTAACCGTGGGCATGGGGGACTTTATCCCATCTGGTGTGTTTGCTGCCAAAAAGCTCTTGTTTAGCTTCATCTGACCACAGAACCAGGTCCCGTCTGAAGCTCCAGTCGTGTCTGAACTGAATCTGCTGGAGTTTGTTTCTGGATGAGCGAGGAGGATTTTTCTTCAAACCCTCCCGAACAACTTGAAAGGGAGATATTTTCTATTACAGAAATCGCTTTTTAAGGACTACAACAAACGGCTGGTAGGAACTACAACGAGTTAGTGACATCACTAACCCTAACATCTACATAACCCCGCCCCCGGGAACATGTGGAGAAGAGGAAGAGTTGTTGTAGTCGAGCACATTTGGGAGTCGCTCAAGCTGTCATCCGTCTTTCAGCATGTCATAAAGCATGATGACATCATAAGTTATAACCGTAATTAAACTAAACTATCCCTGTTCTCTCTTCATGCAGCAGATATTCTCTGGCTCATCTTACAACAGTTCCTACACCAGCGGTTTATAGATTATCATGACAGAATATGCTAATCAATGACTGAAGATCGTTAACTCATAAATTCATCAACTATCCCTTCAGAAGCGTCCCGTCTCATTCTTCTTGAGTCTCTCCATCATTGTCCGACTCCGGTTTGAACATAAAAGGCTGAACAGTTTCTGATATTTTCAGTGTGTGTCTGCGTGAGGTAATCGGAGCTGCTAACACCAGCTCTTGAAGCTCCGCCCTCTTCCTGAAAGGGGAAGCAGCAGCTCATTTGCATTTAAAGAGACACACACACAAAAACTGCGCATTTTTGCTCACCCTCAAAAAGTGACAATTTTAGCATGCTATAAAAATGATCTGTGGGGTATTTTGAGCTAAACTTCACATACACACTCATCAGAGACTTATTTTACATCTTGTGAAAAGAGGCAATATAGGACCCCTTTAAAAACGGAGAACATTCAGAAATAACGTTTTCATAACTTAATTTGGAAGAACATAAGTCTGTTATCTGGGATGCTGATCTGAACTCATATATCCCATACTGCCTCTGTGCTGATGTCATGATGAAGTGATGATGTTCTCCCTCAGGGTTGGGCGGCCCTGTAAAGTACGGAAGGTGGAGGAGCTGCCGCAGGAAGAGGAAGTGGAGAGTGAGGTGTCATCAGTCACTGAAACCAAAGGTAATATCCACACCACCCTCAGTATATCTTCATACTATATTTGCATGCAAAGAGGTTAAATCATGTGGAAGGTGCTTTTTAAGGCAACAGTTAGTGGAGAACGCCCTTACACGAGCAACAGAATGAGTGTCTGAAGCATGTGAAACTCAATGTTAATGTTGTGATTCATTTTTGCAGACGAGCTAAAATCATTTATTTCTGTGATGACTCACTCCATCTCTCTCCGTCTCTCTGTCTTCCTGTTTCTTGCTGGGATTGTGTCTCTTTCCAGTAGATCAGGTCTCTCCCTCTTACTCTGTGGCTGCTTCTCTGAAGGATTAGCGGCAGCCACTAATGAGGAAGAGGGTTGGATTCAAACAGCCGGTCCTTTGTTCCTCGGCTTAAAAGCTTTTGCGTCCGGTCATAGGCGTACGAGGCTGTCGGAGAGTGAAAGATGTAGAGGGTGCACTTGGAAGCATCGTGAGCTTTGAGGGATAATCTACCAGGGCTCAAGCCACATATAATTGTAATGTGAGAACAAATGATGAGGACGTTAATGAAGAAGTTTAGTGCAGCTTAGCAGTGTCATAGTACTTCACAGCATCCTAAACTCAAACCCCGAATGGTGCAGTGTGGACTTTTATCTTCTCCATCATAAATCAAGCTCTTGTAGGTGGTGCGCTTATTCTACTGAAAGCAGATGAAACTGGAATCATATTTTAGGCCAGGACATTTCTTACAGTAATCTAGCAAAATTTTTAGCATTTATTCACTTAGCAGTTGCTTTTATTTTAAGTGACTTGCAAATGAGGGATACAACATAAGCGTTTCATCCTGAAACATGAGTAATGCTGCAGGGTTTTTGTTGTATAAAGACTTAAAGAATGAACATATGACATCTTTAGATGTCTCTTGTACTTGATGTGAGCAGACTAGCTACAAGCGAAGTGAGATGAAGTGAAGTCAAAGGACGAACAAAATCAGGCCAAAACAAAGATCTTTTAGAGTTTGTTTTGGGAGTTCGAAACAGCTTACCAAAGACAACTTTCTGGAAAACTTCGCTCTGGTTGGTAAAACACCTTTGAACCACCATTGGTCCATGGTGAAGATGTCATAGGTGGGCGTGGCTATGAGGCCTCGCCCCCTTGAGGTGTAAATCTTCTCCGGTTCATTTCTTCTGTTCAGTCCGTCGAGATCAGACTAGGGATGTGCGATACTGACACAAAATTATACCTCAATGTTTTCTCTAACGATAATTAGACGATATTTTGTTTATTGTGTTGGTACCTTTGGCAGGTTTAGGACTGCTGACTCCTAAAATTGTTGATATTCTTCATATTTTGTGTGGTGGACAGAAATTATATTTCCAATAAGTATAAATTGATTTTTTACCTTTTATGGGCATTTTTACCTTTTGTGTGAGTCATTGAGTTTCAACTGATTCATTCAAACGGCTGATTCATTCAGGAACAAAGCATTTGACTGCATTAATGAGTGAGTCATTGAATCATTCATTCAAACGATTCATTCAAACGGCTGATTCATTCAGGAACAAAGCATTTGACTGCATTAATGAGTGAGTCATTGAATCATTCATTCAACCAATTCATTCAAACGGCTGATTCATTCAGGAACAAAGCATTTGACTGCATTAATGAGTGAGTCATTGAATCATTCATTCAACCAATTCATTCAAACGGCTGATTCATTCAGGAACAAAGCATTTGACTGCATTAATGAATGAGTCATTGAATCATTCATTCAACCAATTCATTCAAACGGCTGATTCATTCAGGAACAAAGCATTTGACTGCATTAATGAGTAAGTCATTGAATCATTCATTCAACCAATTCATTCAAACGGCTGATTCATTCAGGAACAAAGCATTTAACTGTCTTAATGAGTGACTCATTGAATCATTCATTCAACCAATTCATTCAAACAGCTGATTCATTCAGGAACAAAGCATTTGACTGCATTAATGAGTGAGTCATTGAATCATTCATTCAAACGATTCATTCAAACGGCTGATTCATTCAGGAACAAAGCATTTGACTGTCTTAATGAGTGACTCATTGAATCATTCATTCAACCAATTCATTCAAACAGCTGATTCATTCAGGAACAAAGCATTTGACTGCATTAATGAGTGAGTCATTGAATCATTCATTCAAACGATTCATTCAAACGGCTGATTCATTCAGGAACAAAGCATTTGACTGCATTAATGAATGAGTCATTGAATCATTCATTCAACCAATTCATTCAAACGGCTGATTCATTCAGGAACAAAGCATTTGACTGTCTTAATGAATGAGTCATTGAATCATTCATTTAACCAATTCATTCAAACGGCTGATTCATTCAGGAACAAAGCATTTGACTGCATTAATGAATGAGTCATTGAATCATTCATTCAACCAATTCATTCAAACGGCTGATTCATTCAGGAACAAAGCATTTGACTGTCTTAATGAATGAGTCATTGAATCATTCATTTAACCAATTCATTCAAACGGCTGATTCATTCAGGAACAAAGCATTTGACTGTCTTAATGAGTGACTCATTGAATCATTCATTCAACCAATTCATTCAAACGGCTGATTCATTCAGGAACGAAGCATTTGACTGTGTTAATGAGTGAGTCACTGAATCATTCATTCAAACGATTCATTCAAACAGCTGATTCATTCAGGAACAAAGCATTTGACTGTCTTAATGAGTGAGTCATTGAATCATTCATTCAAACGATTCATTCAAACAGCTGATTCATTCAGGAACAAAGCATTTGACTGTCTTAATGAGTGAGTCATTGAATCATTCATTCAAACGATTCATTCAAACAGCTGATTCATTCAGGAACAAAGCATTTGACTGCATTAATGAATGAGTCATTGAATCATTCATTCAACCAATTCATTCAAACGGCTGATTCATTCAGGAACAAAGCATTTGACTGTCTTAATGAGTGAGTCATTGAATCATTCATTCAAACGATTCATTCAAACAGCTGATTCATTCAGGAACAAAGCATTTGACTGTCTTAATGAGTGAGTCATTGAATCATTCATTCAACCAATTCATTCAAACGGCTGATTCATTCAGGAACAAAGCATTTGACTGTCTTAATGAGTGAGTCATTGAATCATTCATTCAACCAATTCATTCAAACGGCTGATTCATTCAGGAACAAAGCATTTAACTGTCTTAATGAGTGAGTCATTGAATCATTCATTCAACCAATTCATTCAAACAGCTGATTCATTCAGGAACAAAGCATTTGACTGCGTTAATGAGTAAGTCATTGAATCATTCATTCAAACGATTCATTCAAACGGCTGATTCATTCAGGAACGAAGCATTTGACTGTCTTAATGAGTGACTCATTGAATCATTCATTCAACCAATTCATTCAAACAACTGATTCATTCAGGAACAAAGCATTTGACTGCGTTAATGAGTAAGTCATTGAATCATTCATTCAAACGATTCATTCAAACGGCTGATTCATTCAGGAACGAAGCATTTAACTGTCTTAATGAGTGAGTCATTGAATCATTCATTCAAACGATTCATTCAAACGGCTGATTCATTCAGGAACGAAGCATTTAACTGTCTTAATGAGTGAGTCATTGAATCATTCATTCAACTGATTCATTCAAACAGCTGATTCATTCAGGAACGAAGCATTTGACTGTCTTAATGAGTGACTCATTGAATCATTCATTCAAACGATTAATTCAAACGGCTGATTCATTCAGGAACAAAGCATTTAACTGTCTTAATGAGTGAGTCATTGAATCATTCATTCAACCAATTCATTCAAACAACTGATTCATTCAGGAACAAAGCATTTGACTGCGTTAATGAGTAAGTCATTGAATCATTCATTCAAACGATTCATTCAAACGGCTGATTCATTCAGGAACGAAGCATTTGACTGTCTTAATGAGTGACTCATTGAATCATTCATTCAACCAATTCATTCAAACAGCTGATTCATTCAGGAACAAAGCATTTGACTGCATTAATGAGTGAGTCATTGAATCATTCATTCAACCAATTCATTCAAACAGCTGATTCATTCAGGAACAAAGCATTTGACTGTCTTAATGAGTAAGTCATTGAATCATTCATTCAAACGATTCATTCAAACGGCTGATTCATTCAGGAACGAAGCATTTAACTGTCTTAATGAGTGAGTCATTGAATCATTCATTCAAACGATTCATTCAAACGGCTGATTCATTCAGGAACGAAGCATTTAACTGTCTTAATGAGTGAGTCATTGAATCATTCATTCAACTGATTCATTCAAACAGCTGATTCATTCAGGAACGAAGCATTTGACTGTCTTAATGAGTGACTCATTGAATCATTCATTCAAACGATTAATTCAAACGGCTGATTCATTCAGGAACAAAGCATTTGACTGTGTTAATGAGTGAGTCATGAATCATTCATTCAACCGATTCATTCAAACGGCTGATTCATTCAGGAACGAAGCATTTGACTGTCTTAATGAGTGACTCATTGAATCATTCATTCAAACGATTAATTCAAACGGCTGATTCATTCAGGAACAAAGCATTTAACTGTCTTAATGAGTGAGTCATTGAATCATTCATTCAACCAATTCATTCAAACAACTGATTCATTCAGGAACAAAGCATTTGACTGCGTTAATGAGTAAGTCATTGAATCATTCATTCAAACGATTCATTCAAACGGCTGATTCATTCAGGAACGAAGCATTTGACTGTCTTAATGAGTGACTCATTGAATCATTCATTCAAACGATTCATTCAAACGGCTGATTCGTTCAGGAACAAAGCATTTGACTGCGTTAATGAGTAAGTCATTGAATCATTCATTCAATGATTCGCTCATTCACCGCCGTGTTTTGCTGTGATTATAGAACTGTGGTATTGATCAGTATACCATAGTGATCATGAGACTTTAATATAGTATATGTTAAAAGTCGCAACTCTACCGTCATTATGTTAAACCCGCCCACCGACTCTATACACAATGTGATTGGCCTGACCAGAGTTTGGTTTTTCGCAAGCCAACTGAGAGTTGCTAGACGACCCTGGATGCAAATTACACTTGCTGCCGCTAGGGTGCGTCTAGATTTCTAGGCTAAATTTGAACTGAATTTATACTAACTTTGCAACATCAACACTGTTATTTTCCTGTTTATTACTGTGAAGCTGCTTTGAAACGATCTGTATGAATAATGTGACTTTTACACTTGCATCCCATAATGCATCGCTCATCCCTCAATAATTATATGAAGCAAAAACACTGCGGAGACATAACCTGATATCTGCACTCTCGTTGTCACTTCATTTGTCTTTTTGAGTTTCGAGTGCAAGTTCATGTCACCTTTACCTTTTCCACAGGAATACATTAGAGGATGATTTAGAGCATTTGCTCCAGGTTTAATAGACTGCAAGAGCAAACATACTCTATTGCCACTTAGATATCGAGATGTATTCTGACGCATGTTTTTATGAATTCCCTGGAGGAAGCTAATGACATGGATATAGCCATTATCAGAGACATTTATGAGTTTATATAACAGACGTCAGATGGTTCCCACTGGATATGTGCTCCGCTAATTAATGTCAGAAACTGAGCAGCCATAGCCTCGTAACTGTGCAGGGATTATCCAGTATGGACTGCACTTGCTCACCTCAGTGTCATTACAAGAGCGCTACTCCCACTGAAGTACAGGCATGTTTTCTTGAGAAGTCGTGTAAATATAAAGGTGCTTTCACACTTAGTCCGAAGCACAGTTCGATTGCGCCTCCTTCATCGGCTCCCGCTGGATTGTGTTCGCACTGTATTTTGTGCCAGAACCATGATACGTTTGTATCATTAAAGCGGTAGCTGTTGCTAGGTAATGAAGACACAGGAAAAGGCAGCAAAATGGATAGAGTTGTTCACCTCACTTTAATACTTTTGTTTTTGAACCTTTGGTTTGGTTCAGAGCAGAATGTCACTCGCATCTGCCCAATTTTTTGTGTCCCTGCAGCTAATTTCATTGGTTAAGGCTACAGTGACGGGTAGGTTTAGGGATCGGTGTAGGCAATCATTGGTGTGATTGACATGACCAATACAATTTTAAGAATCGACTGCAGGGCGGAGTTTCCGCTAAACTGATTTGGGGGGAAAAATCACGCGTGTTCAACAGCTCATGCAAGGTGAATGTGGACTACACTCAGTTATTTTTGCATGTAATGGCGGATCCGCTACTTTTCTTCTTCTATCCTTCCTGTAAATGACAATTAAAAATTTTTCAATTAAAAAAAACTAAATCTTTCTGGTCAAAATGACCCAAGGGAAAGGTGAGGGTTACACACAAAATAATGTCAAAATGCCGGTCTTGGCGAGTATTCACGTAAACACAGTCAGTTCTGTGAATGTAAACAGTTGAGAAATAAAACGCGTGTAACAGTGTAGTGGATCCGTGCGTCAGCTCTTAAAGTGACAGCAGCCTAATAAACCTCCTGCCAAATTATGAGATAATGCTAAAAATATCTAAATGGCAGTTTTTCCACATGGTTTTGATGTCCAAATTGTGGCCAGTGAAAATGCTGAGTGGCTAGTAACTTTGGAAAACCACTAACAGTGGCTGGTGAGCAGTAAAATTCATGTCAAGCCCTGGCCTTAATGCATTTGTTCTTGGCAGACTAGATCTGCTATGCAGCGGAGCATGTAAGATCAGCTGCTGCATGAATAGACATACATGAGTCCTCTATCGGATCTAGGCAGGTGCAGCTGGGGAGGTGGAGGGGTTCAGAGGAACTGAACCAAACCATTTAAATGTTGAGCAAGCAATCTCATTGGCTGCAGAATCAGCAAAGGCCAATCAGCTCGTGTCATGTGGTAATGGTGGGATAGCTTTCAGATTGCATTAAAGACTTATCAGCCTGCGCCCTCTTGAGTTTCATGACTGAACTAGATATTTAAGACTTCACATTGTGCTTAACCTCCTTACCTGTGTTACATCACTGAGATACTGCTTTAGCACCCCTTGGCTAATTTATACAAGATCACAACTTACTATTACTAAGTGCATACTCGCCAGATATTTTCCTGTATTGGCATTATCTTAAGACTTTGTTAAAACGCTGCTTTTCCCAAAAGCATTGTGAGTTGATCGTAGAGAACATTTGTGGCAATGGTCTCCATGATCAACTTGGGCTCATGATGCTTTTAGGAAATACAGCCCTGTTCCTTTTCATTCCCACTTCAAAGACGGGCTCTGTCAGAGTGAATTAGCCATGTACGGTCAGCGGTGGAGGAGGGAGGGTGGGGTGTTATCCCAGTGTGTGGCCTCGGCACGGAGCACGACGGCTCATAAGTGCTGTGCATGGCGCTCTAAAGTGGACTGTGTACCGTGAGAAGCTGACAAATTTAAATGGCTTTTGGCACTGCAGGAAGGCTACTTCCTTCATTTGAGCACTTCACCTTGTGAAGCCTTATGAATCAAGTCATTTTGCCATTTGTGAACAAGGTAGTGATTTACTTCTACTTGGAATTTCAAAGCACACAATTTGCTTTTACAAACATCTCTCAGATTTAAACGGTTCAATTAGTGTAACTGCAGCCGATTAGACCTGCCACTGCCTATGATGTCATCAATAATCAATAAGAAAAAGAACTAATTGCTCGTCTGTCACGTATAGGGTGGGATTAGTCAGATGCATGACGCAGGATTCAAACATGGATACTTTTAATTTAACTCAGAAGATCAATGCAACGGGAGAAACAGATGAGAGCCAATGAACAGAACAGAACAAGGAGTATGAACACACAGCAGCAAAAACATAACATAGCATAACATATAGGTGCACAATATTTTGCCAACCAACTTTATGTGTAGTATATGGTGACAATACTGGGTATATACACCGATCAGGCATAACATTTATGACCATTCCTAATATTGTGTTGGTCCCCCCTTTTTGCTGACCCGTCGAGGCATGGACTCCACTAGACCCATGAAGGTGTGCTGTGGTATCTGGCACCAAGATGTTAGCAGCAGATCCTTTAAGTCCTGTAAGTTGTGAGGTGGGACCTCCGTGGATCGGACTTGTTTGTTCAGCACATCCCACAGATGCTCGATTGGATTGAGATCTGGGGAATTTGGAGGCCAAGTCAACACCTCAAACTCGTTGTGCTCCTTAAACCATTCCTGAACCATTTTTGCTTTGTGGCAGGAGCATTATCCTGCTGGAAGAGCCACAGCTACCAGGGAATACCGTTTCCATGAAAGGCTGTACATGGTCTCAACAATGCTTAGGTAGGTGGTACGTGTCAAAATAACAAGGATTCCCAGCAGAACATTGCCCAAAGCATCACACTGCCTCCGCCGGCTTGCCTTCTTTCCATAGTGCATCCTGGTGCCATGTGTTCCCCAGGTAAGCCACGCACACGCACCCGGCCATCCACGTGATGTAAAAGAAAACGTGCATCAATGAGCCACGACCCTGTGGCCGGTTCTCCACTGTTCCTTCCTTGGAGCACTTTTGATAGATCCTGACCACTGCAGACCGGGAACACCCCACAAGAGCTGCAGTTTTGGAGATGCTCTGACCCAGTCGTCTAGCCATCACAATTTGGCCCTTGTCAAACTCGCTCAAATCCTTACGCTTGCCCATTTTTCCTGCTTCTAACACATCAACTTTGAGGAGAAAATGTTCACTTGCTGCCCAATATATCCCACCCACTAACAGGAGCCGTGATGAAGACATCATCAGTGTTATTCACTTCACCTGTCAGTGGTCATAATGTTATGCCTGATCAGTGTAATATTAATGGATGTTGATCATTAATATTTTTTACTTTACATTTAATTGTGGACATTTCTGCCTATTTGAGACAAAGCTGCAATAATGTAACAATAGCAGAGCTGTGTGTCCTCTTGCCCTCATGAAAATGGATTATTGTCTTGTTATTTTCTCAGGGTACTGCCGTGAACAAACACATCACAATATTCCTCATTATAATAATTCATACGCAGAATAAAGGGGCGGGGCCTGGTTGAGTTAGTTAGTCGTGTGTTGAAACTGGCGGTTATGGGAAGGGGCGGGACATTTCCCAAACACCAATCACAACACACTGCTCCAGCCGACCAATCAGAGCACAGTGTGCTTTTCAGAAGGAGGGGCTTCATAGAGACAGGAACTAAACAGAGTTACTGACAGACTGGGAAGAGAGGAGCCGCAACAATGGAGAATATGAGGAATAATCAACATTCAAGCAGGAAAACCTGCTCTAGTAGAGCCCAAAATGGGCATAATATGGGCTCTTTAATAATTCTCCCTTTTTCTCTCTCTCAGAGTTGACTCTGCAGCAGGCTTTGCACCAGTCTGTATTCATGCCTTGTTCCAGCCCGTCTCCCAGCATGCCTCACTGCTGGGATCAGCACAGCAAGCTGCTTCCGACAGTGGCGGGCATCACGGCCAGTAAAGTGGCAGCGTGGAGCGTGGATGAGGTACACATGTCTCCATATCCCACCTGCTATTCAGTTACGCTTTGTTGAGTAAATGCGAGTTTTATTTTAGGTCAGCTGAACCCAGTTGTTGTAAACCTCCTCTAATCCTCATTGTTATTCTGTAGGTGATTGAGTTTATCCAAGGACTTCCCGGCTGCAGAGAACAAGTGCGCACCTTCAGAGAAGAGGTAAATTATTCCCTGTAATCACAAGAAATGCTTAACTAGTCCTCCATCATGAGGTTTGGCAGCCGGAGTAACTGGAGCATTTACGGAAAACAGAATCTCATGGTGCATAAGGAAGAGAGAGCATGGTGCATGATGGGATATGTGAGAAGATCTCATTGAAGCCATTTATAGGCATGTCAAGTCATCCCACGTCACAGCATCATGCCTGTTTACCACTTACAAGACTGTTAAACAGGCCAGAGGGCTGGTGCTTTAAATAATCCTGTTCTCACTCTGTCTGTCTGCTCTTCCTCCTCTTATTTCCCATCTCTCACTCCTCTTGAGGACAAAATGTTCACTTGTTGCCTAATATATCCCACCCACTAACAGGAGCCGTGATGAAGAGATAACCAGTGTTATTCACTTCACCTGGTCATAATGTTATGCCTGATCGGTGTATGTAATCACCAAATGTGTCTGTTTGTAAAGAGAAATGAGATCTTTCAGCAATCAGTAGTTTATAACTCTCTGTTTTAACAGTGTTGTAGAGGAAAACCGGAAAATTATAAAAGAATTGACAGCTGTGTTTGGTTTCAGCAAATTGACGGAGAGGCCTTCCTGTTACTGACCCAGGTGGACCTGGTGAAGATCCTCAGCATTAAACTAGGACCTGCGCTGAAAATTTACAACTCCATCCTGATGTTTAAAACCTCTGAGAACTCGGCCTGCAACGAACTCTGACCCGCACAGAGCCGAGAGCGATCATTACTGCTTCAGTCCAAGGGCTCGTTGTGAAGGTTCATACACTATACATATGGTGAACAGGACTTATAGGACATATAATGACATTCATAATTCATTTAAACAGATATGAGTATATGTAAGCACTTATTAAGTCACATGACGGTTTCATGTGGTGCCCTATCATTACGGTGTCGTGAGAATGTATATTTCGCTGAAGGGTTATTCTGAATTCAGGTGCTAAACGAATGCCTGTTTCCAGGTAGAGTTTCTCTTACGACTGACACTGGTGTTTCCCAGACAGTGTTGATTCCACATGTACCGGATCTGGGCCGACACTATGTTGCTGTCTGGGTTCTCTAGATGTAGATCATTTAAGCGTTTGCAAAGGGATATCTGTGTCCTTTGCACTTAATCATTTGCTTCCATTCAAGTCAGTCTGTGCCGTGTCCAGAATATCTGAACAGTAACTTTAGAGAGCATGTGAAGTCAATTAAATGAACTCACAAGAGCGAGTGTGAGGTTAGAAAATCAACTCTAGTTCTGCATGGAGGATTGGCAGAATGAGGTTGAATTTCGGATAAACACACACCGATCCTCTTTGATTTTCTTGTTTCCAGTGTGCTGACCCAGACAGCAACATGGTATCGGCCCAGATCCGGCCCACATCTGGAATCCACATGTACCAGATGTGGGCCGACACTATGTTGCTGTTTGGGGAATGGCATATTAATGCACAGTCCTTCTCTTCTTCATCTAGTCATGGATTTTATGAGTGAAGTATCAAGGCCAATGTATTTTTCCATGTTCTCTCTCTCTTTTTTGTTTCGATACAGTGGATGTAGAGATGGAGAACGGAGGGTAACGCTACACTCAAGGCACAAATAAACATTACGAGAGCCATATTTGGTATTTTGTAATAGAATGTAACTTAATACTTATGAATACCTTCATGTGCACAGTATAAGAAAAAAAAAAAAAAAGTAATTTTCCTTTAATATACAGATATGAGTATTAATTTGTTTCTGTTGCTGAGGCATGCCGCATTAAATACTTTATTCAAGTTTAATACTTTGACTATTTAAAATGAAGTGTTGGGCGTATGTGTTTAAACAGTTGTATAGTGTTGAAATGCTGGTTATTATGATTTCTCATAATCAAAACTCATTTATCATGTAGAATTTTTTTCTTTTTGTCACGGGAGCTTATAATGAACAGTTCGTTTGGGGAATTAAAATGAAATCTAAAGCTGTGTAAATAAGGAATGGTTTCGTGTGGACGTGCAGCACTGGTGGGTGGACTGCTAAACTTCACTGTAATTCATTTGCAAATAAACTTGATGATCCAAACAACACAATTGTCTTTTTAATGTTTGCATAATTAAGATTAAAACGCAGTGTGTGTTTTGCTGCTGGTTTTAATTGTAACACTTTCTATGAAGCCTGTATTAATGCATTATAATACACACACAATGCCTTATAAACAACCTTATAATATGTTGTATCAGCTTATAAATAATCATAACAACAGTTACATTATAATACATTAGTGTGGTTATAGCTTTTAAGAGCATGCAATATACCAAATAAAGCCTGCATTTATAATGCATCATAAGGGTATTATAGAGCATGCATAATTCCTTATATACATTTTGTACATCTTCCATGCACGCTCTAAATGTTGTATATGTGGCGCTATTAAATCGACCTGCTTTTTCCCCCTATATTACTGCATGGGTATTAGATTTGGTAAAACCATGTAATATTACAGTTTTTGTGAATAAAACATGATTTGCAGTGTGACTTTGCAGCTTTAATTTTATCTTAAGGGAAATGTCTTATAACCACTTCATGATATCTTATGGCTGCTTAAAAGAAGACTAAACTTTTGTTACTTAAAGAATACAAAGACACTGTAGTGTGATACTGTACAGATCTTACGAAAACAATGTCAAGATATGAGACTTGGGAAAGTAGAAGATATGGAACTATGGGATATATAATCCATTATAACTTAAGTGGATAAAATGATGTGCATTGTGTGTTATAAATCATCAAACTCCTAATAGTTACAACCACAAAGTATTATTACTGTTGTTACGATTATTCATGAGATGACAACACATTTTAGGGTTGTTTACAGGGCATTATTATAATGCATTAAGAATACCCTTATGATGCATTATAAATACAGGTTTCATCTGGTGTTATAATGCATTGTACTCTTAAAAGCTATAACCACAAATGCACATTGTAAAGTACTGTATCCCACTATGCAATGCACTCAACTTGACTTCCCATTTCCAGTGTGATGAGCAAACAAGGAAGTCGTGTTCGGCCGTAGTGTTCGCCAATAAACATGGAACATGAGCCATACACATCATGTGACTAATCACTCTTGAAATGCATTAAATGACCTTCAAAAATCTGTTACTGGTAGAATAGATAACACTCTTTAAAAAAACCCTGAGAGACCATGCATTGTGAGCTCGCTGAACTCAATCTAAACCGGGTTCAGCTAGCTTCTGCAACTGGCCACAGACAAGCTGCAAGGAAATAGCTGCGAACAAATTGTGACAGCTGGAGTCACTTAAACATGGGCCCATATCGAAGAAAGGAAGATCTTTTTGATGCATAAGGTGCAAAAAGGCATTCAGTGTAACATTGCAAGAACCTACCAGCTACTACTAGCTTCATACAGTTATGTCTACACTTACCAATGGCTCATTTTGTGTTGTGTTGAGCTCTGGAGATGTTGGAAATTGGCGTGCACGGTAATGACATTCTCCAGGGATTGATCTGTTATTAGACCTTCCAACTGGGCAAGTCTAAACATGTCTCTGATGTTGGAAGGAAGCTTCATACTCGTTATGTGTATGTCCCGTCCTTTAAACTCATTAATCTAGATTAACACACATCACCCATTTCACCCAGATTCATATTTGCTAATACATACTGTTTGTTAATTTTTAATTAAGTGTTTGCGATGTGAGGAATTGGTGGGAGGGACTTCCAAGGCTGTGTCTCAATACTAGTTTTACTTGATCTCAGTGCTGCGTTTGACACTATAGATCATAAAATACTGTTAGATCGACTATAGAATTACACTGGTATTCAGTGTCAGGCGTTAAGGTGGTTTACATTTACCGGGAACACTTCCCATAACACCTGATGTACTCGTTACATCATAAGAACGCTAATGCTAGTCTCTCTGTTTATCCCGAGGTTTACTGCAGTCAGCCGGATCCGGGCCGTATCCAGATCAGATGGCACAATCACCTCTGATAACAGATCACTCTAAATTGTAATGTAGACACATGTATTTTCTGTAAAGTTGCTTTGAAACGATATGTATTGTGAAAAGCGCTATACAAATAAATGTGAATTGAATTGAACTGTTCTCTCAGTTACATTGTGGTCAAGTATAGATATCCTCTTTCCCTAGGCCCTTCTGCCCTGAAACGGCTAAGAGCAGCAACGGTGTTTAAAAAACTCGATCTTCACAGTTTTTATTATCTCTTTCAGAATGCGGAAGACAGACGATTGGAAGACTGCGTTGGCCCCTATGAGTATCGGGTTATGCCATATGGGCTAGCCAATGCTCCCTCTGTATTCCAGGGGTTCATGGACAAGGTTTTCCATAACTTCACTTCATTCTAGTCTACACTGGTGATATCATCATTTTCTCCAACAACCTGTCAAAACACCATCAGCATGTGACCCTATTACTGGAGAAACTGCAAAACTGTCCCTCAGGGCCGAAAGGTGTCCATTCAACCAACTATCTGAGCAAATCTTGGGCTACAACTTTTCACCTGAGGGCATGCAGATGGACTCAGGGAAGGTACAAGCAGTCCAGTCCTTGCCACTTCCATCCACTGTCAAAGAAATACAATGTTTCCTGGGCTTCGCCAGAAGATACATTTTTGTATCCTCACAACTATTCCCTTTTTAGAAAGAAATGGTATCTGCAAGGATTTCCAGTCAGGATTTAGACCGTATCATAGTACTGAGACTGCTCTCATTAGAGTTACAAATATTTTGCTCTTATCATCCGACCGTGGTTGTATATCTCTATTAGTGTTACTCGATATTAGTGCCAAATGCTGAACAGTTAGTTCATGCGTTCATGACCTCAAGGCTAGATTATTGTAATGCTCTACTGGGTGGTTGCCCTGCTCGCTTAATAAACAAACTGCAGCTGGTCCAAAACGCAGCAGCTCGAGTTCTTTCTAGAATCAGGAAGTATGACCATATTAGCCCGGTTCTGTCAACACTGCACTGGCTCCCTATAAAACATCGCATACATTTTAAAATCTTGCTAACTACTTACAAAGCACTAAATGGTTTAGCTCCCCAGTACTTGAGCGAACTCTTAACGCATTATAGTCCAGACATGCCAGACAAGTAATTTGGCGATGTCACTTTGTAAAGAAAGACTACGCGCCCCGCACATACACATTCAAATGCGCTTGCCTATAGACTAAACACGTAATACGCATGTACCGTTCTCACAGATAAACATTTTTGAAGTTTACACGGAGAAGATAACGGTATTGTTTTCAAAAACGTACACTTTGAAACCTATTTCACCGTTTGTGTTCTCAGGCCACCAAAACAACGTTGTCGTTTAAATGAATGGCAAGAACGCATTAAAAGTTTTCTGTTTTCAGTTGAAAAAAAAAGTTGTGTAAACGGCCCCTGGATTAATAAATAATGATTTTTACAACGGAAATGCATCATTCAAGGCTGGACAATGACTTTCTCCAGAGCGGCTGTACAGCCATAACAATCTTAGTTTCATTAATTTCCTATTATCACTGTAAAGCTGCTTTGAAACAATCTGTATTGTAGAAACGCTATATAAATGAAGGTGACTTGACTTTTGACACACTGTGAAAGCAGCTTCACTCACCTTTCTTTCAAGTCTCTGTGTTAGAACCCCAAAGCCTCCAGCGCCTTCCATAGTTTAATGGATGCCTTCACCAGTGCCTCTATCCGCGTCCATCCTAATACCGACTTACCATTCATGGTTGAAGTGGACGCCTTCACTACTAGCATAGGAGCCGTTTTATCTCAGCAGCAGGAGATTTAGCAAAACTCTATCCATGTGCCTTGGTGGAGGAAAACTATGATATAGGCAACTGGCAACTTGCCATCAAGCTGGTACTGGAGGAGAGGTGGGTTCCCATCACCCCTTTAAAGATATCACAGGCTATCGCAAACATAGGTACCTTCTAGAGGCTAGACCAGGGCTATTCAATGGGTGGCCTGTGGGCCAAATCCAGCCCACCATCCAGCCCAAGGGCATCCCACCTCTTTTTTCTGGTGCTGCGGCTAAATTTAGTTCCTAAATCTTGATGTTCTTAAAAGCTTCTGGTGACATTTTGTGTGCTCGATCATATTTAAATATGTTCTGGTGGGCTTTATTATTGCTGTATAATTTATAACAGTACACTGTTTTGTTACATTTATGGCAAAAAATTGGCAGCTGTGATTGTATTTTTTTTTTACAGTAAAGTTCTGGCAATGACAATTTACTAAATTTTGTCATGTTCGTGTGAGTCCAGTCCGGAGTGGCTCTGGGCACCTTCAGTTCAGCTCACAGTTGCTTTGTGTTTCCATGAGCAACGGTGACAGATTCTGAATAGTGTTCTTCCTGCACCAGTGGAGCGACTGCCATTGAGATGAATGCGAATACTAGAAGACAACTTCCTCTAGGTTTGATAGACCTACAGTGACTGTGTTTCGGACTGCTGTGTGGTGTCTACAAATGAAGATCAGATCTGTGCTCACTGATCATCACACATGCATAATTAAATCATAACAGAGTCTGTGTGACATAATAAGGCATGCAACTGAAACAATAACAGATGAACTCGCATATTAACATGAGCAACATAAAATCTGTAGTTAGACATTCAGTGGCATAGCAAGGGTTTTTGTCCAATAATCGAAAATTAAGCATCAAAATGGATTGGAAATATAATATATCCTTCAGTTTGACAGCTAAACATTTCAAATGAATTTGCACCGTTATGCATTGAAATCAGTTTTGGTCATTTATACTGCACAATCCACAAAATATTCTTTAAAAAGAAACATTGAACTATTTTTAAACTAACCAAGCCTAATTCATCCTTCGTATCAAAACACTCAATAGCACAGAAACCGAGTAGACGGCACATAGTAACTGTTTCCTCCATGTGAACTTGTTTTCCTCCTCCAGCGTCACGGCAACATGCATCAGCGTCACCATGGAGACCTCACATCCTAAATCTTGATGTTCTTAAAAGCTTCTGGTGACATTTTGTGTGCTCGATCATATTTAAATATGTTCTGGTGGGCTTTATTAATGCTGTATAATTTATAACAGTACACTGTTTTGTTACATTTATGGAAAGAATTTGACAGCTGTGATTGCCAGAACTTTACTGTAAAAAAAAAATACAATGACAATGTTACAGGCATTACGGGATGTCAACTGTATCTTTGTCACTGTATTTAATGTCACTAAATGATAAAATGTTGATTTACCATCTTATCTAAGTATATGGTCTCGCTCAAAAGTTTACACACCCCTTGCAGAATCTGTGAAAATGTGAATAATTTTAACAAAATAAGAGCGATCATACAAAATGCATGTTAGTTTTTTATTTAGTACTGTCCTGAATAAGGTATTTTACATAATTAACTATTTAAAAAGGCTCAAACATTCACTGATGCTCCAGAAGGAAACACAACGCATTCAGAGCCGGGGGTGAAAACTTTTGGAATTTGAATATCAAGGTAAATTACTTAATTTGTCTTCCAGGAAATATATAAGTATCTTCTGTTGCTTCTGAAAGGCAGTACTAAATGAAAAAAATATATATATTTAAACAAAATGTGAAAAATGTAGACATCTTCATCATGCAAAAGTTTTCACCCCCAGCTCTTAATGCGTCATTTTCTGTCACCATTTGCCATTGTTTCCCCTTAAACACTAAAACAACTTTTTATATGCAATGCACAGTGTTTCCGTGACTGTCCAAAGCACATGAATAGCTACGAGGCTCACGGTTGGCTGTCGGTTGCTAAGCATCTAGCCGTAACATTCTGACACTCCACAATATAGAACATACTTTTTTTTAACGGTACCGAAGTTTCAAACCAAATGTAGTACACAGTATAGAGTATTCAGTTTCAGATGCAGCCATGGTTTCTCATTTGTGGCTGTCCTGTATAATCTCTAGCACCTGTTGTCAATCAGAAGGGTAGATTACACCCCTGTAAACCCCCTCAGGTCTTTAGCTGCAGGCATGCATTCAGTGTTAGCCAATCATGTTGTTCTGGGTTACCTTGTGTAACCAGCAACCTGCAAATAAACCTTGCAGTCGCACATGCATTCTGGAGTATGGAAGACTGCAATATTCTTTCTCCTTACATTGTCATGTAATTTACAGGTTTTGTTATACCATTATTTTTGCTGTTAAACCTACTTATATTTAACCAGTTTTATGTTAATCTTTTTCCTGCTATGTTAACAGTTGTTAAATGACTGCAGTTGTCGAACGTGAAGTGTCTCCCACTGTTTTGTAATGAATATGGAAAATATGACTCGCCTTCTCGGATTGGAAACAGATGGTATTCCATGACTGTTTTGAGGAGAGATGTCCCGATGTCTGAACATGAGACACAGATGCACATGTGCTGTGATGAGATGCCGCCTCAGACCAGTTTCATCCATTCACACGGCAGCACAAATATCTCAGACAGCACAGAGAGCAAGAGAGTGAGAAAAACTCATTAGATGAAAGCAGTAAATGGTCTGTTTTACTTAAAGGCACAATATGTAAGATTTTAGGATTACCATATCCAAAAACCACTAGAACAATGTTATATATTTAGTTGACTTGTGTACTTGCATTTTACCAAATGTTTCCAGCAATAATTAAATCCAGAGAAATAAGTGATTTTACCCAGGACACGGACCGTGCGTCGCCTATCAATGACATCATACCCGCGTTACCCTCCGGTTTTATTTTGTAGTAACCATGGAAACACCAAAGCCGCTTTAATATATGACGTGTTTTATTAGACAGGTGAGCAACTGTTTGGATCATTCATGGACAGAAACTGATCATTGTTCTCCAGCTCAACACAGTTAGTCTTATTGTTTAAATCGGGTGTTCTTGATTTAGCGCGAGTGCCGTGTTTTACCATGCCTGATATGATCTCGCTCACTGCAGTGTGAACAAGTGGCTCATAGTAGCGCCGAGCGGACGCACAGAGTAGCATTATAACATCACTTTAACACACTCAGGTGTGTGTGATATGATAAAACAGCGCTGCGTTACACATACACACGCGAGCGGAAGAAGCGGAAGCGCTCGCGACAGAATAAAAGTTCTCGAGCCGTGTGTTTCTCATTAGCAATCGCTTCATACTACAGTAACGTTAATAAATCTGTAATACATTAGCTCATCCATGAATATGATTTCTGCCCGAGACCCGTTGAATTCTTTTCCACTGGCTGTAGAGGTGAAGACGACAACTCCCATGATCTCGTGAAATCAAGGCGTCATCAAGCTACGCCTTTGTTTCGCGACCTCTAGTGGCGAAAATTACATATTGAACCTTTAAATGGGTCAATGTATCAAATTGTATGTGCGTCTTCTAAATATCCTGTTCTTTATTCCTCAATGTAGAGGCTTTTGATGCAAACAAATTTGTTGTATAATAAGCACTATGAGAGGCCATGTGTTGACTTTTCCGTAATCTAATATACCAGGAGTGAACGATCCCTCAGCTCCAGATGTGGCTAAACACACACAGCTGAGAATCGTAGAGTGTCTATGAGAATCATCACATCATCTACTTCATGCTGTTACAATATTAATTTGGGTACTCATGGAGCCTCTAACAGCATGAAATATGATTCATATGTTTTAAATGTTGCTGGCAAAATATATACAGTCTTGCTCAAAAGTTTACACACCCCTTGCAGAATCAAAGAAACAAAATAAGAGGGATCATACAAAATGCAGGTTATTTTTTATTTAGTACTGTCCTGAATAAGATATTTTACATAAAAGATGTTTACATATAGACAAAAAAAAAACAGCTGAATTTATAAAAATGACCCGTTCAGAGCCGGGGGTGAAAACTTTTTTAATTTGACGATCACGGTAAATTGTACTTGATTTGTCTTCCAGGAAACATGTAAGTATCTTCTGTTGCTTCTGAAGGGCAGGACTACATGAAAAACATTTTTATAAAAAAAAAAAATGTGGACATCTTCATCCTGTGCAGAAGTGTTCACCCCCGGCTCTGAATGCGTCGTGTTTCCTTCTGGAGCGTCAGTGAATGTTTGAGCCTTTTTAAATAGTTGTGTTTGAGTCCCTCAATCGTCCTCAGGTCTTAGAATCACACAGTCACTGCTGGAAAGGGTTCAAATACGCAGAAGATGCTGGAAAACTGAAGGATTTGAGGATTTTCCTGAAGGACGTTGGGAAGTTTAACTGATCAGGACAAACAAGAGACTCAAGAACAACCATCACACACACAGCCGTGGATCATCAGGGAACCACACACACTCACACACACACACAGCTGTGGATCATCAGGGAACGACACACACTCACACACACACACAGCCGTGGATCATCAGGGAATGACACACACTCACACACACACTCACACACACACACAGCCGTGGATCATCAGGGAACGACACACACTCACACACACACACACAGCCGTGGATCATCAGGGAACGACACACAGTGTTAAGTGTCAAGGGTTCATAAACTTGTGTCTTGTGGACTATATGTAAACATCTTTTATGTAAAATATCTTCTTCAGGACATTTTGTATGATCCCTCTTATGTTGTTGAAATTATTCACATTTTCACAGATTGAAAAAAAGATTTTTGCTGGCAGTCTGAACATAGCCTATATTCCAGTGGCTGGTGTTTATTGAGGCAGTGTGAACCCGTCTTCGGTTTATGCTTAATAAACTCCCACAAACACCTCTTTAAGGGTTTAATCTGTCACCTCCAAACCACTCTGTGTTGGCAGGAAACGTAAGAGACTGCTTGTGTGTGTGCTGCGCTGATAGATAGATCCCCATACACGAAGGGAAATCCATCTGTTGTCTGAATTACCCTGATCTGTCCTCAAACATTATGTAACCGAAAGCTGTCGGAGCAGTATTCAACACAGAGTTATAATACTTGCACTTTACATAATCCTAACACATTATAAGTGGAGTGTTTACTCATAATGAGCTTAAAACTGACTCATTGTATGTAAGAAGCATGCATGCATTCCTCCACAGTGAACATATCTGGCATTCATGACCGCATCCGGCTTTCCTCTGCAGTCTTTTGAGATGATCATCTTTTCATGAATAATGAAATGAGAGAGCAAATATCAAAATCCTGCGTCAATGCCAGGTGGGATTCTTGATTTTTCCCCTCCACCATGTGCAGAAAAGCACTCATTAAGAGAAGAAGGTGTATTTTTAGAGTCTCTTTGACTGTAGTGATCACACCTACGCTGTCTGCGGCGTTAGCTTCATCCTCCACTGCTCTTAAGACTCACGGCTCTATCCATCTCCCCTGTAATGCTGGCTGAATTATACGCTTGTGTAGAAAATGAAGATGTTATCGTAAAGTGCTCACTCCAAAACCCCAAAGGTTTAGCACACATTTTCCCAACAATTATCTTGTCATCTAGTCTTAACACTCGAGTAACAAAGAATTTCTGTTACTCAAAAACAATAAATCATCATTTACTCACCCTCATGTTGCTCCAAAACTGTCCCAGACAGCATCATAGTGTCGGCCCACATCTGGTGCATGTGGATTCATTGCGAACCAGATGTGGGCCGGATCTGGGCCGACACTATGATGCTGTCTGGGGTATCATGAGTATCAAAAGTATCAGTGTTTTGTGAAGAACTGATAATATTGTTATAGCTTCACTGAACGTTTCCTCCTCCACCATAGCTCTCAAATGTTACTGGTTATTCGCACAGTTTGCATAATTAAACTTGGCACGGCATGTTTAGTTGTGAGCTGGGTGGGAAATCATCACCGGGTCATTTTTCACAAGGGCGGTTAATTTCACCAACCCGATGTTGCAGACGACTTGTGTTGGATTGGCCTTTGACAATTTCATTTTCATGTAGGTAGTCAATTGGTTTGTTATTTTAATTCAACACTATAGAATAAAAATGAAAAACATTTGCGTGGCTGGCGTGACGTGTCTTGACGTGTAAATATGTGTAGCATGTGTGTAGGATTTGAGATTCCCAGAAGACGGGATTATCATGGAAAAACAAATGTATGTCTATTCTTCTATCGTAAGCTACACTCTTCAAAATAAAGGTTCTTTAATGGCATTGATGGTTCCATCCTTCGTTCCACAAACAGTTCTTTATGGTGAAAAAAAGGTTCTTGGGATTATTCAAATATTCTTCAAACTAAAAAGAATTGGTTCTTTTAATGTTACTTTAAAATCATTTTTTACTTAATTGGAATACGAAACTTATAAAGGTTTTGGCACTTGCTGTGTGAACACACACACACACAAAAACAATCATGGGCATGGTGTGAAAAGGTTAAATTATCCTGAGAAAAACAGACACACTTCAAAAATGCGGTCAAAATGAGCACATTGGGAATGAATGGGAGGCGAATCTCATCCAGTGGAAGCGTTTGGTACTGCACACACACACACACATCTGACTGAAAGCTCATTTTCTAAAATATCAACCTCAAATTTGGAACACAGCTTATGGCTTTGATTTTTTCACAGTTTTAGAGTAAAATGTGTTTTGGAAAATATATATTTCATACAAAAATTGAAAATGGTATTTTTGTCCATTTTTCATAACACCGCAGACAGCAACATAGTGTCAGCCCACATCTGGTACGCGTTGCATCCACATGTACCAGATCTGTTGCTGTCTGGGAATAAATGTAATATTTTGTAACTTTTTGTAACTTAAAGGTGCAGTGTGTAGTATTTATGAGGATCTATTGACAGAAATGCAATATAACTATGTTTTCAGTGGTGTATAAAGACCTTACATAATGAAGCGTTATGTTTTATTACCTTAGAATGAGCCGTTTCTATCTACACACACCGCGGGTCCCTTACAGTGAAGTCGCCATTTTGCGCCGCCATGTTTCTACAGTGGCCCTAAACGGACAAACTGCTCTACAGAGCGCTAGCTACTCTCTGCGGTCTCAGACGACCACATCTTTGTCCTGTGTGGGCCACCGTGCTTTGAAAGGGAGGGGTGAGCCGTGGACGATTGCAATTTACAACCTCACCACTAGATGTCACTAAAATTACACACTGTACCTTTAACGTCCTCCATTCTACAAAAAGTTATTTATGGTGAATTAAAGGTTCTTAAGATTATTTAAATCTTCTTCAAACTAAGAAGAATTGGCTCTTTTAACCCTCATTTTTGACCGAAAAATGTTACGTTTAGTTTTTTCAGAATTTTCATCGGAATGGTACGTAACTGGCATTTGCAGTGTGAACACACACACACACACACACACACACACACACACAACAATCATGGACGTGATGTGAAAAGGTTCAATGACCCTGAGAAAAACAGTCACTCTTGTATTGTTCACAGTCAAAAATGAGCAAATTTGGAACACAACTTGTTTAGATTTATGGCTTTGATTTTCTCACAGTTTTAGAGTAAAATGTGCTTTGGAAAATGTATATTTCATATAAAATTGAAAATGGTATTTTTGTCCATTTTCATAACACTAAATGTAATATTTTAAAATGTATACTTTTTTCACTTTGGCAATAATCTGCCAAGTGTCGTCTTTAAAGAGAGACCAAACTTCAGTCTGTGCTCTAAAACATTAAAGATTTACCACAGTTTAAGTTGGAAATTTCATTTTCAGGTTCAAAAAGTGAATAAATGGATTATAACTACTGCAGAAATATAATTTGATGCCATAAAATCCCCTAAAAATGCAAAATATTAGATAAAAAAACATTATCGAACTAAAATATAGTACAATCATTACATTGAAATAATTCAATTAGTCATTTTTGACCGACACGCGAGCAGTGCCAGAGGGTTAAGAACTGATTGGTTCACTCAGAAGTTATTTAAGAGTGTACAGAGCTATGAGTAGTTATGACTATAGTTATCGTCACTGGTTTATACTGTGTGTGAATGTACTGTACTCACCTGAAACATCTGTTGTGATGACAACACTGAGAAACGCATGAATACGGCAGGAATATGTATTACACACACGAGCTCCAGCTGCCTACGCTCTGCTGGAATCAAATATTCATCAGACACAGGCTAGGAGATCTTGATCATGAGCAGAATTCTGCAATGATACCAAAGATACTAATGTCAAAATCCTGTTTATTCTGTTTTGTTTAAGGTTTAAGGGCCTGTGATGAAAAGCAAAGAAAACTCATCTCAGATGTGCAGTTTTCCGTCTGAGATGTGTACAGATGTTTGAAGAGAGGACAAAACATGTCATTTTAACAGCACTGAACTGCGAGATCTGCTCCATCCAACAGGTTTATTAGACGTTAGTTTCTAAACCACTCATTGATTCCCTGTGTGTCACTCAAATAAAGGTGAGCTAGAGAAGAGTGTGTCAGGAAGACAATTACAGTAATTCATAACTGAAATTAAAACTTTCACTTTGCGGCAAAACATCAAAAAATAAATCTTTAAAAGCTGTTAATGAATTAGTGACATATTTGATCACCACAGAAGGGTGTAAAATAAATATGTTTTAAGAGAAAATAGCCCCTGTTAGTGAGAGACAAAGAGCGCGAGGAGAGAGACTGTATATTCATATGTGTGTGTGTGTGTGTGTGTGTGTGTGTGTGTGTGTGTGTGTGTGTGTGTGTGTGTGTGTGAGAAAGAAAAAGCCTTGTGAACTCAGCTATGCACAGCATAAACACAGGAAACCAGACAGATGCCGACATCTGTAGGCTTTTAGATAAAGGATTTTAGAATGTTAACTCTTTAACCGCCGTGTGTGTGTGTGTGTGTGTGTGTGTGTGTGTGTGTGTGTGTGGACAAACAAGCTATATACTGTATATAGGCTATATTTCTGTTTTGCAAACATCAATTAATAACGAAAGTACTGGGATAAAAGTTTATAGTCCAGATATAAACACAGATGTTGCGGCAGCTGCGATCAGAATGAGAAAATGACCTTCAAAACGAATGTTACACTTCAGATAAAGATTGTATCTATGACATTGTTATGCCAGTGTGTCTCTTGTTAAAATTTATTTTATGTGTCACTTAATCATTCATTCAAGAGATTCGTTCAAACACGAAACAAGTCTTCAGTCATTAATTTCAAATGACTGTTAAATTATATAGACTTGTTTTTAACATTTCTGACATTTATAGATATAGATATTAGGTGTGTTCGACTTGAAGCGGCGCTGCGGAGAACGATCGGTGTATGACATCAAAGTATTCAAAAACAATGACGTTTAGTTTAAGTTTAGGCATTACCGATAAATATATCTGTTTATACTGGTATTGTGCCTGTGCTATTCACTTTCACACTATTGCTAAATATACACTATATTGCCAAAAGTATTGGGACGCCCTCCAAATCCCTGAGTTCAGGTGTTCAATCCCTTCATGGCCACAGGTGTATAAATCAAGCACTAGGCATGCAGACGCTTCTACAAACATTTGTGAAAGAATGGGTCGCTCTCAGGAGCTCAGTGAACTCAAGCGTGGTACCGTGATAGGTTGCCACCTGTGCAATAAGTCCATTCCTGACATTTCCTCACTACTAAATATTCCACGCTCAACTGTTAGTGGGATTATAACAAAGTGGAAGCAATTGGGAACAACAGCAACTCAGCCATGAAGTGATAGACCACGTAAAATCACAGAGCGGGGTCAGCGCATGCTGAGGGTCACAGTGCGCAGAAGACGCCAACTTTCTGCAGAGTCAATAGCTCCAGACCTCCAAACTTCTGTGGCCTTCAGATGAGCTCAAGAACAGTGTGTAGAGAGCTTCATGGAATGGGTTTCCATGGCCGAGCAGCTCATCCAAGCCTTACATCACCAAGAGCAATGCAAAGCGTGGGATGCAGTGGGGTAAAGCACGCCGCCACTGGACTCTAGAGCAGTGAGACGTGTTCTCTGGAGCGACCAATCACGCTTCTCTGTCTGCCAATCCCATGGACGAGTCTGGGTTTGGCGGTTGCCAGGGGAACGGGACTTGCCTGACTGCATTGTGCCAAGTGTAAAGTTTGGTGGAGGGGGGGTTATGGGGTGGGGTTGTTTTTCAGGGGTTGGGCTTGACCCCTTAGTTCCAGTGAAAGGAACTCTTAATGCTTCACCAAGACATTTTGGACAATTTCATGCTTCCAACTTTGTGGGAACAGTTTGGGGACGGCCCCTTCCTGTCCCAACATGACTGCGCTCCAGTGCACAAAGCGTCGGTCCATAAAGACATGGATGAGCGAGTTTGGTGTGGAGGAACTTGACTGGCCTGCACAGAGTCTAATAAGAAAAGTTGCATGTGCAACATTAGGGTTATCATGAAAGGCAAATTGGTCTTTTCTTCTCTATTGTGTGCTGTATATCAGAGAGAAACGCTTCAGGAACAAGAACAAATGTAGGGCGGGGCTTGATTTTGTCCATGGTGAATTGATTGGATGGTTGTGATTTGCTATTGGTGGATCTCATGTGAGTGACAGGTGTCGCCCTAGTCATCAGAGAAGAGATGTCACTGCAAGAGGGAGGGGAAGATATTCAAGATTACCAGAAACATTAATTTAAAGCATGATTAAATCATTCAGAATTAACACTGCAATATTCCAAATTCCCAGAACTGTCTATTTGGATTTAATTGTGCATGGGGTAATTTGCAGTACTAAGATGAAATGAAATATGAGCTGTTAGACCCAAATAGGCGTGTTGTTGATTTGGCTCATGTCATGAATCTCACTCCAGCTCAACGTGTCTGTACAGTCTCAGTCTCAGACGCCACGCCCACACTCGCTCACTGAACGCGTTATGTGCGCGAGACTACTGTCTATATCTCAAACAAAGTGCATTTTCTTGTAATTAAAAATGCACATGGAGAGATTTTGATGACGGAAGCTGTGGTTGTTTAAACACCCTTTACGAGAAATGATCGTGTCACTGTTGTTTTGCCCTAACATACTGTTACTTTTTTTTAAAAATCCCACGTAAGTGAATTATTAAAATTCGCACCCTCTCTCTCCCTCTATCCATCCCTCTGTCAATGTGCGTCATCGGGAATGGCGTCACGTGGGAGTACAAAGGCAACGCTCGCGCTCTGCTCGTTACAAACGATTCGCGCACGGTCTCGAGACCGCGCCTCTGAGGAGATACTTCACGAACAACACTCGCGTTTATTATTTACTATAATAATGCAACCAAACATGAGTGCCTTTCATCGACACGATCTAGGATTATTCAAGCGTCTGAGTGAACTCACGGAAATCGCGCTCGCCTTTGAATGGTTTATTGTGGATTTATAGACGAGGAAAGACGCTCGACAGGGGGCTGGAGGAAAAAAAGGAAGGAAGGAAAGAACTTTGAGATATTTTCATCCAGAACACTTTTTTTTTTGTTTGCCTGAGAATCGTGAAGTTTGTCGCGAGCGCGTATCCAGCTGTTGGCGCGCGCTGGGTGGAGATGGAGAGGACGCGCGCGCTCAGATGGAAGTTTTCTCTCCAAACATCCAAACAGAGAGAATCCGATGGACTGAATCATGAAACTACAATAAAACAGCTTTTAAAGCAGAGTATCAGTTAAATCATCCTCTTCGCTGGAACGGAAATATGATGATGATGATGATGATGATGGCGAGATCTGCGTGTGCGTAATGGACACATAACACCAGGAGGAGGATCTCGGCACACAGGTGTGTATTATTGATCAGGAAACATCAGTGTCAGGCTATCATTCACTGAAGCGCAAATCAGCACACATATCTGCATCTGGTGGTCGTCTTGTTTATGGATTACATGGATTGTGCGTCATTACGCACAGACTTCAGGTGTATTTCTTCACGTCTCACGAGTAATTTTTTTATGTACATGTTAGTGGTTCTGTTCATGTACATGATGAGATAAAGGAAGTGTTCAGCGGGTTATTTAAAGGTTAGTGTCTGCATCAGACAGATGAGAAAATGAACTCAAGACCAATATTGGAAAACATATGTATGATCGATATGATCATTGGGCTGCACACACACACACACACACACACACAAACACACTGAAACGCTCACTCACTCACACACACACACAGAGACACACACAAACACACTGAAACACCTACTCACACACACACACAAACACACACACACAGACACAGACACTCACTCACACACACACACACACACTCACACTCACACCCACACACTCACACTCTCACACACACACTCACACTCACACACACACTCACACACACACTCTCACACACACTCCCACACACACACTCTCTCTCTCTCACACACACACACTCTCTCTCACACACACACACACACACACACTCTCTCTCTCACACACACACACTCACACACACACTCACACACACACTCACACACTCTCTCACACACTCTCACACACACACACTCACACACACACACACTCTCACACACACACACACACACACTCTCACACACACACACACACACACACTCACACACACACACTCACACACACACACACTCTCACACACACACACACACACTCTCACACACACACACACACTCACACACACACACTCACTCACACACACACAGATCAGAGCTTATGAACAACAGATGATATACACTCACCTAAAGGATTATTAGGAACACCTGTTCAATTTCTCATTAATGCAATTATCTAATCAACCAATCACATGGCAGTTGCTTCAATGCATTTAGGGGTGTGGTCCTGGTCAAGACAATCTCCTGAACTCCAAACTGAATGTCAGAATGGGAAAGAAAGGTGATTTAAGCAATTTTGAGCGTGGCATGGTTGTTGGTGCCAGACGGGCCGGTCTGAGTATTTCACAATCTGCTCAGTTACTGGGATTTTCACGCACAACCATTTCTAGAGTTTACAAAGAATGGTGTGAAAAGGGAAAAACATCCAGTATGCGGCAGTCCTGTGGGCGAAAATGCCTTGTTGATGCTAGAGGTCAGAGGAGAATGGGCCGACTGATTCAAGCTGATAGAACAGCAACTTTGACTGAAATAACCACTCGTTACAACCGAGGTATGCAGCAAAGCATTTGTGAAGCCACAACACGCACAACCTTGAGGCGGATGGGCTACAACAGCAGAAGACCCCACCGGGTACCACTCATCTCCACTACAAATAGGAAAAAGAGGCTACAATTTGCACGAGCTCACCAAAATTGGACAGTTGAAGACTGGAAAAATGTTGCCTGGTCTGATGAGTCTGGATTTCTGTTGAGACATTCAGATGGTAGAGTCAGAATTTGGCGTAAACAGAATGAGAACATGGATCCATCATGCCTTGTTACCACTGTGCAGGCTGGTGGTGGTGGTGTAATGGTGTGGGGGATGTTTTCTTGGCACACTTTAGGCCCCTTAGTGCCAATTGGGCATCGTTTAAATGCCTCGGCCTACCTGAGCATTGTTTCTGACCATGTCCATCCCTTTATGACCACCATGTACCCATCCTCTGATGGCTACTGAAGGCGAAAGGGGGTCAAACACAGTATTAGTATGGCGTTCCTAATAATCCTTTAGGTGAGTGTAAGTGTATACTTACTATTTTTTATTTTGTTGTGAGTTAGAATCAAAGAATATATTAAGAGATTGTCTTGATGGTGACTAGATTTATGTATGAATATACACTCACCTAAAGGATTATTAGGAACACCATACTAATACTGTGTTTGACCCCCTTTCGCCTTCAGAACTGCCTTAATTCTACGTGGCATTGATTCAACAAGGTGCTGAAAGCATTCTTTAGAAATGTTGGCCCATATTGATAGAATAGCATCTTGCAGTTGATGGAGATTTGTGGGATGCACATCCAGGGCACGAAGCTCCCGTTCCACCACATCCCAAAGATGCTCTATTGGGTTGAGATCTGGTGACTGTGGGGGCCATTTTAGTACAGTGAACTCATTGTCATGTTCAAGAAACCAATTTGAAATGATTCGAGCTTTGTGACATGGTGCATTATCCTGCTGGAAGTAGCCATCAGAGGATGGGTACATGGTGGTCATAAAGGGATGGACATGGTCAGAAACAATGCTCAGGTAGGCCGTGGCATTTAAACGATGCCCAATTGGCACTAAGGGGCCTAAAGTGTGCCAAGAAAACATCCCCCACACCATTACACCACCACCACCAGCCTGCACAGTGGTAACAAGGCATGATGGATCCATGTTCTCATTCTGTTTACGCCAAATTCTGACTCTACCATCTGAATGTCTCAACAGAAATCGAGACTCATCAGACCAGGCAACATTTTTCCAGTCTTCAACTGTCCAATTTTGGTGAGCTCGTGCAAATTGTAGCCTCTTTTTCCTATTTGTAGTGGAGATGAGTGGTACCCGGTGGGGTCTTCTGCTGTTGTAGCCCATCCGCCTCAAGGTTGTGCGTGTTGTGGCTTCACAAATGCTTTGCTGCATACCTCGGTTGTAACGAGTGGTTATTTCAGTCAAAGTTGCTCTTCTATCAGCTTGAATCAGTCGGCCCATTCTCCTCTGACCTCTAGCATCAACAAGGCATTTTCGCCCACAGGACTGCCGCATACTGGATGTTTTTCCCTTTTCACACCATTCTTTGTAAACTCTAGAAATGGTTGTGCGTGAAAATCCCAGTAACTGAGCAGATTGTGAAATACTCAGACCGGCCCGTCTGGCACCAACAACCATGCCACGCTCAAAATTGCTTAAATCACCTTTCTTTCCCATTCTGACATTCAGTTTGGAGTTCAGGAGATTGTCTTGACCAGGACCACACCCCTAAATGCATTGAAGCAACTGCCATGTGATTGGTTGATTAGATAATTGCAGTAATGAGAAATTGAACAGGTGTTCCTAATAATCCTTTAGGTGAGTGTATAATTATACATTACACACTCACAGTGGTGTAATGTCATGAAGTAACAAAAAATACTTAGTAGTAGTACAAAAAAATATGTAGTACAGTACATTTCATTTACAGTAAATTTAAACTTCCATAACTTTTCATACTTTCATTTTTTGAAGTGCTTCAATAGAACAATGACAAACTGATAAGATCATTGAGTGTTAAATGTTTTATATCTAGGCTATAGAAACGTCTATTTCAGGGTTCAACCAATGCATGAAGTCCTTTTTTCAAAAACAGTTTTTGCTACACTGTAAACCTGAATAAGTTGGCAAAACTCAAAAAAATTAACCAATCAGTTGCCTCAAATTTTTTAAGTTAAGAATTTTAAAGTTTAAGTAAAAAGAACTTGCAGATGTTTATTTTGTAATCATACATTTTAATTGCTCTGAACTTCAAATATTTGATTAAGCCAATTCATACATTTAACTTTAAAATATCATGTAATCGCACATTTTTAGTAGTGGAAACTTGCCTTTAACTAGCTAATTCAATAGATGCCTCCTTACTAATAGCTTACACAATGGTTTGGTAGCTTTAGCATTAGCATAGCACTTGCTGAATGAGTACAGCAATATAATACATGTATCATAAATCTGTTCTCAAACTAAGCTCACGCTCCACTCGTCACCAAACCCAACATAACAGAAACTCTTCTAAACTAGCATAACAAAACACTAAACACTACTAAATCTCCCACTTGATGTTAATCTTGCACAAAATTAATTGATTAATTAATTAATTCTGGCATTTACTGTCCCTTTTGAGTGTCATGGCAAAGCATGCTGGGAAATGTGTCAGTTTTGAGAACTCAAAAGAAAAAGAAAGTTCTAAATACTCGTAAAAGTTCATTTGATTGAACTAATTTGTTTAATTTGAGTTGGCTCTACTCAAACCAATGAATGAATATGAAATGAAAATTGACACTGTTTACCTTCTTAATCCACCATTTTCCACACTTCTCTGGCAACATTTCGGCGAGAGGCTTCCTGTGGGATTCTGTTTTTGTAATAATTGTTGCTGTCGATAGCTGTGGTTTTCTGTTAGCGGGTGTGAGGCACCAGTGTGCCGCGACCGGTATGGCTAGAGAAAGCTTACGAAAGCTTCTCATTACAAAACTGGTGAAATGCAATAGATTTCAACCCACAAAAATGTTATTCATTTTAAAATGAACTGAATTTGGGGCACTTTTAAAGCAAACCAAAATGACGTGAAGACGCGCGCGGCTCATAATAAAGTGTTTTGAGTGGCTCGGTTCACAATGAACACTTCACAGGTGCTTTTAGAATGCACCAAATTCAGTTTATTTTAAAATGTATAATATTTTTGTGGAAAAAAAGCACTTTTGTTAACAGCTAGGTTTGTGTTCTTCAATAGAGAGTATAACACAGTGCTGTGTGGATTATATTTACTTGCTGCACCCTCTTGTGGAGGGTTGATCTGATGTAATTTTCAAAATGTGATTTCTAGAACTGGAAAAGTCAAGTATTTGGGCATTTTTATAACGAAACAGCTGAAATCGGTCACTCTTTCACACGTTTACTGTTTTCTACATGGTGAATGACACATAGTGCACTATATAGGGGATAGGGAACAATCAGACAGTCGCTATACACTCACCTAAAGGATTATTAGGAACAACTGTTCAATTTCTCATTAATGAAATTATCTAATCAACCAATCACATGGCAGTTGCTTCAATGCATTTAGGGGTGTGGTCCTGGTCAAGACAATCTCCTGAACTCCAAACTGAATGTCAGAATGGGAAAGAAAGGTGATTTAAGCAATTTTGAGCGTGGCATGGTTGTTGGTGCCAGACGGGCCGGTCTGAGTATTTCACAATCTGCTCAGTTACTGGGATTTTCACGCACAACCATTTCTAGAGTTTACAAAGAATGGTGTGAAAAGGGAAAAACATCCAGTATGCGGCAGTCCTGTGGGCGAAAATGCCTTGTTGATGCTAGAGGTCAGAGGAGAATGGGCCGACTGATTCAAGCTGATAGAACAGCAACTTTGACTGAAATAACCACTCGTTACAACCGAGGTATGCAGCAAAGCATTTGTGAAGCCACAACACGCACAACCTTGAGGCGGATGGGCTACAACAGCAGAAGACCCCACCGGGTACCACTCATCTCCACTACAAATAGGAAAAAGAGGCTACAATTTGCACAAGCTCACCAAAATTGGACAGTTGAAGACTGGAAAATGTTGCCTGGTCTGATGAGTCTCGATTTCTGTTGAGACATTCAGATGGAAGAGTCAGAATTTGGCATAAACAGAATGAGAACATGGATCCATCATGCCTTGTTACCACTGTGCAGGCTGGTGGTGGTGGTATAATGGTGTGGGGGATGTTTTCTTGGCACACTTTATGCCCCTTAGTGCCAATTGGGCATTGTTTAAATGCCATGGCCTACCTGAGCATTGTTTCTGACCATGTCCATTCCTTTATGACCACCATGTACCCATCCTCTGATGGCTACTTCCAGCAGGATAATGGACCATGTCACAAAGCTCCAATCATTTCAAATTGGTTTCTTGAACATGACAATGAGTTCACTGTACTAAAATGGCCCCCACAGTCACCAGATCTCAACCCAATAGAGCATCTTTGGGATGTGGTGGAACGGGAGCTTCGTGCCCTGGATGTGCATCCCACAAATCTCCATCAACTGCAAGATGCTATCCTATCAATATGGGCCAACATTTCTAAAGAATGCTTTCAGCACCTTGTTGAATCAATGCCACGTAGAATTAAGGCAGTTCTGAAGGCGAAAGGGGGTCAAACACAGTATTAGTATGGTGTTCCTAATAATCCTTTAGGTGAGTGTATAGGGGATAGGGAATGATCAGACAGTGCACTATATAGGGGATAGGGAACGATCAGACAGTGCACTATATAGGGGATAGGGAACGATCAGACTGCGCTATATAGGGGATAGGGAACGATCAGACAGTGTGCTATATAGGGGATAGGGAACGATCAGACAGTGCACTATATAGGGGATAGGGAACGATCAGACAGTGCACTATATAGGGGATAGGGAACGATCAGACAGTGCGCTATATAGGGGATAGGGAACGATCAGACAGTGCGCTATATAGGGAATAGAGGACGATCAGACAGTGCGCAATATAGGGGATAGGGACCGATCAGACAGTGCGCAATATAGGGGATAGGGAACGATCAGACAGTGCGCTATATAGGGGATAGGGAACGATCAGACAGTGCGCTATATAGGGGATAGGGAACAATCAGACAGTGCGCTATATAGGGGATAGGGACCGATCAGACAGTGCGCAATATAGGGGATAGGGAACGATCAGACAGTGCGCTATATAGGGGATAGGGAACGATCAGACAGTGCGCTATATAGGGGATAGGGAACGATCAGACAGTGCGCTATATAGGGGATAGGGAACGATCAGACAGTGCGCTATATAGGGGATAGGGAACGATCAGACAGTGCGCTATATAGGGGATAGGGAACGATCAGACAGTATGCTATATAGGGGATAGGGAACGATCAGACAGTGCACTATATAGGGGATAGGGAACGATCAGGCAGTGCGCTATATAGGGGATAGGGAACGATCAGACAGTGCACTATGTAGGGGATAGGGAACGATCAGACAGTATGCTATATAGGGGATAGGGAACGATCAGACAGTGCACTATATAGGGGATAGGGACCGATCAGACAGTGCGCTATATAGGGGATAGGGAACGATCAGATAGTGCGCTATATAGGGGATAGGGACCGATCAGACAGTGCGCTATATAGGGGATAGGGACCGATCAGATAGTGCGCTATATAGGGGATAGGGGATAGGGAACGATCAGACAGTGCGCTATATAGGGGATAGGGAACGATCAGACAGTATGCTATATAGGGGATAGGGAACGATCAGACAGTGCGCTATATAGGGGATAGGGAACGATCAGACAGTGCGCTATATAGGGGATAGGGAACGATCAGACAGTGCGCTATATAGAGGATAGGGACCGATCAGACAGTGCGCTATATAGGAGATAGGGACCGATCAGACAGTGCGCAATATAGGGGATAGGGAACGATCAGACAGTGCGCTATATAGGGGATAGGGAACACATCAACAAACACAACAAATTACGTCAACACATTGAATAATGTTCCACAATTCGATTTCAAGTCTAGTGGGATGTTGCCTGTTATTAACACTGCGTGAAATGCTCCTAAAAGTTCCTCTGTAGCTTTACTGAAAACCAATGCCTGAAATAAAATATCGATAAAGAGATAACAAGCGATTGTGAATGTCTTTTTGAACACATGCTTGAAGATTAGATGTTTGAAGCTGCTGATAAACACACAGGCCATTAGAAATGGCTCATTGAAAGTTAAAGCATTCTTTAGAGGAAAGTACCCGTTTCCAGAAGACTGTTGGCTATGATTTCATAATGTGTGCTTTTGTTCTAATGTTTGTTTATATAATCTCCACCTCTTCTATCCTCAAGCTTCCAACTGTTAACTAACTGTTAACGTTTTATTTTCACGGCTGTGTTGCCTTTCAGCAGAATAACTTTCTGTATGTATTGCACCACTCGCCTTGTGTTGTACATCAACAATGATTGACTTCACAAGCTTCATTGTCTCGGTTTATAAATACAAAACCCTTCTAGTGCCAGCTAATTACTGGGCCTTAGGCACCACCTGTTTAGTGCTGATTAAAATTCATCTGCATATAATTAGATGTGAGGCTAATAAAGATTCGATGACATAAAATACAGTGAAAATGTAATGCAAACAATGGAAATGAAAATCCCAATGGAAGTGGACAAATTGTCTTGTCTCCTCCCTAGTGATTTTATAGTGGACTGACCATTTGATTTATTTGTAAATTCATCTAGTCATTCATTTATTAGACGAGGTTGGAAGACAACCTTCCACTCTCTCTCTGCCACAGATATTTGATGAGTTTACCCAAAGAGCGATCATCAGAAGAGAAAACCAATATCTCTTCCTAGACTCTGAATGCGTGGATGTGCTTGTTGGGTTCACCTTAAATCGCTAGGATCTTATTTGTTCTGTGTGTTTTGACATTTAGCCATTACTTTAGTCATCAATTGCTTTGACTGATTGATCAATCGATCAAATGACCACCAGACAAAAGCTTACCTCTTATGCCTGTAAACTCTTTTGGTTTCATTTGATGAAATATGAAAGATAGAGACATGCAGTCAAAAAAACAATTACTTTTTCAGCTTGAATACAAATAAAAATATTTTTAAATAATATAAATATGACAGCATAGCCTGAATAAATTATGGATGGATGGATGGATGGACGGACGGACGGATGGATGAGTGGGTGGGTGGGTGTGTGGGTGGATGGATGGATGGGTGGATGGATGGATGGATGGGCTGTAAAAGATTTTTACAAAAAAAATTTAATCAACTTTACATGTTGAAGTAAACAAATAAAAAGAGTGTTAAAGGGATAGTTCACCCCAAAATAAAAAATTACCCCATGATTTACTCTCCCTCAGCTCATCCTAGGTGTATATGACATTCTTCTTTCAGACGAACACAATCAGAGTAATATTAAAAAAATATCCTGGCTCTTCCAAGCTTTATAATGGCAGTAAATGGGGGGCGAGATTTTGAAGCCTAAAAAAGTGCATCCCTCCATCATAACAGTAATCCATACAGCTGCAGGGGTTAATAAAGGCCTTCTGAAGCAAAGTGATGCATTTTTGTAAGAAAAATATCCAGATTTATAACTTTATAAACTATAGTCACTAAGTTTCCGGAAACAGCCATACGTACGTTCACGAGAGAGTCGAGTTCCGGTGGAAGTACACTATATTGCCAAAAGTTTTGTGACGCCTGCCTTTACATGCACATGAACTTTAATGCCATCCCATTCTTAATCCGTAGGGTTTAATATGGAGTTGGCCCACCCTTTGCAGCTATACCAGCTTCAACTCTTCTGGGAAGGCTTTCCACAAGGTTTAGGAGTGTGTTTATGGGAATTTTTGACCATTCTTCTAGAAGCGCATTTGTGAGGTCAGGCACTGATGTTGGAAGAGAAGGCCTGGCTCGCAGTCTCCGCTCTAATTCATCCCAAAGGTGTTCTATCGGGATGAGGTCAGGACTCTGTGCAGGCCAGTCAAGTTCCTCCACACTAAACTCACTCATCCATGTCTTTATGGACCGACGCTTTGTGCACTGGTGCGCAGTGATGTTGGGACAGGAAGGGGCCGTCCCCAAACTGTTTCCACAAAGTTGGGAGCATGAAATTGTCCAAAATGTCTTGGTGAAGCATTAAGAGTTCCTTTCACTGGAACTAAGGGGCCAAGCCCAACCCCTAAAAAAACCCCCCACCCCATAATCCCCCCTCCACCAAACTTTACACTTGGCACAATGCAGTCAGGCAAGTCCCGTTCTCCTGGCAACCGCCAAACCCAGACTCGTCCATGGGATTGGCAGACAGAGAAGCGTGATTGGTCACTCCAGAGAACACGTCTCACTGCTCTAGAGTCCAGTGGTGGCGTGCTTTGCCCCACTGCATCCTACGCTTTGCATTGCTCTTGGTGATGTAAGGCTTGGATGAGCTGCTCGGCCATGGAAACCCATTCCATGAAGCTCTCTACACACTGTTCTTGAGCTCATCACACAGAAGTTTGGAGGTCTGTAGCTATTGACTCTGCAGAAAGTTGGTGTCTTCTGCGCACTGTGACCCTCAGCATGCGCTGACCCCGCTCTGTGATTTTACGTGGCCTATCACTTCGTGGCTGAGTTGCTGTTGTTCCCAATTGCTTCCACTTTGTTATAATCCCACTAACAGTTGAGCGTGGAATATTTAGTAGTGAGGAAATGTCAGGAATGGACTTATTGCACAGGTGGCAACCTATCACGGTACCACGCTTGAGTTCACTGAGCTCCTGAGAGCGACCCATTCTTTCTCAAATGTTTGTAGAAGCGTCTGCATGCCTAGTGCTTGATTTATACACCTGTGGCCATGAAGTGATTGAACACCTGAACTCAGGGATTTGGAGGGGCGTCCCAATATTTTTGGCAATATAGTGTAAGTGAGCAACATACAGAAAATAACATTTATGCGTTTCCCTGAAATAAGACGATAAAACACATACTAAACATTTTGTTAAATAAAAACCTTATACTGCTGCACTTAGATCCTTTCCTTACCTTTTATTTCAATTTGTCTGTGACAATTGGAGCATTTGTGTACATATTATTAGGTTTTCTTTCTTTCTTTCTTTCTTTCTTTATTAATTTATTTGATTTGATTTAAGTATTTATATGTATCAATATTTATTTTAATGCATTTATGAATACTGTGATTCAAAGTGTCTTAATGACTTAAATACAATGTTAACTAAAAAAAAACACACAGAGGAATGTTTTCGCAACCACTAACTCTTGTCTCTCTCTCTGTCTCTCTGTCTCTCTCTCTCATTTATTGTTAATTAAAAGTTTTTCACTGCTTACAGTCCTCTCGACTGCCTGGGACCTGTTACAATATTCTAAAAATAATAATAAGGAAAACCTATACTAGTACCCTGCAGAGAGGAGAGCAATGAGCCTCAGGGATGTGTATAAATACACTTTAACCATCCAATTGACATTTAAATTTCAAAGCTTCTGTCTGAAAACTGTAATCCGTAAGGCATCATTACAAATAATGTCTCTCTTTGACCTAATAATTTAGCCTACAGTATACTTGTGAAATGACACTTTTTTTTTGTTTAATGCTAAACATCCTTGTTTACAGGTCATAAAGGGATAATAAACATTCCAGTTTACTTGCTCTTTCCTAGCACTAAGATTGAGATTAGTTAGTAAATTGATACACAATATCTCTTAGATTTGATAAAATAATGTATTGTAGATTGTTTGTTGTTGTGTCAGCATATTTGGTTGCCCTTTGCTTTCAAAATCACATTGCTAGACTTATAAATAGGCATTCGTTCTTGACTAATGCATGCTTTAGTGTTTTATTTATAGAATTGTCTGGGAACATTGCTTAAACACATTTCCCAAACACCTTGGACTGAGACAGAGATCAAAGATAAGATGCTTGAATCAAGAATGAAGCCTCTTACTTAAACACGTGTTTATTCTTTTATTTGCAGGCTTGCATTGCCACAGCAATGATTGCCACAGGTGGGGTGATCACGGGGCTCGCCGCATTGAAAAGACAAGACTCCACCCGCTCTCAGTTTCATCTGCCAATCCAGAGCCCAGCCGCGGCACCTGAAAAGAAATGCACCAAGCGCAAACCTAGAGCTGATGTGGTGGTGGTGAGAGGGAAGATCAGACTGTATTCAGCCTCAGGATTCTTCCTGGTTTTGGGAGTGCTGATCCTCATGGCAGGCATTGCGATGGCTGTTCTTGGATACTGGCCTAAGGACACCAAGAAGGCACTAGAAAGCAAGTTGTCCATAAACGATACGCAGGTTGGCCAAAAACAGGTGGGCTCCATTGCGCAATTCTTGGAGCAGCACTTGCACTCCGAGAAGATGAAAATGCTGGGTCCTTTCACCATGGGAATTGGGATTTTTATCTTCATCTGTGCTAATGCCATCTTACATGAGAACAGGGATCGTGAGACAAAGATTATCCACATGAGGGACATGTACTCAACCGTCATAGACATTCACAGCCTGCGGATTAAAGAGCAGAAGTGTACGAATGGGGCCTACATGGGTCCCTACACGGACACAGAGATCCGTTCCTTCGGTCTGGACAGCCAGTTTGCCTCACGGCTTGCAGCAAACACGCTCATGTCCTTCTCCGGTCTGGATGGTGATGTCCGGTTCTCCCACAGGACCAGCTCGGCTGAGGATGACGAGGGTCTAATAAGTGAGGCCCGAGGTGGATTCGGCCTGTTGTCGCCTACCTACAAGGACCGTTCTGAATGTATCTTTGGGTTCCAGGATGAGGGTGGTCGTCGGTGGGAGGACAAGCGTGGCGCGCTCAAGAAATGTCAAACGCGTTCCATCGTTTCCTCTTCCATCAGCGCCTTCACGCTGCCCGTCATCAAACTCAACAACTGCGTCATCGACGAGCCTGACATCGATAGCATCACGGAGGACTTAGAGCAGAACAGGGTCCACTCCAGACCTTTGTCAATGGAGTCATTAACAGTCCCTGTTCCCGATGTCGCAAAAGCATTCAAGCCTCCGGGCGCCCAGCTGCTCCGGAGCAAATCCGCCACCGAATCTCCTACTTCCACATCTTCCCGTTCCTCGTTGTCTCCTGGGTCCACCAGTGGGAGATTCCTGTCACCTGGAGCGGCGCGTAAAGACTTTGGCTCCAATAGCTCCCTCCACATGTTGTCAGCCCATTCCAAATCTCTGGATTTAGAGAGAGCGCCCACAATGCTGACTGTCCAGCACGAACAGAGGAAACACCCTAGCTGGCCCAGATTGGACCGCAGTAATAGTAAAGGATACACTAAACTGGAGAACAAAGAGGACCCTATGGACAGGCTTATAGTGCCCCAAGTGGCCATGAGGAAGGACTACACTAAAAAGGAGAAACTTCTTATGATCTCCAGGTCTCACAATAACTTGAGCTTTGAGCATGATGAATTCATGAGCAGCTGTCTGAAGAGAGGCACCTCAGAGACCAGATTTTAAAACTGAGCTAGCATCAAATGTCAATCCACTGGCTTTTGGCCTTCACAGTCTGCCTGCAATACAGAAGACACTCAGACAGCAACATAGTGTCGGCCCAGATCCGGCCCACATCTGGTACATTGTGGGTCGGATCTGGGCCGACACTATGTTGCAGTCTGGGCAGTTTTTGGAAATTATTTTGGAAATTATAGATAAAAATCACAAGGCCATTGAACAGAAAGCTTAGGCAGTTGTGCTGCTTTTTTTGTTCTTTCACTGGATTTTCAGAATGATATATCATGAATTTGAAATACAAAAACTGAGCCCTAATGGTAACCCAAACAGCAACATGGTTGTGTTGTCCCAGATCTGTTTGGAATCCACATAGAATCCACACATACCAGATGTGGGCTGGATCTGGGCCGACACTATGTTGCTGTCTAGGAAATAAAAGTATGGGTAGAGCAACTATTCAGTGACAAACGGGTTACTTATTCAAATGTGTTTGTATTGTTTTGTTATCATTCAGACAGGATCTGTTGTCTGTTTGAGTGCAGTATGTGTGTTGTACCAGCACTGTTAGTTATTTTACTTTAAATAATTTATTGTTTAAAACACACACACACTGATATTTTTGAACTTATCTATGTATAATTTATCTGTTTCTCAGAATAAACACAACCTTTCCAGATAACGTCCTGTTTTGCGCTCATTCCTAACTTTGTTGCACACTGATTCATCATAAGCATAATTGAATTTACCTGTAACTAGGTATATTATAACACTCATATAAATGGGATAACTCACCCAGAAATGACCATTCTGTCATCATTTACTCATCATCACGTTCCTCACAGTCTATATGCTGCTACTTTTTTCTGTGGAATTTTCACACAGCTATTTTCCAGACAACAGTTCTAAGTTACATTGTATATCTCAGAAAAGAACAAAAATGACCATAAATGTAGTCAATCCATCTGACCAATCACAGCAGACTGGGCCATCTGACCAATCACAGCAGAGTAGACCAATCACAACAGACTGGACCATCTGACCAATCAGAGCAGAGTAGACCAATCACAACAGACTGGACCATCTGACCAACCAGAGCAGAGTAGACCAATCACAACAGACTGGGCCGTCTGACCAATCAGAGCACAGTAGACCAATCACAACAGACTGGACCATCTGACCAATCAGATGGAGAGACTGAGCAGACTGAGCCATCTGACCAATCAGAGCAGAGCAGACCAATCACAACAAACTGGGCCAGCTGACCAATCAGAGTAGAGTAGACCAATCACAGCAGACTTGGCCGTCTGACCAATCAGAGCAGAGCAGACCAATCACAACAGACTGGACCATCTGACCAATCAGAGCAGAATAGACCAATCACAGCAGACTGAGCCATCTGACCAATCAGAGCAGAGTAGACCAATCACAACAGACTGGGCCATCTGACCAATCAGAGCAGAGAAGACCAATCACAGCAGACTGGGCCATCTGATCAATTAAGTCTGTTACAGTTACAAATTAATTAATGAAAAAAGTATTCTTTATCGTAATCCAAGCATCACAATATGAAAATAATGCAATCTGATTACTTTTGGATTCCTTCAAGGTCACTTGTAAATAAACTGCAAATAAACTTGCACTGATTTCCTTGTTATTTTTTGCTAGCACAGCACTGTCTTTGAGCAGTCCCAGGTTCAGTGCTGGTCATCCTGTACGTCACTGCATATCTTTCTCCATGACCTTGCTGTAAATAAACCAGACAGCAGCCCCCAAAGTTCATAGAAAATTTGAGAAGAAACAAACAAAAACAACCTTATTTTATCAGCCCCCTAAATTCCTTGCATGCTTATGTTTGCTGAAAGTACCAGAGCCCAGACCCACTGTCAATGTGAGAGCGCCTGTGAGAAGAGCGAGCAGCTCTTGTGTGTTCTTCTGGGGCAGATCTAGGAGGATCACTGAGAGGACTGCCAAAATATGCTCCCAAGATCCATCTGGAGTAACATGACCAGTCAGGGTGTGACATTCCATCCTGTTTCCATGGAAATCAAAGAATACTCCATATTACAGACGATTTTTGGTCATATTCTCTAGGATGCAGCCACACATATCCACACTTTGTTATTTCTTGATGGCAGTGCATCAGAACATTACACACTTAACTCTTTCCCCGCCAGCGTTTTTAAAAAAAGTTGCCAGCCACCGCCAGGGTTTTTGATCATTTTCACAAAATCGAGTCTCCAAAGCTTCAGTCCTACAGCTTGTTCTGGGGCCACATCTCATTCAGTGACATTAGGCCGTTTTGATTTATATGATGTTTAATGTTGATGATCGCATTATTTTACATATGCATCTGCTTACATACGATCGCTTGTTGTTTTGCGTCTTCTTCGCCTGTGTTTTGATCAGGAGATTCTGTACTCATTCAGAAGATGCGTAATAGCGCCCCCTAGCGTATAACAGTGAAAACACGGAAACACAGAAAATTCTGTGTTTGGCGGGGAAAGAGTTAATGTGCTGTTACAAGTTCACATTCAATATTCTTAATGAATATTCAACATGCTCTTTGGAAACATCTGTAATAACAACAACACAGACAGCAACATAGTGTCAGCCCAGATCTGGGCCACATCTGGTACATGTGGATTCCATGCATAACAGATGTGGGCTGGATCAGGGCCGAAACTGTTGCTGTTTGGGTTATTTTCACGGATTCTACAAATTCTACACGGATTTTTACTTTCAGTTTGTTTATTTATTTATTAAAAGTCTTTTGAACGTACACTGGTTCCCACCTCCTTCTTCCCTGAACAAAGAACTGTATTACAGTGTTGACAGAACCGGGCTAATATGGTCATACTTCCTGGTTCTAGTAAGAACTCGAGCTGCTGCGTTTTGGACCAGCTGGAGTTTGTTTATTAAGCGAGCAGGGCAACCACCCAGTAGAGCATTACAATAATCTAGCCTTGAGGTCATGAGCGCATGAACTAACTGTTCAGCATTTTGCATTGAGAGCATATGCCGTAATTTAGATATATTTTAGAATGCAGTTTTACAGATGCTGGAAACATGGCTTTCAAATGAGAGATTGGTATCAAAGAGCACACCCAGGTTCCTCACTGACAACGAGGACTTGACAGAGCAGCCATCAAGTGTTAGACAGTATTCTAGGTTACTACATGCTGAGGTTTTTGGTCCAATAATTAGAAACTCTCAGGACAGAACAGAAATGACAGGACAGAAGTGGCTGAAAGTGGACAAAAGAGACGGATTAAAACACCAGGTGTAAACGGGAATGTGTCTCCCTTGTCTACCAGTGATCCGATCGACCAAAACGCATCTCAATACCAGGTGGAAACAGGGCCTAAAAATTTGTAGGATTAGGGTTTTCCAGGACCAGCATTGGGAAACACTGCACTGGAGCTCAACTAATTCCCGCCATGCTGAATTACATACGTCATATTAAAGTATGATTATTACAGACACTTGATTTTGTAGCTTATTTAGTGTCTTTATTTTTATTGTGTCAAATTTCAGATTTGTTATCGTATGCCATGTATCATCAAGCCATTTACAGACAAATGTGACAGCAAGAAATTAATTTATAATGAGCTAATGAAAAAATAATTTCATTAGCATTCCTTTAATGTCATCCTTTGACGTTTTCTCTATTGTAACTACTATAGCAGAGATAATTAGACTTGTCTCTTGGAGAGAAGAACCTTTGTTTGCTTGCGTGCCTCATTAAGGTCCGGTCTTACCGACACCCACTGTGACTGGGGTTACAGAATCTCACCATAGCAACACAAGAACCCCTGCCAGTCAGCAAAGTGACGTCAAACGCCCCTCTCAATGGAAACACCAGCTGCAAAGGACAACTCGGACATCTGGACAGACTCAGGTTCATCACAGTGGAAATCACTCTCATTTATACTATTCATTCCTAGTAGCAATTCTATAAATAATAATTTGGTTGAGATATCTTTACATATTGGACAAATGTGTCTGCATCTGTTTGTGATGACTCTCAAAAATGAAACAATATTTTCTAAAAACCAAACAGAGTCTAAAGCTATGAAGATGGACGCCCAGACAGCAAATTGTGTCAGCCCAGATCTGGCCCACATCTGGTACGCATGGAATCCACATGTACCTGGGCCGACACTATGTGGCTGTCTGGGATATATTTCCTGAAAATGGTAAGAAGACATGGCGCATTCTGTAACCTGACTAATTCAGTAGACTGAATGAATTATGTGACAAATAAAACAATATTTCATGACATAAAATCAGTTACTTTAATGCATTTTGCTCACAGAAAGACAAAAGCCAGTTGTATCAATGGAAATTCCAAGTTAGCACCGTGTGCATGAAATTCCTTTCCTTTCATCACTTTAAGATGAATGTACTTTTTATTTCACATATTAGAGAAAATACCTTTTGTTGAAAAAAAGCATAAATTGTCACTGTAAAAATTCACTGACCATTACAATCTCATAACAAAGCAGCTAATCAGTTTGTAATATTTTCTTCAAAACTTCAAAACACCTCTGTTACATTCTTTATGTTTGTATTGAACACCAGAACAAAAGCAATATTTTGTCCCAGTTACACTCGACAGCACTTAATTACACAGGTCTAAGATCATATTTTTGTATTGTTTTTTATTTTTGAATCATAATAGGGTCATTCCGTGTCAACTCAACCAAGGGTCGCCAGCTAAAATTTTTGATTTTGATCATTTTTTTCTGGTGAAATAAATACTTAAATGAAGAAGAAAGCCAAAATATTAAATTTCATGGATGAGTATTTACTGAGTAATCCACTGTTTGTAGACGGGAATCAAAGTTACAATTTTTCCCTGCAATTTGGAGCCAAATTAGAGGGGAGTAAAAATTATTTGCATCATTATTTAATGTTCACACAGAGATCGGTAGCTCTATTAGTGAAATCTGTTGACTTTATCAATCTGTGTTGCATTATATGCCAACGGTGACCGTTCAAAAATGGGAAATAAGATCTTATTGTGTTTTTTGTCTCAAGTTTGCATGCCTGTAACTCAAAGTATTAAAGATATCCTGATATCCTTTTAGATTCTGGTTCTTAACAAACTTTTCTTTTGGTTTCTTCATTTTAAAGGCCCTCGATGGTTCAATCCCAGAGATATGGAGATCTTAATGCGGCTCCGTGAGTAAACTGGTCAATTGCACACATTTTCAGTGGTCAAAACACCAAATGTGGGTCACTTTGCACACAGCTGATACTTTTTTCTTTTAAAGAGGAACATCTGAAGAACAAACAATGTTGAAACTAGAAATTTATATAATATATATCCCTGTAATATACCTGTATGAGTGCCATAAATATTATTTTTCCAAAGTTTGTGTGCCTGTAACTCATAAACTGTTAAATATATCTTAATATCCTTCTAGATTCTAATTCTTAATAAACTTTTCTTTTGAAATCTTAATTTTTAAGGCCTAATATGGTTCAATCACATAGATATTGGGATCTCAATGCAGTAACGTGTAGTTATGATACTGGATATTTGAACTCTTGGTAGCTTCAGAAGGTTCATGAACAAAATCCCTTCTTCCAAATATTAGACATTCCTCTTTAAATACAATCAGTATCAGCTGTGTGCAAAGAGAACCACATTTGGTTTCTGACTATTGAAAATGGGTAAAATTCAACAAAATGAACATGGAGCTGCATTGCGACCCCCGTATCTATGGGACTGAACCACAAAAAAAAAAAAAGATTTCAAAAAGTTTATTAAGAATGAGAATCTAGAAGGATGTTAAGATATCTTTAATACTTTTAGAGTGACAGGCATGCAAACTTTGGAAAAATAATATTTATGGCACTCATACAGGTATTTTCTATGCAGTTGTGTTGATGTAAAAAAACAAGATACATTTCTAGTTTCAACATTGTTTGTTCTTCAGATGTTCCTCTTTAAAAGAAAAAAGTATCAGCTGTGTGCAAAGTGACCCACATTTATTGTTTTGACCACTGAAAATGTGTACAATTGACCAGTTTACTCACGGAGCCGCATTAAGATCTCCATATCTCTGGGATTGAACCATATTGGGCCTTTAAAATAAAGAAACCAAAAGAAAAGTTGGTTAAGAACAAGAATCTAAAAGGATATTAGGATATCTTTAATACTTCTTGAGTTACAGGCATGCAAACTTGGGGCAAAATACACAAGAATTGCTTTTTTCCCATTTTTGAACGGTCACCGTTGGCATATAATGCAACACAGATTGATAAAGTCAACAGATTTCACTAATAGAGCTACCAATCTCTGTGTTGAACATTAAATAATGATGCTGCCATCTTTCTAAAGTCATTTTTACACCCCTGTAATTTGGCTCCAAATCACAGGTGGAAATTTTAATTTTGACTCGCATATACACGCACAAACATACTGGTACGTCCCCTTTGTGTCTAGGGGCAGTAGGGGCGTAGCATCAAAAATGTATTAACAAGAGCAAAAGAGCAAGGACTTAAGAGAGATGGTTCTGTCAGCTGCCCCAGCACTCACCACACAAACTAAATACATTTCAAGGTTTATTTACAAGGTCTTTTTACTTTGAAACAGTGTTACCTTCCAGTTGCACATGTGCCTATAATAGATGGTGAAAGACCGCCTCTGCAGAAGAAGATCAACACCTACTTCATCATCACAACTTTGGCCCCGCCCACTGGAGTGTTAGTGAGATGACGAGGAGAGAAGAGCGACTAAAAATAACATTACCTTCCAAAGGATCCTAATGCTAGGAATGTGCTTATTTATTTTCATCAATGTGAATGTCTCAGTTGAGCATTATTTATTTGTGTTCGCTACATTTCACTGTGGATTCTTTGGGAAATCAGTCGCAATTTCAGCGCAGGCTTTGCAAACAGACTCTTACGATTTGAACTCGACAGTAACGCCACAACATGTCAGTAACCGTGTCAATTCTAACGCCTGATCTGAGACCAGTTATTTCTGATATGATTCATGTACAGTCAGATGTTCTTTGTCTGCGTCAGTAAATCAAACCAGTGACTAAACGCTCAACTTCACATTGTGTCTCTTGTGTTATTTAAACTGTGATTAAATTATATATAGAAAGCATTCAAAGAACAATCACTGGAGCTGTCAATCAAACAGCGCGAGTTTATCAGTGACTGAGTTCTGGACTCACGCCAAAACTCCCGTAATAATCAACAAATCTCTTATTTACATTGTGTTTGCACTGTTAGTTATGATGAAAGCATTCGTTAGTGTGCAGAAATCGAGTTGCAATGACGAGATCCTGCATTCATGAGCTCAACATGTCTGTGATCGGCTACAATGATCATCACTGCAACCTTTCATGCCACCATCTGAATATAATGCTATAGATCTGAATATAATGCCATAGATCTGAATATAATGCCATAGATCTAAATATAATGCCATAGATCTAAATATAATGCCATAGATCTGAATATAATGCTATAGATCTGAATATAATGCTATAGATCTGAATATAATGCCATAGATCTGAATATAATGCCATAGATCTGAATATAATGCTATAGATCTGAATATAATGCCATAGATCTGAATATAATGCTATAGATCTGAATATAATGCTATAGATCTGAATATAATGCCATAGATCTGAATATAATGCCATAGATCTAAATATAATGCCATAGATCTGAATATAATGCCATAGATCTGAATATAATGCCATAGATCTGAATATAATGCTATAGATCTGAATATAATGCCATAGATCTGAATATAATGCCATAGATCTGAATATAATGCCATAGATCTGAATATAATGCCACAGATCTGAATATAATGCCATAGATCTGAATATAATACCATAGATCTGAATATAATGCCACAGATCTGAATATAATGCTATAGATCTGAATATAATGCCACAGATCTGAATATAATGCTATAGATCTGAATATAATGCCACAGATCTGAATATAATGCTATAGATCTGAATATAATGCTATAGATCTGAATATAATGCCATAGATCTGAATATAATGCTATAGAACTGAATATAATGCTATAGATCTGAATATAATGCCATAGATCTGGATATAATGCTATAGATCTGAATATAATGCTATAGATCTGAATATAATGCTATAATCAACACTTTTCACCATTAATTAACCTTGAGAGCTGTAATAGTAAACATCCAATCACAGCAGTACACTGAAGTCTCACAGCAGCCAATCACAGCAGTGGGCGTTTACACTGAAGTCTCACAGCAGCCAATCACAGCAGTGGGCGTTTAAACTGAAGTCTCACAGCAGCCAATCACAGCAGTGGGCGTTTACACTGAAGTCTCACAGCAGCAAATCACAGCAGTGGGCGTTTAAACTGAAGTCTAACAGCAGCCAATCACAGCAGTGGGCGTTTACACTGAAGTCTCACAGCAGCCAATCTTAGCAGTGGGCGTTTACACTGAAGTCTCACAACAGCCAATCACAGCAGTGGGCGTTTAAACTGAAGTCTCACAGCAGCCAATCACAGCAGTGGGCGTTTACACTGAAGTCTCACAGCAGCCAATCATAGCAGTGGGCGTTTAAACTGAAGTCTCACAGCAGCCAATCACAGCAGTGGGCGTTTAAACTGAAGTCTCACAGCAGCCAATCACAGCAGTGGGCGTTTACACTGAAGTCTCACAACAGCCAATCACAGCAGTGGGCGTTTACACTGAAGTCTTACAGCAGCCAATCACAGCAGGGGGCGTTTAAACTGAAGTCTCACAGCAGCCAATCTTAGCAGTGGGCGTTTACACTGAAGTCTCACAACAGCCAATCACAGCAGTGGGCGTTTACACTGAAGTCTCACAGCAGCCAATCACAGCAGTGGGCGTTTACACTGAAGTCTCACAGCAGCCAATCACAGCAGTGGGCGTTTAAACTGAAGTCTCACAGCAGCCAATCACAGCAGTACACTGAAGTCTCACAGCAGCCAATCACAGCAGTGGGCATTTACACTGAAGTCTTACAGCAGCCAATCTTAGCAGTGGGCGTTTACACTGAAGTCTCACAACAGCCAATCACAGCAGTGGGCGTTTAAACTGAAGTCTCACAGCAGCCAATCACAGCAGTGGGCGTTTACACTGAAGTCTCACAGCAGCCAATCATAGCAGTGGGCGTTTAAACTGAAGTCTCACAGCAGCCAATCACATCAGTGGGCGTTTAAACTGAAGTCTCACAGCAGCCAATCACAGCAGTGGGCGTTTACACTGAAGTCTCACAGCAGCCATTCACAGCAGTACACTGAAGTCTCACAGCAGCAAATCACAGCAGTGGGCGTTTACACTGAAGTCTCACAGCAGCCAATCTTAGCAGTGGGCGTTTACACTGAAGTCTCACAACAGCCAATCACAGCAGTGGGCGTTTAAACTGAAGTCTCACAGCAGCCAATCACAGCAGTGGGCGTTTACACTGAAGTCTCACAGCAGCCAATCATAGCAGTGGGCGTTTAAACTGAAGTCTCACAGCAGCCAATCACAGCAGTGGGCGTTTACACTGAAGTCTCACAGCAGCCAATCACAGCAGTGGGCGTTTACACTGAAGTCTCACAACAGCCAATCACAGCAGTGGGCGTTTACACTGAAGTCTTACAGCAGCCAATCACAGCAGGGGGCGTTTAAACTGAAGTCTCACAGCAGCCAATCTTAGCAGTGGGCGTTTACACTGAAGTCTCACAACAGCCAATCACAGCAGTGGGCGTTTACACTGAAGTCTCACAGCAGCCAATCACAGCAGTGGGCGTTTACACTGAAGTCTCACAGCAGCCAATCACAGCAGTGGGCGTTTAAACTGAAGTCTCACAGCAGTACACTGAAGTCTCACAGCAGCAAATCACAGCAGTGGGCGTTTAAACTGAAGTCTCACAGCAGCCAATCACAGCAGTGGGCGTTTACACTGAAGTCTCACAGCAGCCAATCATAGCAGTGGGCGTTTAAACTGAAGTCTCACAGCAGCCAATCACAGCAGTGGGCGTTTAAACTGAAGTCTCACAGCAGCCAATCACAGCAGTGGGCGTTTACACTGAAGTCTTACAGCAGCCAATCACAGCAGGGGGCGTTTAAACTGAAGTCTCACAGCAGCCAATCTTAGCAGTGGGCGTTTACACTGAAGTCTCACAACAGCCAATCACAGCAGTGGGCGTTTACACTGAAGTCTCACAGCAGCCAATCACAGCAGTGGGCGTTTACACTGAAATCTCACAACAGACACGCCCCTTAAAATCAGGGTAGGAAAAAAGATAATTTTCTGTGTAAAATCATACTAACATTATAAGTGCACCACATAAAACATTATAAACAATGCAGTTCATGACTCCCTTTAAAATAAATTACTTTTTTTGACAAAACTCAAAGTAGACAGACTGGCATGCTCTTACATGAAAGTAGTGAAACGAGTTCACACGCCAACAACACCCTTACGCCCCCTTGTGGTTGAATCAGTATTTAAAAAACATCAGTTACAGCAAGTATGACATTTACCTTCAACTATAACAACTCAATATATTGTGTTTTTTTTTGTTTTTGTATTTAGTGTTAATGTTACTCATTCTTCTTAATCTTATTATCATGAATTATTTATATTTAATCGATTGTTTCCCCATGTACAGCACAAGAGTTTTCCTCTCTTAATCCAGTCAGATATTTGCACAGCATCAGAATGAAGCTTCTTCCACTCTCTCTGCTCTTGTCCTCAATATCTGATTCATCTCGGTCCCTGTAGCATTTCTCTGTGTCTCTATATCTCTCCCGATCTATCCTCTTGTCAGACTTTCTCTCTTTCCCCTTCACTCCTTACCTCTCCAGACACCGTTCTCACCTCTGGCATGATGAAAGCAGAGTGTATCTTCACACTGATCGAAACAGCTGCCTGTAATGAGGGGAAATTGGTTTTAAAACTGCATTTGCTTAATGACTGAGTGTAAAGAGGATTAAATGTGTGATTCTAGGCTTAACTCTCTTTCTCCGTTCTCCCAGGATCATCCTTTAAAAGCTGCTCTTGTGCAAGGACCACGGGAATATTCCATGAATTTTAATGAGAGCTCACAACATGTTTACATCTTCCCCTCTTCTCTCACACTATTACTAGTAAACATTTGTTTATGAACACTATTGATCAAATACCAAAGTAATCTCTATAGACAAGAAGCTTCTTTTAGTGTAACATGCAATATACACTCACCTAAAGGATTATTAGGAACACCTGTTCAATTTCTCATTAATGCAATTATCTAATCAACCAATCACATGGCAGTTGCTTCAATGCATTTAGGGGTGTGGTCCTGGTCAAGACAATCTCCTGAACTCCAAACTGAATGTCAGAATGGGAAAGAAAGGTGATTTAAGCAATTTTGAGCGTGGCATGGTTGTTGGTGCCAGACGGGCCGGTCTGAGTATTTCACAATCTGCTCAGTTACTGGGATTTTCACGCACAACCATTTCTAGAGTTTACAAAGAATGGTGTGAAAAGGGAAAAACATCCAGTATGCGGCAGTCCTGTGGGCCAAAATGCCTTGTTGATGCTAGAGGTCAGAGGAGAATGGGCCGACTGATTCAAGCTGATAGAAGAGCAACTTTGACTGAAATAACCACTCGTTACAACCGAGGTATGCAGCAAAGCATTTGTGAAGCCACAACACGCACAACCTTGAGGCGGATGGGCTACAACAGCAGAAGACCCCACCGGGTACCACTCATCTCCACTACAAATAGGAAAAAGAGGCTACAATTTGCACGAGCTCACCAAAATTGGACAGTTGAAGACTGGAAAAATGTTGCCTGGTCTGATGAGTCTCGGTTTCTGTTGAGACATTCAGATGGTAGAGTCAGAATTTGGCGTAAACAGAATGAGAACATGGATCCATCATGCCTTGTTACCACTGTGCAGGCTGGTGGTGGTGGTATAATGGTGTGGGGGATGTTTTCTTGGCACACTTTAGGCCCCTTAGTGCCAATTGGGCATCGTTTAAATGCCACGGCCTACCTGAGCATTGTTTCTGACCATGTCCATCCCTTTATGACCACCATGTACCCATCCTCTGATGGCTACTTCCAGCAGGATAATGCACCATGTCACAAAGCTCGAATCATTTCAAATTGGTTTCTTGAACATGACAATGAGTTCACTGTACTAAAATGGCCCCCACAGTCACCAGATCTCAACCCAATAGAGCATCTTTGGGATGTGGTGGAACGGGAGCTTCGTGCCCTGGATGTGCATCCCACAAATCTCCATCAACTGCAAGATGCTATCCTATCAATATGGGCCAACATTTCTAAAGAATGCTTTCAGCACCTTGTTGAATCAATGCCACGTAGAATTAAAGGCAGTTCTGAAGGCGAAAGGGGGTCAAACACAGTATTAGTATGGTGTTCCTAATAATCCTTTAGGTGAGTGTACATTATCATCTCAATATATTGGTCTTTTGAAGCCTGCTTCGTGAGGCTCTCTTCCCCAGTCCAAGTATACATGACGCAAAGCATAATCACATACAGTATTTAAAGGATTAAACAGACCCTGTGCCAGTTAAAAACCTGTTAACCACCTACTTCATCGGTGCTAGAAACAACATCACTAAAGAGTGAGCATGTGCATTAATCAAGACATCTAGTATCCTCCACACACACGGAGGAGTCTCTCATTTACAACACAATAAATCAGATGAACACAGCAGTTTGCATCTATACCACAACAGAAAGAGAGCCGCAGCTTGTTGGTAGATGTAGATCTGAAAACAACAGATGCGCATTCAACTCAAAATAGGACTCAAAATTGGGAAAAGGAGTTTCATTTGTTTTGCAAGTCCCTTGACAGCTTGATCATGTTTGTCTCAGATTGTTTAAGAATAAGAAAAACACATCTGTTTTAACAGAGAGAACGAGAAGCACTTTAAGAATTCCAGAATACAATAATTGCCCTCACAGAAACCCGGAGGCTGTAACCCGTGGCAACCCAATGCTGTTATTATGTGTGTGTTTCAAAGCATTTTCTGCTAGAGCGACCACTACCACAGTGAATCTCAGAGCCGGAGGACAGGATTCGTATAACAGAACCGCCACTGTAATTTCAACCGCACCACCACACTTTGCTATGACACCATAAACAATGCCACAAGTCCCAATAACTGGGAGCACACCAAAAATGAACCTTTCTAAAAATAAGACCAATTCTATGAGCAGTGTATGAATTACAGCAGTGCTAGTTAGAAAAACGTGTGCAAAAACACAATGTCCAAAATTAACACCCGTTTATCACTATTTTGAGTTTCTCCGGGTATTGTTTTGTAATGTAATCCGGCATATTTTAGTGATGGGGATATTTACAGGTGACCCTTTATGCAGGTTGCATCATTGCACCAGTAGGTGGCGACTCTTTGTATGAGTCATTGAATCATTCACTCAACCGCTTGATTCAGCGTTGACATCGTTTGGAAATTTCCATTGGAGGAGCAAAAATAGACAAAGTAGCTGGCAATATTGTGACTAAAATATGATATTAACTCCTTGAAGGTTTGAATAAAAGCAATGTCACACTCACAATCATGCTGTTGGTATAAATATCAGGGATGCGCATTTTGTGAGATTTTGCACATATTTCCCAGACAGTAACATAGTGTCGGTTTTTCACGAATGTAAGTGACGTGATGGACAGAGGCGCTTGGCAGGAGTTAAATTAAACATCTTACTTCAGACCTGTACTAAAAATGTAGTTGATTATTTAGCATTGTCATTATTTGGTGTGAGATTTATTTGGGTGGTGTGAAAGCGTCAAACATTGGGCCCTATCCCACACCCGGTGCAATGTGACGCCATGCGCGACGCAAGTGTGTTCTGCTAGTTTCAGCCGGACGCAGTTCTCATGTTCACGTCCAGCTCCACGTTGTTTAAATATCAAATGCACTGGCGCATCTGTTCACCCATGGGCGTCTGGTCTGAACACCAGGAGTTCAGGAGCATTGCTGGAGCGTTGCTATTGTGAGGAACTGAAAACGACTGCGCCATTGACCAACACAAACCTGCTCTGAAGTCAATAGTGCAGTATTTATTGTGTTATTTAAAGGGTGTGTTAGTAATATGAGCCTATAGGCGGTGCACAACACACACACACTCTGATTATTACACACACAGGGATGCGCAGCAACACACAGACATTTATAATATTAAAAATAAAAGGATTCCTCTCTGGAGAAGCGTTCAGTCTTTCCTCATGTAAATAGTGAATCCGCTCATGGTGTGAGCGCAACTGGCTTTTAAAGGGAAAGGGAGATGAGACTCTGATTGGTTTATTGCTCGTTACGCCCAAAACACACCCATGAGCCATTAAGAGACGAGGGACAACCCTTTTGGACCATGCGCCGGGCGCGCCGACCGTTTTTCCCATCGTTAAACTAGCAAAAGTGGATTTGGACACGCCCTAAGAGCACCTGCGCCATGAGCTTCATTAAAATCTGAAAGTATGTGGCATCAACTGACATTCATAACCCCAGCACTCCTGCTTTACAATGTTGAAATAGTGCATTAATACTGCCAAATCTTCAGTTTCTAATTAAATAATATATATATATATATATATATATATATAGATAGGCTAATTGGGCCTGTAAGACATTGCTTATATTGTTTAAACCATGTTTCCTTGTATACTTTTGATTAAACGCATTGGTTTGGTTATTTGGGAGTCAGGACAGAGCATTTTTTTCTGTTGAAGTGTGTCAAAGCACTTAAAATATGTTTTTAGTTTTATTTGGAGGAGAGTGACTAGTGTGCTGAGATTAGCGTCACCTGTGTCACAGCGACAGATTGACCTTCTCTAGCCATAAACAATCCTAACAGACAATGATCCACAGCACACCAGAAGAAGCTCTGCTCATTAATGACAGCTCTCTGGAGCGCGGGTCACTGGGAACTCTTCCTGCCTTTAATTATTTACTCAAGTCCTATAGGTGCACTTCTACAAATAACATCTGTGCACATCCGAGCGCTGAGCTCTGTTCCAAAACCTATTCATCGGTTTCAGCCATTTTCCCTCTCATCTATTTATGACCATCGGTGGGGGAAAGTAATGGTGCTGAATACAAAAACATGGACAGAGAAAAACATTGATCATTGGATATGATCCATGTAAGGCACCAGAAAACATTTTTACAGATCTCAAGTTTCAGATTCACAAATATTTATATACATTAATGCTGTATGGTTACCATTTAGATGCATAGCTTATCAGCAAACACAAACGTAGTTGCTCCATATATGGATATCAATAATGAGCACCTGACTGTACAAGTTATTTGAAACAATGTGTCAAGTCTGGCAGAAGATAAAACAGTGCTGATTGCTTTCCTTAGCAGGAGGAAAGCTTGATTTGATACAGACTCCTGCTTTTTCTCCGTTTGATTGTTTTTTGGATGGATATTCAAAACTACCTTGTATTATCCTTATAATGTTATGATATAATATTATCCTTATTATGCATATATTACTATGATCACAAGCTGTAATTATTTCTTAATGACAGGGTAGCCTGTTTAATTGAATGCCTGGCTTTCACTTACCACAAGACTTGTATTAACTTAAAGGGATAGTTCACACAAAATAAGATATTTTAAAGAATGTTTGTAACCAAACAGTTGTCAGACACCATTGACTTTCATAATATGGGGGGAAAAAATATGGAAGTCAATGGTGTCCATCAACTTTTTGGTTCTTTAAAATACCATATTCTTCTAAATATCTTCTTTTGTATTCAACAGAAGAAAGAAACTCACAAGGTTTGGAACAACTTGAGTATTTTTATTTTTGGGTGAACTATCCCTGTAGATAATTGCCATGAACATATGAACATTACTTTTTGCCAGAGGATGGGCCTCCTGATTGGAACATTTGAAACTGTAATGTAAAGCTGCTTTGAAACAATATTGCACAAAAGTGCTGTACACATAAACGTGAATTTAACTGAATTGAGGTAGACCCTAGTTGTTAAACATACCCCTAGCTAATTGTGTATAAAATGTGACCCTGGATCACAAGTAAGTCTCACGGGTATATTTGTGGCAATAGCCAACAATACACTGTATGGGTCAAGCTGATCCATTTTTCTTTTATGCCAAAAATCATTAGGATATTAAGATCATGTTCCATTAAGATATTTCGTAAATTTCCTACCGTAAATATATCATAAATGTATTAGTAGTAGTAATATGCATTGCTATGCATTACTTCATTTGGACAACTTTAACGGAGATTTTCTCAATATTTAGATTTTTTTGCACCCTCAGATTACAGATTTTCATTGTATCTCTGTCAAATAGTATCCTATCCAAGGAAGCTTATTTATTCAGCTTTCATGTGATGTATAAATCTAAATAAAAAACAAATACCCTTATGACTGGTTTTGTGGTCCAGGGTCACAAATGTGATCAGGCAACTTGGCATGTTTGTGTTCATCTCTTAATGTTAGATTTTGAACTGGTTGCAGCAGTGGACATTCTTGGTCTTAAGGCCAAAGTATACTTCACTGTTTACGTGTACGAGAGGGTCAGCGTACAGTGCGTGTGAAGCGAATTTCATTATCAGAAGAGTACGTGCGTACTAAACGTGCATCGTACATTTTTTTGTAGTATTGTAACTCCTGACAGAGAGATTGCTCGAACGCCTACGAGTCAAAAGAAGTATACTTTTCAAGGCTGTGCGTTCGACGTACGTGTAAAAAAACAAAGTATACTTTTCGGCTTTAGCTGGTCTTCCAGCCTGGTCATAGCTGGATTAAGAGGGGTTTTGGCAACGAGACCAGCTGACCAACCAGCTAAAACCAGCTAAACACCAGCTTGGCCAGACTGGAAGACCAGCTACATCCAGCTTAAAAATCCAAACAGCGTAGGCTGGTTTTAGCTGGTTTTTCAGCAGGGTGGTCAGCAGTGCTGTATAGGCTAAGGCATTTAGACCCAACGTCCTGTTGAATGAGAAAAAGCTCTAGAAAATGTTCCCTTCAATCTCACTGTGAAAATAATGTCCTGTTTTATGCTCCTCTGCCACAGCTCTCAAATCTTGTTCACGTTTGCACATTTTCAAATGTGGTGCCTCCAGGTGTCAGCACTCTCAAGTTTTTTGGGCTATGACATCAAATGCATGTACTGGTGTTCTGTGTGCTACTGTACAGTCAGATTATCTGTGTGTTATTAAATGGGCCGACTATAGATTAAAGCACAGTGATCTAAACTCACAGATCATGATGTTTACCGGTTTGATAGCAAGTACAGGCAATAACCTGTGTATCTGAGAGCTATTGAATTCCCTCATCACTATTATACTTACCCTGTTTTTGAGCAGCTTCATCTGCTAAAGAAGAACAAGAAACGATTGCAGCAAAAAACATTTCTTATGCTGTAATATTGCCGAAGTAGTCCGGCAAGATGTCTATAGGACTGACTCTTTTTGTTGGATATGAATATGGTATATATACATAATGCTACTGGAAACTCTTTTTTGCTCTGTCCGCATCCTTCGTTTCCATGGAGACAGGGCCAGACTCCATCTTCTACCTCCACCCCCACCTTTAGCTTGGGTTGATGAACACTGGATTAATTGCCAATTACCCACCGTGTTTTTTTTATCCCCAACTGCATGAAATAATTATGCCTCATTTCCCTTTCATGAATTTTTATGGTTATGACGCATGTTATACAACCCCTTACAGGGCAAAAGGAACAAATGCAGTCCTTCCAGAAGAACAAGCCTAGATTTAACGACATATTTCAGTGCAGTCAATTAAACACGACTGAAAACAGAAGAGCCAGATCCTCAAGGCTGATCTCCCTATCACGCTGAGATTTAGCTCTGCTGGGCTCCACGCTCTCTTATCGTCATCAAGGACCAAAACAGAATTAATGAGAGCTGAAAGACTGTATTTGGATGCAGTTCATCCAAACAAAAGCTGTCATGAGAGGTCAGCAGGACGGGGAAGATAAGGACAGGTGGAAAAGGAGAGAGAAAGGACGGGTGTTACAGAATCTGTGGTGCTTGGGGTTCAGTTGCAGATATGGTGTATATCAGGATAGGCAGCGTAATCTTACTCGCCTGCAAACATCACACTACAATCATCCACATTAGTAGAAGAACTGTTATCTAGTTCAAGTGAGCTACAGCAGCAGTTACAAAAGTTGTTTTTCTGTTTTTGTGTTGTTCTTGTGTTATTTGTTCTTGTGTTGCATGCCTGGCTCCAAATTCTTACTTTATTGACATTCTGCACTTACTCTGTACAGGTATGTAATTTCTGCACCATTTATTCACTAGATGAATGGAAATGGAAAGCTTTATCCAGGTTTTTTCTAGTTTGCATCCAGGTGACTGAGGTGGAGACATGGTACCAGAGGACTGAGGTGGAGCCAGGGTGCCAGAGGACTGAGGTGGAGCCAGGGTGCCAGAGGACTGAGGTGGAGCCAGGGTGCCAGAGGACTGAGGTGGAGCCAGGGTGCCATTAGACTATGGAGGAGCCAGGGTGCCAGAGGACTGAGGTGGAGCCAGGGTGCCATTAGACTACGGAGGAGCCAGGGTGCCAGAGGACTGAGGAGGAGCCAGGGTGTCAGAAGACTGAGGTGGAGCCAGGGTGCCAGAGGACTGAGGTGGAGCCAGGGTGCCATTAGACTAAGGAGGAGCCAGGGTGCCAGAGGTCTGAGGTGAAGCCAGGGTGCCAGAGGACTGAGGTGGAGCCAGGGTGCCATTAGACTAAGGAGGAGCCAGGGTGCCAGAGGACTGAGGAGGAGCCAGGGTGCCAGAGGACTGATGTGGAGCCAGGAGCCAGAGGACTGAGGTTGAGCCAGGAGCCAGGGTGCCAGAGGTCTGAGGTGGAGCCAGGGTGCCAGAGGTCTGAGGTGGAGCCAGAAGACTGAGGTGGAGCCAGGAGCCAGGGTGCCGGAGGTCTGAGGTGGAGCCAGTGTGCCAGAGCACTGTCAGGGTGTCAGAGGGATGAAGTGGAGCCAGGGTGCCAGAGGACTGAGGTAGAGCCAGGGTGCCAGAAGACCGAAATGGAGCCAGGATACCAGAAGACGGAGGTGGAGCTGGTGGGAAGGCAGAGCCCGATGGAGCTGAAGGGGTGAAGAGACGGAGTGCAGTGGATGGATTGGAAGTCTGTGGCGCAGGCAGAGCGACGTCTGATCAACGTCTGGTGCAGCTGGAGGGCCGAGGGAGCCCAGTAGAGCCAGGAGGACGATGGTCTCTTGTGGAGCTGAGGGAGGGAGGAGCCAAGGCAAAGCCGACAGTTCAACGAGCCGAGGTGGATTTTCCTTTCATGGAAGTTAATTGACGTATAATGTAATAGTTGACGTTGGTGACAAATACATCACAGCCTCAGCTAAAGAGCGGGCGGCTTGTGTTACTATCCCAGAGAGGCATGAAATCCCTCTCCAGAACTTTTTCATTCACTGTTCCTGGCTGGTGGAACGATCTTCCCACCTCCATCCGGATGGCAGTATCAATGACATCCTTCAAAAAACAGCTAAAAACCCATCTCTTCCATGAGCACTTAATCTTATAAAAAAAATGTAAAAAAAAGAATCTGATTTCCTCTATCTTTCTCTTTTCCCTCCCTATTCTAGCTTAGGCTACTCTGAGCAATGTCCGAAACGTAGTATTTAAGGCACTTTTTGTGTTTCTACGCCTCCTCTTTTTTCTGCACAACAATAATTGAATCTCTTACAACTGCTCAAATCAAACACTTCCAAATTCCAAAAGGAATGGAAAGAATAGCATAAAGAATAGCAAATAGAATATCTTCACACTTCAAATGCATGTCAATAAGAATAGTTTAAATCAAGAGTACAGGTTATCAGTAATTGTACATTGTGCATGTGACAGAACTTGTAGCTGACCTTTCCAGGCACTGCCGCCTGCTTTAATTATCATTGTGCCACCAATATGTGAATGTTATAGGAATTGTAGACTATCTGGTCTAAAGGTTAAAGACAGACAGAGCTCTAATGTCCTGTCTTTAGTTCATCATTGGCAGGGGGAAACTTGTTCTATTTATTAAATAATTGCAACAACAATCATTCCAGAGAACAAGGAGTGATCAGTTTGTCTGATTAGCAGAATTGCAGATGTTTTGGCAGTGCCATAATTCCCACTCTGACCGCTGAATTTTGTTTTTGTTTTTTTGCAGTACAAATGTGATTAAATTAGAAAAAACTATTCACCAATAACTTTTTCTAGTATATACAATTTACTAGTGCCTTATAGGTTAAAAAAATGAAAACCTCATAACAAAGACAGAAGAGCAGTAATGTCTGACAGGATTTTTGAATGTGAAACTGTCTTTTGTCTCATTTGGTAAGAAAGTCAGGCATGCAATGGCAAGCGAGCTGATCAAGTCAGCCTGGACATCTGAGGCTACCGTTGAAGCCATTTACACACACTGCTGCCATGACAACTGAAAAGAACATCAGTGAGGAAAACAATCAAATCCGTTATACAGAGACGAGTGACCTGCACATAACGGATAATACAAATAAGAAGAAACTTTTTTAAAATAAAATCCTACAAATTGTCAGTTTGCACAGAGAATCCCCCATAATTCCTCCCAAATAATAGGACGATTCATAATAAAAAAAAATTATAATAATAGTAGTTTATTCTAAAAGTATATGTATTGCATTGTGTGTGTGTGTGTATATATATATAAAATTATGCATACATTTATTCACACTTTATTTTATTAAATTATTCACATTTTATTACAGTACAATTACATGTATAATATAACTACTGAATCTAGTAGAATAACAATTAACTAATAAACAGATAATTATTGTAGCATGTTTACATTATTTTTGTTTATATTAGTTTTATTCTCATGCCACTATTGGCTAAAAGTATCGCACATACAGTATCTAACTTGTATATATGTTTAGAGTTTAGTTAGCTTTCACTTTTCTTTTACAACTTACAGCTGCAGTTTCATAAATATCTTGTAAATTTGTCAGATTGGTGAGGTCTAGCCGGTCTTCATGAATTTATTTGATGGGCCATTAAGAAGACACTACTTCAAATATTTATCCACTGGAGAGAAGGGATACCATTTTAATGCAGTCAGACACCTAGAAGGAAAGACATCAGACGGGACAGAAGCTGACAGAGACTCGAGCGGCTCAGGGTTTGGCTGGTTTGCACTGCCCTGTTAGCCCCTGCTGGTAGAGGCGGGAACAACTACAACATTCTGGGGGCAAATACAGTATAATAATCCATTTGTTTGGATTCGGAAGTAGCGCAAGAAATTTTTGTGATCCCTCTTATTTCTGCAAGGTGTATGTAAACTTGACCTCAACTGTACTGTACCAGTCCGTGATGTTTTTCCAACCTCAAAACTCCTGAGAGATTCTTTGACGGTATATTTTTTAAGGTTTATTCCCACACCACTGGCTTGTTTCCTGTGCCTCTTCTCATAGCCTGTGGTTTTCCTGAAGGCCACTTTAAATGCCAAGCTGCATTTTTTCTCCAGTAATGACCAATGAAAGCCTGATCCCATAGAGCACTCAACGCCGGGGCACAGGCTAACTTCACCCACACAACTTTCTCACACACTACAAATGTGTTTTACATAAGAAGGTTTCTTTCTGAAGGCACATGTATGCATCAGTCAAATCAGTACAGACACTGTTTGCAATGAACACATCCAAATGCACTAAAGAAAAGAAATGCAAATTAATCCATCAGTGCCCAGACTTTTCCCAGAAATGCCTTAAAGCTACAATACATTTTTTGGTTAAAAATGAACAAAATTCCATTACTGAGTGAGTACGTAAAAAAGTCAGTGTTCAAATTTGTGTTCATTGGCCAAGGCCTGCCCAAGAGGCCTTCTGATTGACCTGTAAAGCAACCAATCACAGTCCGTTTAGTTCTGCGACGTTTATCGGTGTGTAAAGTCGGTGTGCCTACGATAACAGACCAGCATGCATCTATTAAATTATTCATTTAAGAAGGTTGTGCAAGTTTTCTGCAACAAATGGCACTGCAAACTTCACATACTCTTGAAAATCCAGCGTTAAGTGAGAAGATCCTGATAAGCGTTCATTGTCACAGTTGCAAACACGACGGCTTTCTATTTCCATGAGGGGGTGTGGCTTCACAAGCTGATTAATCTGATTAAGACTGCTTCCAGTGTGAGTTCAACAGTCATTGCTTCAAGACACTTTTAACACATCCTTCCCGAGGTAATATTTTTTCTATTTTTTAAGGCAGTTTTTTTTATTTTATTTACCTTTAAATTGTATCAATAAATAATAATTTAAGCACATTCTTCACATTCTTTCAACTTAAATTCAAAATAACTCACAATTTCATGCATAACCCTGTTAATTCAGCTCAGAATCTCACATTGAGTGTCTCTGCCGACCTCTTGTGGGAAAATAATAATATAAGATGATATTTCATGTCCTTATAGCTCTATATGGAGCGGATGAGCTGTTCCGCTGGGTCCTAAAGTCAGTTTATCTTCAGAATGCATTCAGATACACATGTAGACATTATAAAATCATTTTTTGGTAGTTTTAGCACTAAAAGTTTGAATTTTTGTTTTTTCTATGTGCACTAAAGCATTCAATTTGTTACAATTGTTCAATCACAAAACTCCTCGAATCCAGTTAATTTTTAACTGTAGTTACTGTAATTTAATGACTTTTCCCTTGAAAAAGTAAAGTATGGGATTACTTTTATTTTTTCTGTGATTTAATCACGGTTACTTCTGATGCAATTGAACTAAACACTGTGTATAGACTGTAGAACAATTATATATATATAGTACAATAGTGGAATTAACATCACAATTTAAAGTCTAACTTTGAAATGCATGTTTTTATATATCCTTCTCACATTTGTAATACTTTGGTCAGTTAATAAGAATAATTCATGTAGTTTTATATTATTTATTTGAATGAGTTAAAAGAGCTGTTTAATGTCTATCCTTGAATCACTCACTAGTCGAGGTTGATATAGGATTTAGAAAGTAATTCACAATAAGTAATTAAATACTTTTAGGAGAGAGTCATTTGTACAGTAATCTAATTACACTATTAAAGATGTAATTAGTAACTAGTAATTCATTACTTTTTTAGAGTAACTTACCCAACACTGAACAAAAGTCCTAGGGTCTTGGACCACTCAGATGAACTCTCAATTTTTTTTAAACCTTAAATGAGTTTCGGGTCAAAATGACCCGAGGGAAGGATGAGGGTTAAAGAATGTGCTATTAAAAAAGCCTATTCGATAGTTACCTGTCCATCACATCCATTACACAAAGAGTTTGTTATTCTCCCATCAGGCCGTAGATATAGAGCAATTGGGGGAGAGCAAGGAGGTGTAAGAACTCATACCAACTGCTATTTCTGTGTTAAATCGTCTGTAAACATGGGTAATATGTTGATATTTAATTGCTGGTTACTGGAACCCAAATCCATCCCTCCTTTTTTCTTTCTATTTGTTATTATGTTCTTTTAATGTTTTGTTTTGTGAATGTGTTATGTGACTGCGTTAATGTGACATCTGTGCAAAACAAATTTCCTAATGGATAAATAAACTGGTCAGATGAAGTCCGACTGAGCATCGAGACAGAGGTAACTAAGATCATTCAATAAACTCATTTTTACCACCACTTCATCTCCTGCTTCCTGCTCTTTCCCTGCCTCGTGGTGTTGATTAGTGTTGATTATTCCAGATATTAAACCGACACTGTGATGGAGGTCTCGGTCCAGATCCAAAGGTATTCCTGACTAGGCTTTCAAAAACATGCAACAATGTAGGCGTAGATACAGATTCAAACTAAAAACATAAATCTGATACAATCAGAGCACTAAAGATGAATGTTAGCATTAAAGTGACAACCAGCTTTATGGCTATATGTACACAACAGCCACTATGATCTTATTTTTAAAACAATTCAAAACCATGCTCTTCTTTCTAATGATACAAAACCCCAGTGTGGACGTCTGAGTAACATCAGCCCATTCTAGATATCTAATGAGACGCTCTCCATTGTAACCTCTAAACAAATATTTGCTGAAGAGCTGTCATCATGCTAAATAATGCTGTGATCCTATCTAACGCTGTTTCCATGACAACTCCTTCCAGCAACAACATCCCCACTATGGAGATATTTCCATCTGCTTCATGAGAAGGTTAACATTGTTATGCATTTATATGCTGTACTAAACAAAATAACCACAAAAGTAACAACTATGATATCCCTCAACGCCACCCCCAAAAGTTATGTTTGCAAAACTGTGTTCCAAAACATTTAGCCAAATAGATACTACACTGTAAAATATTGTTTGACATCTGAATATTACTGTTGAACAATTTGAGACTACATCATTTTGGGTCCTGTAAATGAAAATGAGTGCTGTGTTGTGACCATTAGTGTATCTTGACTAGGCCTTATTTACTTTAAATTAATTTTCAGATGATATAATGCTTTTACATCGACACATTATATTTTACAATACAGTTTACAATAAAAAGTTTCAATCCCAGAATTGCAAAATACACTCAAAATGCAGTAACAAAACAAGCAAATTTAAACAGGGTTTCCAAAATTCACACAGTCTTATGAAGTCATGGAAATGTATACACTATATTGCCAAAAGTATTGGGACGCCCCTCCAAATCACTGAATTCAGGTGTTCAATCCCTTCATGGCCACAGGTGTATAAATCAAGCACTAGGAATGCAGACGCTTCTACAAACATTTGTGAAAGAATGGGTCGCTCTCAGGAGCTCAGTGAACTCAAGCGTGGTACCGTGATAGGTTGCCACCTGTGCAATAAGTCCATTCCTGACATTTCCTCACTACTAAATATTCCACGCTCAACTGTTAGTGGGATTATAACAAAGTGGAAGCAATTGGGAACAACAGCAACTCAGCCATGAAGTGATAGGCCACGTAAAATCACAGAGCGGGGTCAGCGCATGCTGAGGGTTACAGTGCGCAGAAGACGCCAACTTTCTGCAGAGTCAATAGCTACAGACCTCCAAACTTCTGTGGCCTTCAGATGAGCTCAAGAACAGTGTGTAGAGAGCTTCATGGAATGGGTTTCCATGGCCGAGCAGCAATGCAAAGCGTGGGATGCAGTGGGGTAAAGCACGCCGCCACTGGACTCTAGAGCAGTGAGACGTGTTCTCTGGAGTGACCAATCACGCTTCTCTGTCTGCCAATCCCATGGACGAGTCTGGGTTTGGCGGTTGCCAGGAGAACGGGACTTGCCTGACTGCATTGTGCCAAGTGTAAAGTTTGGTGGAGGGGGGATTATGGGGTGGGGTGGTTTTTCAGGGGTTGGGCTTGACCCCTTAGTTCCAGTGAAAGGAACTCTTAATGCTTCAGCATACCAAGACATTTTGGACAATTTCATGCTCCCAACTTTGTGGGAACAGTTTGGGAATGGCCCCTTCCTGTCCCAACATGACGGTCGGTCCATAAAGACATGGATGAGCGAGTTTGGTGTGGAGGAACTTGACTGGCCTGCACAATGTCCTGACCTCATCCCGATAGAACACCTTTGGGATGAATTAGAGCGGAGACTGCGAGCCAGGCCTTCTCGTCCAACATCAGTGCCTGACCTCACAAATGCGCTTCTAGAAGAATGGTCAAAAATTCCCATAAACACACTCCTAAACCTTGTGGAAAGCCTTCCCAGAAGAGTTGAAGCTGTTATAGCTGCAAAGGGTGGGCCAACTCCATATTAAACCCTACGGATTAAGAATGGGATGGCATTAAAGTTCATGTGCATGTAAAGGCAGGCGTCCCAAAACTTTTGGCAATATAGTTTATGTTCTTCCTAGTTGTTTAACTCTAAAATATTTCATTGGCTAGAAATCTGTCAGTGCAATCTATATAAAAATCTTTATCCAGTAATTATAAAGGATTGGAAAAATCATAAAAAAAGTTAGTCAGTTGTTCAAAATACTGTCAGGCTAAATTATTCAAATGAAAACTTGCCTTTTATGAGCTGAGCTGTCTGTATAACTAATCTAACTGTATGTGGTGTTGTTTGGAGTCGGCGCAGGTTATTGCACAGACGTCTAATTGCATTAGCACCCCCTCAGAGTTATGAATCAGCACCTGGATCCCAAACTAAAGCTGTGCCTGCCTGCAGTGGTGCATGCTGGTTAGTAGCATTGCACAGTATCATACATCAGTGTAACATCCCATCATTATACTTCTGTAAATATACAAGTGATGATAACCATTGTGATTCTACAGAACACAGCTGCAGCTCACCAGTAATTACATGCTCCTGTTCACTGCAAAAATCATCTGTGGCACTAAGGTTTGAATGATCGTGAATATAATGTGATCATATGATTGTACAGTATGATCTTGTTGGGGGTGAATTAAATGAGCCAGCTGAGGCTCCACACTAGATCCATGTCTGATTATCTCTACTGTGATCTCTGTGATTCTGACAGAGTGAGGGAGATATAGGTAGAGATTGAATCCGTTTATTCTAAAGGTATTCACTATAGGTACAGATGAATGAAAGGTTGTTTAAAGAATGTGAAGGCACACAGTTTATCAAATGTTTAATTACACACAGAGAAAGACGGCCAGAGAGAGCGAGAGCAATGGGAGGGCATTAAGATTTAAATCTGGTCTCTCAGAAACATAGTAATGACCCCCTCAGGGATGAAGATACTTCAGAAACACACGTCAGTAAGCCATACACACACTCACACTCACGTAAATGTAACAATAGATTACACTAATTACCTCAATGAATTTACTCAAATTATTTTAGCATGTTAAACTTGTTGCGGTGCAGTCCTGACCCAGATGTGTCTACAATATTACAATAATACAATATACACAAAAACAAATATAAAACTGGAATAAAACTGTTCATCAAATCAAAAAGCTGGGCACACCAATGAGAATACACATATGAATGCTCATTAAATCTCTTCCCCTGACATTTATCTGGGGAAATTAATAATCTACTGCCAGCTCTGCTCTCTGTTCATCGAGTCTGCGAGCAGTGGAGATGTGGGTCTGTGCGTTCCTCACGCTACGGTACACTGAAGACGGCCTGTTAGGCGATAGCTGATGTTCAGTCTTACAGGGAGATCTGGAGGTTTAAATGTTGCCAAAGAGGATCTCCAAACACCAATAAAATCAGTATGAGAAAAGGTAAAATGCTGAATTATGCTTTTATGCATGTCACACTCAAACTGTGAAGAGAATCTGCCAAGAAGAATCTTAAAATCTTGAAAATGAAAACATGTCACATGGCTAAACATGGACAAAGTTTAAAAAAAACGAGTTGGACGTATGACAAGAGTGTTTCTGTGCCAAATACACTCCTTCAGGATTCAAACATGTTTTGGAACGTTTTTTTAGAGTATGGGCCTGTGTGAGGTCATAAAGGGCAGAATTGCTTGTATGGGCACTTCTCCCGGATGAGCACACACACACACACACACACACACAGAGTGAGAGCAAGAGCGCGTCCATCAACGAGCTTCGTTCGGGTTACGGGAGCCGTCGGCGGCGCTGGCGTTGTGTTTTCAGACACGAGATCAACAATGTCACTAAAGAAGTGTGTTTCTGGTGTGAGGGAAAGATCACCTTGTTCAGCTTCCCAAATAACCCAGTGTTGAGGGAACAGTGGATGCAGTTTGTGTTTCCGGAGTTCTGCAAGTGTGTGTGTTTGTTCCCGGTCATGAGTGGAAACCGCAGGCGGTGAGTGAAACTGCATCAAATGTGTGTGTTTTGTTGGCGATCGGTGCGTAAGTGCATATAATGTGAACAATACCAACTTATAGAGAATCGAGAGTTATCCAGAGATAATGCCATGATGTAACGTGTGCATGTGTGTGTGTGTGTGCGTGCGTGTCTGTGTGACTCTTTAGCCTTGCCCACTGCACGCCTCCACGGACTCGGCTGTTTTCTGAAAGAATCGGTACAGTGTATCTGTCTTTTATAAATATGATAAAACTAAAGACTCTTGGGAGATATGAAGGATCAACACTACTCTATAGATACTCAAGATTAACACGAGACTGGCAGAAACTGTGTGTGTGCTACTCCCCCCCCCCCCCTTTATACGGTGACATTTAAGTTTCTAAAGGAGCAAGGAAACATTCAAATGCAGAGAAAATAACCAGACATTGCAAAGACGGAGAAGGAAAATACAGTTGTCAGAAAAGCAATATGGGAGTGTAAGAATCAACAAGAGAGGACAAAACGAAACTGTCACATCTGTCCTCCAGTAATTACAGCTGCAGCATTTTTGTGGATGATTTTATTTGGATGGCGTATTTATACATGTTAACAGAGAGCAAAGAGCTGGTTTAGATAGAGCACTTATGTCCTGATTTTTCAGATGGGCTTTTGTTTGGCTCAAAAGCTTTTCTGACCCACTGCTAATTATCATAAAGAATGTTAAAAACATGAATGTGGAAAAATCGACGTCATTCAATTCTGAATGCTGGCAATTGCATTAGCATGCATGCCTTTTTTTTGGTTTGTTTGAAGGCTGAGGCATTTTTCCAAATAAGTCCTGATGAAATTTCCATTTATAGAGGGCCGCTGGCCGCTAATTAAAGTCAAATCTCTTTTTTCTCTTGTTTGGAAGCTGAGCCAGTGCCTCCAGCAAAATAAATGCTTCAACCCCCTAAACACCTCTAATAAATATTTATTCAGAGAAAGCTGTAATTATGCTTTTCAGAACGCTTTTATGAGTATTTTTAGTACATAATGAGCCGTTATCGCTACATCATTTGGTCTAAAATGGGGTCATAATGGAATCAAAGTGTTAATGTTAAAGATTATGTTTGCCATGGAATTTTATGAATTTGTATCACTTGTCTGTTTAGATAGGGATTAAAATTTGACTTCATGTATAAATATATGTTTTAATTGGGCTAAGAACTGTGCTGAACATTTGAGATACACCGATCAGGCATAGCATTATGACCACCTTCCTAATATTGTGTTGGTCCCCCTTTTGCTGCCAAAACAGCCCTGACCCGTCGAGGCATGGACTCCACTAGACCCCTGAAGGTGTGCTGTGGTATCTGGCACCAAGATGTTAGCCGCAGATCCTTTAAGTCCTGTAAATTGTGAGGTGGGGCCTCCGTGGATCGGACTTGTTTGTTCAGCACATCCCACAGATGCTCGATTGGATTGAGATCTGGGGAATTTGAAGGCCAAGTCAACACCTCAAACTCGTTGTTGTGCTCCTCAAACCATTCCTGAACCATCTGTGCTTTGTGGCAGGAACATTATCCTGCTGGAAGAGCCACAGCCACCAGGGAATAACCAGCCTTCTCTCCCCACGTGCATCAATGAGCCTTGGCCGCCCATGACCCTGTCTCCGGTTCTCCACTGTTCCTTCCTTGGAGCACTTTTGATAGATCCTGACCACTGCAGACCGGGAACACCCCACAAGAGCTGCAGTTTTGGAGATGCTCTGACCCAGTCGTCTAGCCATCACAATTTGGCCCTTGTCAAACTCGCTCAAATCCTTACGCTTGCCCATTTTTCCTGCTTCTAACACATCAACTTTGAGGACAAAATGTTCACTTGCTACCTAATATATCCCACCCACTAACAGGAGCCGTGAGGAAGAGATCATCAGTGTTATTCACTTCACCTGTCAGTGGTCATAATGTTATGCCTGATCGGTATATATTTATACTGAGTGACTTCCACAATTATTAGTTATACTATATTTTTTTCTTGTCCATGTTGCTCAACAAATGTAAATGTAATCAAGTGACCTTAATTTAACATGGCTCTTTCAGTATAAAGTGTCATATCAGCTTTGATTGACATTGCTGAATGATGAACATTTTTATAAATGCTGAAGGCCAGCATGTGGTGCTCGACCTGGGGTCTGTGGGGGTCAGAACACCCCAGTTTAGAGATGAGAACACTACTGTAAAACATACTGTCCTTCCATGACATGTTAAACTGTCTGTGGACATTAAAAATCCCAGCTGTTTCTCATCCTAACAATGTCCAATAATGGATAAAGTGGGCATTCTGGTGAAAAGCGTAACTGTTGTCACATCATAAAAGTAGCTCGATCTCTTCTTCTTTATAAACTATTTTGAGTGGGGCGGGTAAGCGCTATATAAATGTCAGAGATGACACACTGTATCACAAGTGGCTTTTGATAATCTGTGTGCAATGTGCTTCAGCTCCATCACACAAACCAAAATGACACTAGACACCTCAAAAGTTACAAAAATACACTCTAAATTTACATGTCACATTTCCCGTCTTGTTTCTTCCTGTCATAATTCCCTTGCTCATGGATCACATTCAGTTCCAATTCATCTGTTGCCTTAGTGATCACCCGCACCTCATTACCACACCTATCAACACCACTATAACGACACTCTCACCTCACACAATCATTGTCTGCTCTCCAATACAGAATACAGACTCATCTTTGCTAAACACTACCCTTTGAAATACTTACCTGAGCCCTGGTGCTCCTATACTTCTAACCCATACTGTGTGGTAAATCCTTGTGTTTGTTACTCCAGTGATCTCCTGTATTACCAACCTCTACTTCATCATTGTTTTACATTGCTGTGTTTTGTTACTCAAGTGTTTGCTGTTCTCTATCTTCAGTAAAAGCCTGTTTTGGGTTAACCTCATTCATTTCATATGGATTTCTGTGACGGAAGACCAGACCAATCCAACAATAAACTCAGCAGGCAAAGAGATGGCTTCTTTTGACCCAGCTGAACAGCTGCTTTTACTCTACCAAGTTGGCTGCCTTTGGCAGAGTAATTCTGTGGACTATGAGCTATGCTGGATTTCAGTGAGGTTGCTTTAAGGGACTGTTTTCATGCAGGTTTGGATGAGCCAGTCCAGTGGTCCTGGGGCTCCCCAGTCCAGTGGTCCCAAGTCTGGTTGTCCCAAGTCCAGTGGTCCCAGTGGTCCCAAGTCTGGTTGTCCCAAGACCAGTGGTCCCAAGTCTGGTTTTCCCAAGTCCCAAGGTTCCCAGTGGTCCAATGTTCTTCTATCATGGCCATGGAGGCCGTTCCAAGACCCTTAGCCTCGGCCACGGAGGCTGTTCCACTCTCCCTTGCCACGGCCAAAGAAGCTGTCCCAAACTCATTTGACTCAGCCAAGAAAGCCACTTCATGCTCCCTGATCTTAACCGGTGAGGCTGTTCCATGATCCTTTGTTTCGGCCACTGAGATCATCCCAAGCTCTGTCGACTTGTCCAAGAAGGCCATTTTACACACCCACAACATGACCAGAAAAGTCATCATCAGGGTCCTCCAGCCCCCTGATCCTGCATTACCAGCACCTCCCTCTCAACCGGCATTCTAGAGGCTATTCTCCCAGCCGGGCCTCCAAAGTCTGTCCACTCTTCAGATGTTTATAGGAAATTAATCCCTGATTGATCCCTAATGATTGTTGATGCAGCAATCATTAATGAATGGCTTAGATCTTCATGAGTGCAATAAATGAAAATTAGCTGTGCATTAGTTAAGCATGAATTAAAGTATATAAGTACACCCATATTGTAAAGTGTTACCAAAAATATTACCAACCTCAAACTTTTGAATGGTGGCTTAATATACATCCTGTATTTTACATATTATAGTTTGTACATATAATCAAAATTAATTATGTAATTATTTGCTTAGTTCTGTTGACTGCAACATAGTGTCGGCTCAGATCTGGTACGTGTTGAATCCACATAGGGCATTATTTTAGGGGACAGCCATTTGTAGTGGTGTCCGAAACCAAAGTGGACGTTATTGAGTGCACCCATTCAATCCCACAATGCACCGCAATAACGAGTGTACAGCTGATGTACACTCAACGGCTGTCCGAATCTGCTCACTCATTTTCATTCACTCCTTCAGTGGACTAACGTAGGGAATAGTGATTGAGGGTTTAGGGGGCGATTTCGGATTCAGCCCTGGAGTGTGATTTAAGGTTATTAATGATGTGAAACAACTGTGCCTCAGACACAAAGCACCTTGCAACCTCATTAAAATCATTACTATTGTTATTAACAATGAAGCATTAGCATGAATACACAATCATGCTGTATGCAAATAAACAGCAATGGAAGGTACACAAAAGCTAAAGCCTCACAGATCATTGATGGACAAATGCTTTATGCAGAAGGAATTTAAAAGCCATTGCAGAAGACTTCAAGGATTTACTTTTGAAGATAAATGTATAAAGATAGTGTGCATTTCCTCAGAGTCACCAATGAAAACAGGATAACTAGCAGCACTATATAAAGTAAATGAGCTAATTGGTGAAACTCTGTTCTATTCAGACCAGTAATGAAAAGACACATGGTAAGAATGTTAATTTCAACCAGTCAACCAATTAAATCAAATGAAAGCATGAGGGAGCAGCAGTTAAACACTAAACCTGTCATCTGAGCACTTTAGAAATTACTGTTCATTTTCTGGCATTAGAGTTTATTAGGGTGAATGAACACAGTGCCGTCTGTGAGGTAAATTTCCTCGTTTGGCAGTTATGAAACTTGTCTTTAGCAACCAAAAGTTTTACCCTTCAATTCATTTTGAAATTTGGAGCCAAATTACAGATTACAAATTAATATGTCATTCTGCTTTGACTAATAAATCGCTTGGAAGAAGGTCTCAGTATATTCAGTCTACAGCACAAATCCCCTTCAGTCTGGAGGAAAGACACCAAACACACTCCATGATGAAAAGCTATAGCCACCAACCACACAGCGGAGTGAAGGGCGAAATACAGAGAGACAGAGACATAAAAGCCATTTCGTCTTTTTCTTGTATTGTACCTTCATCTTCCTTTCATTTTTTCCTTCAAATAATTTCCTTCAATAATTTAAATAATTGCATTAACAGAACAGAATCATTGGTTGTCAAATATACCCTATACTGCCAAAAGTATTGGGACGCCCCTCCAAATCCCTGAGTTCAGGTGTTCAATCCCTTCATGGCCACAGGTGTATAAATCAAGCACTAGGCATGCAGACGCTTCTACAAACATTTGTGAAAGAATGGGTCGCTCTCAGGAGCTCAGTGAACTCAAGCGTGGTACCGTGATAGGTTGCCACCTGTGCAATAAGTCCATTCCTGACATTTCCTCACTACTAAATATTCCACGCTCAACTGTTAGTGGGATTATAACAAAGTGGAAGCAATTGGGAACAACAACAACTCAGCCACGAAGTGATAGGCCACGTAAAATCACAGAGCGGGGTCAGCACATGCTGAGGGTCACAGTGCGCAGAAGACGCCAACTTTCTGCAGAGTCAATAGCTACAGACCTCCAAACTTCTGTGGCCTTCAGATGAGCTCAAGAACAGTGTGTAGAGAGCTTCATGGAATGGGTTTCCATGGCCGAGCAGCTCATCCAAGCCTTACATCACCAAGAGCAATGCAAAGCGTGGGATGCAGTGGGGTAAAGCACGCCGCCACTGGACTTTTTGTCCAAAATAAAGTTTGGTGGAGGGGTGATTATGGGGTGGGGTTGTTTTTCAGGGGTTGGGCTTGGCCCCTTAGTTCCAGTGAAAGGAACTCTTAATGCTTCAGCATACCAAGACATTTTGGACAATTTCATGCTCCCAACTTTGTGGGAACAGTTCGGGGATGGCCCCTTCCTGTCCCAACATGACGGTCGGTCCATAAAGACATGGATGAGTGAGTTTGGTGTGGAGGAACTTGACTGGCCTGCACAGAGTCCTGACCTCATCCCGATAGAACACCTTTGGGATGAATTAGAGCGGAGACTGCGAGCCAGGCCTTCTCGTCCAACATCAGTGCCTGACCTCACAAATGCGCTTCTAGAAGAATGGTTAAAAATTCCCATACACACTCCTAAACCTTGTGGAAAGCCTTCCCAGAAGAGTTGAAGCTGTTATAGCTGCAAAGGGTGGGCCAAATCCATATTAAACCCTACGGATTAAGAATGGGATGGCATTAAAGTTCATGTGCAGGTAAAGGCAGGCGTCCCAAAACCTTAAAGAAATATTTTTAATGAAACCTGCACTTCACCTGCTATGACTCAGACAGCAACAGTGTCGGCCCAGGATTGATTCCACATGTACCGGATCTGGGCAGACAGATGAGCCCTTATCTATGAGTCCATTAGAGGGCTGTTTTGTGTTTTAACCTAGACATCAAATTACAGTAAGTGCGTGAGAAAGCAAAACAAACCCAATGGAGCAACAATCACGAGGCAAACAGAGAGTACAGAGCGTTATAGTCTAAATATAAAAAACTAATCATTTAATCGGAGCGGTTGGACTGATGTGTAATCAAACACACGGTCAGCGGAGCCGCTCTGATCTCTGTGGAGAGTCAAGAAAAAAACATTGATCTCTGCAGAGGAAGAGACGCCAGAGGAAAGGAAAGAAGCGGAAGACAGAGAGAGAAGTGGAGACAAGAAGATTAAAGCCGCACTGGGTCGGGTTATCAAATGCCACCGTATGTAAATGAAGCTGTCAAGAGCACAAAACACACAGACATGATCAAGGCTTTTTAATCTTCATGAAAATGAGGGTGCTCATCTAAATAACTAAAGACACAAAGTCTATAGAGGAAAACAACAGTGTGTTGTGGTGAAAGGTGATGATACACGGGGCAACTTTTTGAGTAATGTTGCTGGGCAATATTGCCAAGTGATTGGGCACTTTCCCATTGAGAATGGGCAACAAATTTCTATCTGGATACTTTAGGTGGGCCCTGTGTCTCACCTGGTTGTCCAATGACAGCAACATTGCTCAAAAAGTTGCCCCGTGTATCAACGCCTTTAAGCCTTGTGCACACCGGGACGATTATCGCGTGCATATCGCCAGCGTTTTTCGTCTACTTACTTCCTCTTCGTCGTCTTCTTCTTAGGTATTAATGTGTGCTCAGCAAGACCGTTTTGTGCTTGAGCGCCACCAAGTCATGTTTTACTGTAACTTCAGCAGCTCCAGACACATGAACAAAAGTGCCAATCTCATTGGTCAGCCAGTTTTTAATAATGCGCGTCAAACCAAAAAAACAAACCTGAGATGTTTAAAAAAAAAAAAAAAAAGATGCTTTAACGCCTGCCGTTTTGCGCGTCAGTGTGCACACTCACATTGGCGCTCCTTGTTTAGTCATGAGGCGTTAAAGGTGCAGTATGTAAGAATGACAGCTAGTAGTTGAAATGGGTACTGCAGTCCAAATTCAAAGTATTGTTTGCCCCGCCCCCTCCTCCTCGATGCCAGTTTGAGGACACGCAACAGGAACGAGCGCAATTGACAATGGAAGGCGAGGAGACTCACACACTGTAAGTAGATGAGTTGATTTATCCACGTTTTAATGTGCTCTCTTTCATAGAGATTTTTAGATGGATGCCGAGGCTTTTTAGGTCAGGTAGAATCTGCAATCTCTGACCCAGTGTGTTTGCTGGCTTCAATGGCTGCAATACACTGTTTTTTCCGGCAACTGGCAACCCGCGGTGTCGAAATGCTATTGGGTAAACTGACGGCGTGTGTTATCACACAGACCAAAACAGACATTCCGACACGGAACGCACATTTCAAAGCAGAATAACTGGCTGGAGCATTGGTTTTCAGAGAGAGGAGTATGTTTCCTAAATATCTGCAAACATATGATATTTTTATGCTTTAGTACGGTCAAAAACTAACATACAGCACCTTTTAACGACAGCGATAATCATGTGTGGCTTTACACGAGGCTTTACAGTCAGACGCTGAGAAAACCCAAGCCGTCAGCCTGAACCCACAAACCACTGGCTATGCTTAATACTGGATGACAAATCATTTCAAAATGTCATTTGTGTTTCCTGAGGGCTGGAGTTTGAGCTATGATCTTCAGCTCAATGTCAGGATGACCTGAACGCTGGTTTCCACTAAAGGATGTCCAATTAAAGCTGTTGCTTCTGCCGACAGGCTGCAAGAAATCACACGGACTAGCAACACGGAAAAACTTCCCTGAACAGATAAGCTGTTATCCTCTACCTTTTATGGTCATTTTTTGGAGCGCAACAGTCCATTAACTGCACAAGAGCATTCTGCTAAACATTTGTGTTTTACAGAATAATGCAATCACACCAGAACTTCATTCAGCGCTTCACTCATCCTGTTAGTGTTTGTCTTCTCTGTTGATGTCATTTGTTCTTCTGATAACATGAAACACAGAAAAGCAGCAGATCTGTTGAGTTCAGAGGTCAGTCAGTGAAGCATTAACCAGCAGCCGTAAATCCCTCTAAATCATCACGGGTTTCAGCTTTACCTCACAGCCCAAAGTCCAGACCCAGAGACGGGCCCTGACGGAGCTGATGTCCTCGCCGACGGTGTTCCTGAACGAGGTCCCGGGATGGTTTCTGTGGACGGGGATCTTCTTACCTGTGACGGCTCTCCTTCTGCTGCTCATCGCTTACCTCAGCTGGAAGATCCGCAAGAGTAAGAGCAACACACACACACACACACACACACACACTAACGGTCAAAAGATTGGGGTCGGTAAGATTTCCTAATGTTTTTGACTTCTGCTCACCAAGGCTGCGTTTAAATGATCATAAATACAGTAAAGCAGTGAGATATGACTCCAGTGTAAATCAGCTGTTCTCTGTGAATATATAGTAAAGTGTAATTTATTCCTGTGATCAAAGCTGAATTTATCATCATTACTCCAGTCTCAGAGTCACATGATCCTTCACAAATCATTCTCATATGAGGATTTGATGCTCAACAAACATTTATGATTATTATCAATGCAGAAAACTGTTCATGTTTTTGTGGAAACTGTCATACATTTAATTTTTCAGGATTCTTTGATGAATGGAAAGTTCAAAAGAACAGCATTTACTTGAAATAGAATCTTTTGTAACATTATAAATGTCTTTACTGTCACTTTTGGTCAATTTATTGCGCCCTTGATGAATAAAAGTATTAATTTATTTTTAACAAAATTATCGTACTGACTCCAAACTTTTGAAAGTATACATATTATATTTACTATGAAGGGCCAAAGAGGAAACAATTATATGAAATCCAAATATAAAGTTTTAAGTCAGAATATATACAAACCTCAATATATATTTTTTATAAATATAAATTTAAACTACTATATTAACTATATTTGGAATTATAAATGCATATGCACATACAATATATTCATGATCTACATTTATATATTCATACATAAATGTGTGTACATATATATACACCGATCAGGCATAACATTACGACCACCTTCCTAATATTGTGTTGGTCCCCAAAACAGCCCTGACCCGTTGAGGCATGGACTCCACTAGACCCCTGAAGGTGTGCTATGGTATCTGGCACCAAGATGTTAGCAGCAGTTCCTTTAAGTCCTGTAAGGGGTCAGCATGGGCACCCTGACTGGTCAGCGGCTATGCAGCCCCATACACAACAAACTGAGATGCACTGTGTATTCTGACACCTTTCTATCAGAACCAGCATTAACTTCTGGAGCAATTTGAGCTCCAGTAGCTCGTGTGTTTGATCGGACCACACGGGCCAGCCTTCGCTCCCCACGTGCATCAATGAGCCTTGGCCGCCCATGACCCTGTCTCCGGTTCTCCACTGTTCCTTCCTTGGAGCACTTTTGATAGATCCTGACCACTGCAGACCGGGAACACCCCACAAGAGCTGCAGTTTTGGAGATGCTCTGACCCAGTCGTCTAGCCATCACAATTTGGCCCTTGTCAAACTCTCTCAAATCCTTACGCTTGCCCATTTTTCCTGCTTCTAACACATCAACTTTGAGGACAAAATGTTCATTTGCTGCCTAATATATCCCACCCACTAACAGGAGCCGTGATGAAGAGATCATCAGTGTTATTCACTTCATAATGTCATAACGTTATGCCTGATCGGTGTGTATACACATACATATACATACATACATATATATATATATATATATATATATATATATATATATATATATATATATATATATATAAAATCTCCATTATAACTTGCAGGCTTGTATTGCCAATAACCATAAATAATGAGTCATTATGTGTTTAAAGCTACAAAAACATATTTAAGAAATTTTACTAAAATGTATAAATGAGAAATTAAAAACTAGATATTTAATGAAACAATATTGATTACTACACAATTTAGTCATATGACTTCTCATAACTGTGTTAAAACAATCTTGTATGGTAGCTATGTTAGCATCTGTCATTCATGCTAACAAGGCATCATCAACAATTTGAGGGTTAGACTTATTAATTTTAAGGCGTTTAGTTAGTGTAATTATACATTTAAAGATAAATATCAATAAACATCATTCTCACTGTAGGGTTAGTTAAATGTAATTATGCCTCATTTACTGTTAGTACTATATGTAATGTGACACTATAAAATAAAGTGTTACCAATTTTGGACAATTTTTCCCCTTGATCAAAGAGAAAACCTGATGTATTATAATCTCTCTCGTTTGTAATTTAATGTGCATCAAGTGGAAACTAAAAATGAAAGCAGCATTTGTGGATGTGTGAAGGCATAATAAAGTTAATAATAAAGCTAATGTCCTCAGTGTTTTGGATGACGATGCATTAGAGATGCTGTTTGATGGCTTTTGATCAGACTAATGACAGTCAGCTGGTCTTTCAGACAGTGTAAGAGTGAGTCTGAAGAATAACGCTCATTTCCCCAAAGGTCCGGTCTGATGTAAGAATACCCTTCAGTGTTTGCCGATGAGAAGCCGGTTTCTGGCGTCTGAAGTGGGATTGCAGACAGATGGTTGATGTGTTTGTGTTGATTGTGTGTTCAGCAGAGGAAGAGCTGGCCATGGCCGCAGATCCCCGGGAAACAGCGTCTCAGCTCTGTCACGGACCGTGCTACAGACGCAGGACAGAGGCCAGGAGCCGCACGTGACACACACACACACACACACACTGTCCCACCTGTGCTGAGAGTCACCGTGATTTTGCTAAGTAAGTTCCTGGAACAACATTCCTGTCCAAACATTTAGTACCCTACCCATGACTTCTCCCTAAAATCAGAGTAAATGATAGTGAATAACACTGATGTAGAAGCACCTAACCCTGGTTGTAAGACTAAACTTGACATGAGCCATAAACTTGTTTCTCAAATCTGATTGAAATGTTGATCCAGAAACTAAGGATGACCACCTGTCCCACATTTTGTGAAAGTGGGAGCCTTGTCCCTCTCTGAACTAGTTGCTTATTATCATGCATATCACTAGGATATTGATGGTTTATTAATACTTATAAAGCACATATTAACACCATATTTTACATCCCTTAATCAGACCAATACATAAACTAACAACTACCTTACTATTAATAAGCAGTAATTAGGAGTTTATTGAGGCTCAATATGTGTTACTCATACTAAAGTGTTACCAAACTTAGATTTTTTCTTTCTCTAGCCTGTTATTCAGTTCATTATATTTAGTAGACTGAATAGAGTGCCAGTCAATATTATCATCCAACGGGATGGCAACAAGACTTTCAAACGAACTAATATTAACATATTATAATAGTAGTACATTTATCTCTCACACACACATGTCCTGCAAAATCACATCTACTGAGCAAAAGAGCAATAACCAGGTGGTCACCCTACCAGGAACATGTACTTGGTGAAATCATGTTGACACAATGAGTGACCGAGAGCTGTGATCAGAGACAGAGAACACTGCCATCTGAGAGTCTCAAACACAACGGGAACATCTTTCCATCCCACGTGTTCAAAGTGATGGAGTTTCTGTGGACAGACGCCTTCAGATAACAGGAGGAGTGACCAGGAACGGCTCTGTTCTCAGTGTGACGGATCATTAGGACAACCAGAAAACACTGGGTGAAGCCACAAAGGATGGACAGACAGTTCTACCTCTCCTAATCCACTAACAGAACGGGATACACTTAATGAGAGCAGTTTGAGACACAAGGTCTACAAACGGGCCCATGAACGCATGCTTGGATAGTGTTCAGCTCAATGCCTAGGAAGGAGAATCATGCATAAAACCTTAGAGACACAGTTATGTGAACTCTAAACTATGCAAATAACCCTCTCAGTAGAGGCGGCGTACCCGCTGATGGCAACAGCCAATCACAGCAAGGCGCCAATTTGCAAACTCCTCCTCAGGAAAAGTTCTTTTTTGAGACCAAGTAGTAGTCTTTTGGAAACAGCAACAGTGACCAAGCATGTGCTCCTCGTTTCCCACGACCGTCTGCACCTCGTCTCTTCAGGGATGGTCCTGCGTCTGTGTGTTTCAGATCTTCTGCAGACTTCAGAGCATTCACCAGAAACGACTGCAGTCCAGCCGTCGCCATCACCGGATTCATCACGTCAAGGCCGTAACCATGTCTTGAACATTGGGGGGGCCCAATTTTTTAATTTTTATAAAGCATAAAGAGACAGAACAGTGAGTGGAACTCTAGGTCTAATTCTAGTTGGGAAATAATCATTTTGGCACTATTTGCAAATAATATATGCATTAATTTGCGTCAAATATATTGTTAGTCCTGAGATCCTTCACATCAGTGAATAAATACATAGACCCGATGTTCACATTTGGATTTCCGAGTGGTGTGATGGTAGGATTTTTGTAAACCGTGCCAAAGGTTCCGGGTTCTAATCCGCCCTCATATATGTTGCTTCTCCCTCATTAAAATCAAAGATGTTCATCAATGATTGTATATTAAGAGCGGGGACAAGTTTGTGTGCATTTAGTTTTCACCGGAACAGCAAACCCATTTAATCCCACCGGTCACAATTCACTCTTGGCCAGGAGTTTGATTGACAGGTTATCTTGACCAATCATAATCCGGCATCCGCCATTTTTGAACTTGAAAAACGGTGTGTACTAAACTAAATTTATTTTAGTGTTCATTCATGTTTATTTGATACTATAAATGAACTAGAAGAGATGATCGGTTCACGAGCCGCTTTGACTTATATTCCGCACTATTTAATGTTAGTAGCCTAATAATAGCAACATTTTTAATAAATACATTTCTGCCAAAACATCATATTTCTTCACTGTAAGCTGCAAGGTAAATTATCATAAAGGTGCGGTTGTGCTAGATTGACAAGTTTGTAGTTGTGTGTATTGGCGTTTTCCAGTGTACCTCGTCATGTATTTCCACGCTCGCGGCTGTTTTCAGCTGATTAATAATATTAATTAATAATATGGAGGAGGGGAGGTCTCTCTCGCTTTGACCCGTCAATTCAGAAGACAAGCCAATGGGCCAAAAACAACCTTGTATCGCCCTAAAGTGCGCCGGCCCACCGGGAAAATGCCCGGTACCAGTCCAGCCCTGGACGGTATGACAATAGATGTATAAAATGTCCATTGTTAGAGATGTGGATATTTATAGCACATTGACACTCCAGAGTGATGAAATGCATGAATGAGAATGTAAAGAGAGTTATAAGCGCAATATATCCTGAAAAGGAACTTGATGTGGTAAAACTCAATGCAGAAAGCTACCGAATTCAGTCTAATTGCGCTTGAATGGTCACATACACACACAGTCATAGCAAAATGCCCATCTTGTGGAGTATTAATGTAAGCACAGCCGGTTCAGTCTCTAGTGAAAGTAAACCGTTGGGTGTAAACCGGATGTGTGTCAGTATATTGGATCCGTGCGTTTGCTCTTAAAGTGACAGTAGCCTAATAAACCTGCTGATCTGTGCCATTAATGTGAATCAAACTAAAGAGAAAATAACTTATGCTCTCGGCTGGATAACTTTTTTTGGCTTTAATAAGAATACATTTATATTTAATTCATAGTTTATTGTTTACATTTCTGTACTAATTCGAGATGTTAAATAAACTTAATTTACATTTTTGTTATATTGTATTTGTCCTGTTGTTTGTCATTTTATTTTTATTAGATTAAATAACAATAAAATAACAATATCGTGATATATATATCTTTATCATAAAGGAAGAATTTGGTCATATCCCCACCCTATATTCAACAACTGTTCTGATTGCTCTTTACGGTGCCCTGCCAAACTGGAAACAATCGTCTGACCCTCACTCACCTTAAGTGACGCAACCAAACCTCACGATATGCTGTATTTTAAAGCGATACGGAGATCAGCAGGAGAAACGGTTAGAGATTAGGAGGAAACTGTGGCTTTACTGAGCTCATCGCTCCAGGCTGTTATAAATAAGGGGAGGAGCTGCTCGATAGGCTCCGCCCTGTCTTCCTGTTTCAGGGGAAATTACATCAACACATTGAATAATGCTGCGAATAATGCAGTTCACTTCAAAATGAACATTTCCTGATCATTTACTCACCCCCATCTCATCCAAGATGTTCGTGTCTTTCTTCAGTCGAAAATAAATTTTTCTGATTTTTCTCCACATAATGGACTTCAATGGGAACCAACGGCTGAAGGTCCAAATCAATGCCGTTTCAGAGGAAGGGCTTCAGAGGCTCTGATCCCAGAGGAATAGGCTCTTATCCAGACAAACCATTGGACATTAAAAAAACCAAAACAAACATTTATATACAAGAATGCGTGACTTCGGTGTTGTTCTTCTTCACGGCGTATGACATCATCACGTCGGAAAGGTCACGTGACGTAGGTGGAAGTGCCGAAGAACTCCATCTCATGTTCTCCTCCAGCTTTAAAATCGTCCGACGTCATTGTTTTACCTTTATTTTTGTAAAGGGCGTTTGATTTAGTCTTTGCACGCTCGTTTTAACACTGGGTCGGCACAAATTTCTTTTTGACTGAAGAAAGAAAGACACAAACATTTAGGATGAGATGGGGGTGAGTTAATCATCAGGACATTTTCATTTTGAAGTGAACTAATCCTTAAAGGCACTTCAGTGGGACCATCACACAGCCAATCACAGAAGTTCAACTAGACAGAGCAGGATTATTAGAGAATAAACAAACTTTAATTTGAAGAGTGTTACACAATGGGTTGGGTTGGGTGGGGCATAAAAACATGACAGATCATCCAAAGCTGCTTTTAAAAAAAAAAAAAGAGCAAGAGAGTCAATTCTACAATGAGCTGCTATACACAGGGTCCATGAGACAGACAGACAGAGAGAGAGAGAGAGAGAGAGAGAGAGAGAGACAGAGAGAGAGAGAGACAGAGAGAGAGAGAGAGAGAGAGAGAGAGAGAGAGAGAGAGAGAGAGAGAGAGAGAGAGAGAGAGAGAGAGAGAGAGAGAGAGAGAGAGAGAGAGAGAGAGAGAGATCGCTCGACATCAGCGCTGGCAGTTCGGTCGCGTTTGATCATTTCATCACAAAGAGATTAAAAAGATTTAAAAGGGCAAACAGGCCGACTTCCTCGAAATCATCAGGTTTAAAAACAAAAATACAACAGGTTTCTACAAATATATATTTGAATATTGGTGCCAGGAAAGGGCTGGAAATCCAAAACTTCCCAGAGAGCTGCCTAGGTTTGATGTTTTCTGGAGTTTTTAAGGTTGTTGCTCAGAGAGGTAGAAGGCGTTCCTCCTCCCCTCGTCGGAATGTGTGTGTGTGTGTGTGTGTTTGACTGCATAGAGGAATGATTGGCACTGCCGTCCACCAATGAGAAATCACACAGTGCCACTGTCCTGTGCTGGTCCCTTATAAAACACATCACGAAAGCCAATCAATCTGTAGCCCCGCCCCCATCACCACCCCACCCCCTTCATATGCTCACGCTCCTCGTATTATTAATAATTATTATTATTACACAGTACTCCCCAACAATGTGATTCTCCTCCAAATACAGACTAGGAATGTGAATTACTAATTAACAATAAAAATAACAAATCTAGTCTTCATAAATGGTAAATACGATCTTTCGAGGGAAAGAGAAAACAAACACTAAAAAAATAAAATGCTACAAATGTTAGCTAAGTGGTTCTGAATGATAGAAGATGCAGATGTTTCTGTACAGGATCAGATCTCCTCTCCTCCACACGTCCTGCTCTGGATGAACGTGCTGGACTTCAGCTCTGTGGAAGAGCCAAAGACAAACAGAGTTATCTCACACATCCAGACACTCATGAGCAGAGTGCGAGAGCAAAGCGACAGATATGAGATTAAACGAATGCCTCCTCAGGCATACACGCGTTCATGGCACCATTACAGATTACATTTCAATTAAAACGCCAAATAACTGTTTATGCACAATCCTGACCTAAATCTCATTTATGCACGATATTTACATTTTCAGCCAGGAAAATAATCAGATCATGAATAATTTTCAACATTTCACTGGCACATCTTACCCCAAAGCTGGATAAATCTGCTTCCACTCATTTGACCTGCCATCATTTACTTGACCGTTTGCAGTGGTTTACTAATTATGCATTAATTTTATCACTTGAAGTACTTGACGTTAATTCGCAAGTTTATGGTTCTCTGATGATAATAATAATTAGGGGCCAAGCCTCTATTGTAATTGTAAGTTTACTTTATTATTATACCTCCCCAATGGGAGTCTATGGCAGCCCTATGAACCGTAAGTAGGAAAATGATGAAATTTGGCAATCTGACCAACTTTGCAGTCTCTAGGACCAACTCTATAGCGCCACCACCAGTTCAAACATTCATTTTTCTAAAGGTTATAACTTTTGAACCCTTTGATCTAGAATAATGAACTTAGTACACCTGATTCCCCTCATCATGCTGATCACATTCAACATCTTACATTAAGACTCCGCCCATTACAGTAGTGGCCATTTTGAAAAGTACAGTATTCCATTTTTTCCGCTCCTTCAAATTTTGTCTAATTCTTATGAAAATTGGTGCAAATGATCTTTGGACGGCGCTGCACAGAAATGACTGAACAGATTTTGTTTTATTCATCTTTGTTCAAAAGTTATGATGTCGTGAACTTAACCAAAATTGGTTCAGAGGCTGTATCTCGGCCAAACTTTGATCAAGCGAAATGGAAATTGGTACTCTTCATTGGACCCATGATCTGAGGGTCCATGCCAAATTTGGGAACAGCACCACCTACAGGTAATGATATCTGAAAAATGGCTATTTTTGCTAATATCTTTTTAACAGTTTTTCAGAAAATGATTCCTTGTGTCATGCCGAATCTGTGGATACCAATTTTGCCAGGATCGGATAAACCATCGGGCCGCCATTTTGAATTTTGTCATAAATTGCAATATCTTTTAAACGATTTGACATATCTTCACAACATTTGGTAGAAAGCATCAACAGTATGTCATGAAGGTACTTGAGAAGTTTGAACACAGCGCCACCTAGTGTTCTAGAGATATAAGGTTTTTTGCAAAAAAGGAGAAAGATTTGTTTTCTTTGTGTCATTATGTTCCTTGGTTTATGCCAATTCCGATGAGGTCTCGTGTGTCATTTTCAAACAATGTGACTGTCCGCCATTTTGAAGCAAATTTAAAAAAATTTGTTGCTGCTGCTACTGCAAATTTGCCCAATTTTGTCCAAAATCAGCTCCGCTCAGTCTTTCTGAGAACGATCTAATCTGAACTTATTATATATAACGTGGTGCATTTAAAAAAAATCCTTCATTTTGAGTTAATTCTCACATGAACTACTGAACTTCAGCAGGTGTGTGAACACGAGTTGAGTGACCGGCACCTGACCCAGAGATTGTGGGTTCAAGTCCCATGTGGGACAACTTTATAAAATTGTGTGTAATGTTGTCATTTCAATTCGTTTATTATCCAGGTAAGCGTTGTACTAATCTTTCTTCCTCTAGGATTAGAAATAAGTTTCAAATTTCAAATAAAAAAATATGAATAGAGTATTTGATAATTGTAATGAAATGCACTGTGCACTTCAGTCTGAAACAGCGCATCAGACTATACAGCTCTAACTAAACTGCAACCTCTGTTTTGATAATCTTGCTAAGCTATAATCGCAATTGATATACTTATGTCCTTTTCCATCAACTCACTAAGCCCCATTCAGGAAACCTTGCATTGAATGAGGAGCCTTTTCTAAATACTCGGTCACATGACTGAAATCACGCAATTTGTTAGATTAAGGTGATGACACATCTGAACCCACTCCCCCCTCTATCTTCTTGGACTAGTGCACCAGAACAGTGTGCAAACAGACTTTGATCTTTGAAAATTGACGATCACACACTCAAAACGTTTTTTGAAAAGTGGCAGGAGTGTTTAGCTGCTCTGAGTGTTTGGGCGGATGCTAACAGGCTTATCCTCCACTGCAGATGGAGCTACGTACAGTCAAGCTGGATCAGGGTGTTGAACGTTCAGCTGATGAAACGCAGCTTTACTATCTAGTGAAGGAAAAGCTCTGTCTCTTCATCCCTCACATGCTCCAATGAAAGGCCTGTTCTGACTGAGCTCACCAGCGGGTATCGAGGACAGTCAGCTGTGCTGGAGAATGGGATGTGTTATCCTAAGTGAGACACGTGTAATGTGATGTTTCTAATCGCCCACTGCCGACAGACACAGAGGGACGCATATCAGCTCTGCCAGACGACAGCGGAGGAAACGCTTACATCGGTCAGACGTGCTCTGCTCAGAGACATTCAGTGTCTCTTCAGGGTCACCTGGAGACGAGACAGCGCTTCCCCTCAGAGCTGCATTAGTAAATAATGAGGTCCCGGGACAAGGACTGCTGACGGATACGACAGCTTCACCAAACCCCAACAAATATAGATGACTTAAAATCATTGCCATCATTAAAATCATCATGTTTCCATTCAAAGCTGCAAATTGAAAAATTGGAATATGGCATAAAACGTTTTTGTTTACATCTCACGTGTTGAGAACAAAATCGTCACTTCCAGGTAAATTGGCACAAACTATCAGTAATAAAACTGTAAGTGGCTCTTTTCCCTCCATTATAAATAAGTGTCGTCTCAGAGCGTCAGGCGAAACACAATAAATGTTCTCTTGCGTTGGGATCTCAATCGTGTGAGACGCTTCTGGAGGAATTAAACCCAATCACTCTGATCACAGACTTTGACTCAGGCGTTTCAGAGCCACCAGAGACATAGAAAAAGAGAGTTGCGACACGCTTTGATCTCGCCGCCACGTGGTTCATAGAGCTCTCAATAGTTCCAAACAACTCCGCGCTGTCAATCCGTTTGAATAGGATTAAGCAGGACAGACAGCAGTTTCACTGTATTTGCAGCCATTTTTATAACACAATATGTGCATCGACTCCGACTACGCTTTACAGTAGCATGTTATTCTGGGGAGAGATAAAGAAGAGACAGCGTTAATGTTTTTCTTGAGTGATCTGGTTATTTTATTTGGGTCATGTGAGTGCGTGATTTTACAGCGTTGAGTGTTGTAGCCAATCACGGGCATTTCTGTTTAAAATAATGACCAATCATGTTTAATTTACCGCAAAATCCTCTCAGAATCGATCAAAACAAGTTTTATACAGTCTCAAAACGCTGAATGAGTTTTAGTGCAAGTTTACGTTTTACACGAATCTTCTCATTATCTACAAATCCTCTCATCATAACAAACAAAGCACAGACACGATTTAAATAAAGATTTATTGTGAAGTTTAGTCAGATGTTTTTGTTTTTCATTACACTGTGTGATGTTCCCTACAATTAGCCTATATATTTAACACTTCAGTACAAATAAAGTAACAAAAATAGATATTTTAATGTAATAATAGTGATTTGATAATCTATAAAAATTCATTCAAAAGAAGAGAAAAAAAATGGCTATAATGAGCCAATAAGTGTTCCTCTTCCGCCATCTACTGGTTATAGTGGTCATTTCTTTTATCATTTTAATGTTGTCCTGATGTTATTTTATGATACTCAAAGCATACACAACAGGTGAAAATAAATGAATGATGCTATACACAATTTAACCCAAGAAATAAGTTTTAAATAGTGTTTAGAAAAATACATCTTTATATCCAGGCGCTAGATACATTATTCCTTGAATGGGCTACTTCATAGAAACGCATTCGACAGAAAGATCTCAGAGAGACTAAAAACTGCTGAAATATGACAGATAGCATCTGGATATAGTAGCTGTTGCAGTGCTGCTCACGTTATCCAACTGCAGTTAGAGTCTAACGATCTATAACAATAAACATCAACTCTAACGTGCTTCATAAAATACATCTTCTATCAATATTCCTGAGAGGTCAACTAATGCCATAAAATCTCAAAATATGCAGTAATTTCATCAGTTTGCCAGCGAGTGAGCTTGAGATGCACTGAAATGCATGGGGTTCAATGCTGGAACTATTGGTCGCTCCGTGACACGCTTTACGTCCGCATTCCTCAGTTCCTATGGAAGTCTATGGGAGTGTCGTAACGGCTCAGAGCCACCAAACCAACATTTGAGATGCTGCGATACCATTGGTCCGCTGGTTAGGCCAGTTATCCAAATCACAGCCTCTGCTGAGGCAGTCACATGAGGTTTTGTCTTGCGCATTGAGGGAACCAGGGCTTGACATGAACGTTTTTGCTCAGCAGCCACTGTGGCTATTGGTTTTCCAAAGTTACTAGCCACTCTGCATTTATACTGGCCACAATTTTGTTGTTGTCTATATGTACATGACCACTGTACACACCCAAATCGAGTCTATATGAAATGCATAACATGACAGGTCATCAAATAGGCCTATTAAGCTCTGGTAAGGTTGTGTGTAAAACTCCTTAAAAAGACAGAAAACAGTTGCTTGTCTGAAAAAAAAAAATTATTATTCTAATCAATGTTCTATTCAGCTATGACATTAAAATCTAGCATATTTTGTATGAACCCATACAGTAGCCTAGTGAAATACATATCCTTTTCATGTGATTTGACAGTTTTTTTTATTAAATGTCAAAAATGTAAAAGTAAATCATACCTGACACCTAGATGAACACTTTACAGTTGGTTATGACTGTAAGTCATTCTCTTCAAATGCTATTGAAGTTAGAAAAGTGTACACCAATGTCTTATGTAACTTTAGAGAGGGTCCCTAAATTTGCGTATATCTAACGTCGTCCAACAAGCCAACGTTATGCCAGTCACATCAGATGTGCTGTGGTTCTGCTGTGATCTTTGTTTGAAACTATTTTCGCTGCTGAAATAGAACAAAAACTCTGAACAAAACTCTAGTGTTTCAGTGGTGACTAATCTGAACGCCTCTGATTATTAGACATTGCATTCATAAGCTCAAAAGAATCCCGTGTGATTGGTTATAATGCACAACGCGATTATAACAGATGCCTTTAGACTACACTAAAATTCAACCCGCCCAAGTGGCTCATGGGAGTGACTGTGTTACACGCCACAGCGGAAATACACATGCAAATGGCGGGTGTTAATGTCAAGCCCTGGAGGGATTTATATGGTAAATGTTTAATGCAAACAGCCTGATATCCCAGTTTTGGAAGCTTCTCACACACACACAAACCTTGAATTTTCATGTAGAGATGACATATGACGATCCTCTAAAATAATGTAATAATTTTACAGTAAATTTAAAGCATAAGTGCAGATCCAGTCTGTTCAGAAATGAAGCCCTGCGTGAGATTCTGCGTGAGCGTGAGCAGCTGGCAGATCCAGGACAGAGAACAGAAAGACAAACACAGGAGGAGAGATGAACACAAGAAAAAGAAAAAGCACAAACAAAAGGGGAGAAACGAGAGGCTCCGGGTGCAGGAGGAGGAGGAGGAGGAGCCGCCGGGTTGGAGCCGGTCGTCAAGAGTGCTGCTTGTTGCCATGGTGGGTTGCCATGTGCTTACCTGTCTTCAGTCGTCATCCTCGGCGAGCTCCGTCTCTTTGTGGACGACCACGCGAGTGACGGACATGTCAGGGTGCTGCTCTTTGGCCTCCTTTATAGCCTGGGCCAACGCCTGACCCCGCCCACAAACAAAACAAAAACACAAACCAAACAAAAGATTTAACTGAAAAAATAAACAAGAATGAAAATCCAACTGAATACACACAGATGACGGGGAAACACACATGCAATGCTGGACCTGCATCTCTCAGTCTCATCGCTATGGTAACCTATGTGCATATTCACGACCAGGAAACCATATGCGTCACGTGACAAGCACCTCGAAGCTGTAATGAGCACCTGAGGATCACACGTGACGCTCGATTTACAGCAGCTGTGAACCCAGTGAGAGACAGACTGAGTCGTCAGACGTGTTTTAGGTCAGACTGTGATATGACATTAGATCGTGACCGATTAAAATGCCTCCGCGGTCTGCGTTTAGAGAGATGGTAGTATCGTGCATCAGTTCTGCTGCCGTCTGACATTAATGTTCAGGACAGAGAAACTCACTCACTGCTCATCACTGATAACGGGCTTTAATTAGGGTTAGTGCTGCTGTTAAATACACCTACTCTAGCTGAATAAATTAAAAACTGCTATTTCATTTGTATCTTATATTGTATTTGTCCTATTATTTGTGAATGACTTCTGTGATCTTATTTTTAAGTAGCAAAAATAAAATGAATATTTTAGTCTTATCGCCCGCCACTGCTTGGCCTGTCATTCTTTTTCTTTGGTTCTTTAAAAGAAATACAGATGAGAGTGTGTGTGTGTGCGCGCGCGTGTTTGTGTGTGTGTGAGTGAGTGTGCTTATGTACGTGTGTGTGAGAGCGTGCATGTGTGTGTGCTTATGTGTGTGTGAGAGAGTGTATCTCACCTGATCGTGATCAATGTCAGAGTCTCCCGTGATGACGATGCGCTTCTCAATGCGAGTTTCTGACAGCCCACCCTTTAGTGTCTGTCAATAAAGAGACAGGCGTCATGTGACACATCTGAGTCAAACACAACGTTCAGTAACAAAAGATGGAGGATGGAACATAATTGGATTAAAGTAAAAAAAATAAAATAAAAAAAAGTCATTTCAGAGGATCAGGAATGGGAATTAAAGTCACTGTAAAAATAATTTTTTCTTCATTAAAACCGAATATTTGAGTATTACAGCAAATTCCACCAATCGAAACAAGCAAAATGTGCCAAAACATCTCTTTAGCTCCGCCCACTCCCATGAGGCACTGCGAGTAACGTAATTAAATCTCTCTACGCTCTTGAAATACTAAAATTTGTGTATATACATATGCATACTTTGTAATAAACTTAAAATATATTGTTTCTATGCATAAAATCAACATTTGTACACGAGCAGTTTTATATTTCTCCGCTTTTTTTTTTTTTTATTCGATTATGTCATTTGCAATGCTTCATGGGATTGTAGCTCTTTCCCTTAAGCTTTTTTGCTTCTAATCAAAGTTTGTAATGTGATTTTCCTTGTAGCTGGTCAGTTTAGTTCATGGCTGATGACTCTAACGAAGACTCTTTAAAAACCCCAATGGGAGAAATGAATGAAAAAGTACTTTGTGTGTGTGTGTTACCTTGGAGTGTGAGTGTGTGTGTGTGTGTGTGTTACCTTGGAGTGTGAGTGTGTGTGTGTGTGTTACCTTGGTGATGTGTGTGGTGGTGGTGGTGCAGAGCGATTCAGAGGTGATGGTTTGAGCTGTCATGAGCACGCCTGGCTCCCCATCTCCATTACCATCCAACTGTCAAATCACACACAGAACAAACAAACCACACACACATTCAGGACTCAACAGCCGCATGATTCACATTAATGGTACAGCTGAAGCTACGCCAACATTATGGCTACAGTGGCAAAGCAGTTCAATGAGTCAAGCTGCTCTTTTGAAGAAGCACTGAGATAAACTACAAGATACTGATATCAAAGCTTCCTCAGGGAGCAATATATTTCTGTCATATAACATACTATATATACACACCGATCAGGCATAACATTATGACCGGTGAAGTGAATAACACTGATGATCTCTTCATCACGGCTCCTGTTAGTGGGTGGGATATATTAGGCAGCAAGTGAACATTTTGTCCTCAAAGTTGATGTGTTAGAAGCAGGAAAAATGGGCAAGCGTAAGGATTTGAGCGAGTTTGACAAGGGCCAAATTGTGATGGCTAGACGACTGGGTCAGAGCATCTCCAAAACTGCAGCTCTTGTGGGGTGTTCCCGGTCTGCAGTGGTCAGGATCTATCAAAAGTGCTCCAAGGAAGGAACAGTGGAGAACCGGAGACAGGGTCATGGGCGGCCAAGGCTCATTGATGCACGTGGGGAGCGAAGGCTGGCCCGTGTGGTCCGATCAAACAGACGAGCTACTGGAGCTCAAATTGCTCAAGAAGTTAATGCTGGTTCTGATAGAAAGGTGTCAGAATACACAGTGCATCTCAGTTTGTTGCGTATGGGGCTGCATAGCCGCTGACCAGTCAGGGTGCCCATGCTGACCCCGAAAGCACCAACAGTGGCTATATATCAGGGCTGTTTTGGCAGCAAAAGGGGGACCAACACAATGTTACGCCTGGACGGTGTAGAAATAAAGGTTTAGATAAGATTTTTGGCAAGGATCTCAGTATCAAACTTCAAATCCCTTCAAAAGGGGTTGGTTTGTTTGAAATGTCTTCTAAACCACGGTAATGATCCAGTACTGTGACCTGAGCATATGTGAGCTTCACTTCAGGCAAAGGAATCATTCACAATACATTGTCTCTTTTATTCCTATCTATATTCTGAAGGTTTCTAGAGGGGCTTTATGTAGCATTTGGCTAATATTCTGTACATAACATTTTCTTTTTAGTGAAGATGTATTTAAAATCATACATATACATTACATTTCAGAAAACTTGCAAAGCAAAACAATGGTTTTAAAGTACTTTGATTAATAAACTGACGATATCTATTAATTTAAATGTGTCCCACATTCACCGGTGGCATCTCGCCTTGAGAAACACCCAGTGAAGTCACATGACCCCTCGTACCTGGGCGGCCTCGTACGTGATGGTCTTGGTTTCTGTGTGAACGATGGGGACCTCCTTAGTGGATATCTCCGTCTTCTGAGCAGCAAACGTGTCTGAAATCGTAACCATCTCAGTCTTCACAACAGGAGGCTACGGAGAGACAAAGGCCGTCAGTGTGATGGACGCATCCGTTATGTCACGACACGCTAACACGCTAACACAGCACAGCATGCAGTTTAAAGACACCACTGTAAACTAGACGTCTTTGGTATAATGCATGCAAGCAAACCCAAAAATCACAAGCCAGACAGTGTGTCGTACACGAGTGCAGGTTTGGTTTCTGTGATCTTTGGCAGTGTTGATAAGACAGCACACGCATGCAAAAGCACAAACCTGATTCTATTTCTATCTATGTGATCAAATCATTTCAGTAACATTACTGAAGTTGCAGTATCTCAGTATAATTAGGATGTCAAGTGTGCTATATGAAACGTGATGATACACAACATGCAGTGCACAAAATATAAGCCCCCGCATGCAGCGCTCCCACTGTGACGTGTGTGTGTGTGTGTGTGTGTGTGTGTAGTTGAGTAGGATGGAATATAAAATCAACTTAAAAGGCGAGAGGATGGAATGACTGATGTTTAAGTGGACAAAACACTTATTTATACTGCAATCGCGTCCTTAAACAAGTGCTAGAGAGACGGAGCAGCCTGTGCGCAGATCAGCTTCATCCAGGAAGGAAGGAGGAGTGGGAAATGGAAGAGGAGATGAGGAGAAGAGCAGGGGAAGTGTAGGCGGCCATCTCTCCGCTTGGGATGTCAATTACCTCCGAACAACAAATAACCTGTGGCAGGTGCTCCGTTTCCACACGAGAGGCGCTGCCGTTGACAATGTGAGGCTCCTCCTCTTCCTCCTCGGCAACAGCTCTGAGAGGGGGCGGGGCTTCACCTTCGAGGGAGTGTCCATTTGGAGCATCGTCCGGTGTCAGCGATGCTTCCTCTTCAGGTTGTGTAGCTGCAGTCTCTTCCTCTGCAGCAGGGGCGGGTTCTACTTCTGTGATTGGCAATGACTCTACCACAGAGGGCGGAGCTTGCTGAATAAGCCCCACCTCCTGTTCCTCCTCAGGCTCTTCTTTGATCTGCTGAACGGAGACGCTCGTACTGGGCGGCTGAGCGTGATACTCCGCCTCTTCTTCGCTCTCGCTGTCCGATGATAAACTCCTCTCCTCCTTGAGCTCCGCCTCCACTGTAACCAAGGCCTCAGGGGTGGGGCTTTTGGGCTTGGCTTTGACGACTTCCTCGATGACAACAGTCTCTTCCACAACCTCTATGACCTCTGGCTGGCCGTTCACTTCAGGTTTGACCTCTGTGCTCTACACCAGACAACGACACAAACACACACGAGGGATGGAGAGAAAAAGCAAAAAACATAAACAATGACCACAGAAAAAAAAACAGAAGGAAACTTTCTGCAGACCTTAGTCAAAGTCAATGCCATTTCAATGCAAATAAAAGCAAGGCTGTGTCGTAGAGATGTACAGTGTGTTCAGTTATGTGTGCTTGAGAATCAGCGAAACTATTTACAATAAAACCATAATTAGCAACAATAGACCCTTTTCACATGTGCAGGGTTCTCAGAAGCAGAAGTCATCACTTCAGTGAACAGGAGATGACCGCAAATAAAATGTTTGCGTTAAAATTTGCTCCAATAGAAAAACATTGTGTATCTATAGCCGGTTTCCATTACAGATTTGAGCAAAACTTGTGCAACATTTTCTAAATGTCGATAAAAAAAACACTATTGCGAAATGGCGGCGTTTCCAATAACCGATGTTATGCGACTAAAACATAAATTTTTCCTCTCGTGGCAAGTCTGATGTTGGTAGGTTAGCGTATAGCGCAGCCATTATGTTTAATGGAAGGAGGTGTAGGCGTGTTATCCAAGCATTAAAGGGCAAGGAAAGCCCCTTATACATGAGTTGCCACGTATGAGGTGTTTCTGGGAGATTATAGTACGCCATTACTATACATTATTAATGTTTCCATTACAGTTTTGCAAAATATTCCACCTCATTTAAAACCACCTCATGCGAGCGTAAAAACTTTTGCGATATGGGAGTTTTTGCAAAAGTGACTTTCCATTTGCGCAATTTGAAGGGCAATGGAAAAGCAGCTTATGACTGTACGTGAGAAGAAAAACTATCAAGAGATTGATTACGTTGTTCAGACGAGAGAAAGAAACTCACCGCAGCAGTAACTCGTTTACCGTCATGTAATGCCAAGGTAATAAAACACAAAGTATAGAGTTTTAAATTTGTCAAATGAAACTAGCTAGATTTATGATGTTAATAACTCTGTCTGTGAAGAGGGTCCAAGGTCAGGTTATAGTCTCTGCAAAGTGCAAATAAACTGTATTACACAGTATTGTCTCTCATTTAAAGTCTTTTGCAAGGATGTTTAAGTATTTTTCTGTAAAGCACACTGTACGTCTTAAACATGGCATCTGCTCCAACTAAGGTCCATAAACACTGCAACACCACACATATATAAATCAACACGCAACATAACGAGAAAGAGAGAAGCTGAAAGATGAATGAATGCATGGCTGGACAGACAGATGGATGATCTTCATGGATGTCTGCAATGGAAAAGGGATGAGATGTGTGTGCAGTGTTAGGTGTGCGTTTGCTCAGGTGATGTTAGGTGTGAAGCTGGCTGAGTGAGGACGTTGCACCACCTTGCTGGCGTCTCTGCTGTCGGTCTCGGGATGAGGAGGGGTTTTCTGTGGAACCTGAAGGTAACCATAGGACACAGTCACTCAAACACACACACACACACACTCTCGGAGGCGGTCTGGACTGTAGCACTGCCGGGAACCTGCTTACACCTGCTACTAAGAGTTCTCCGATCTCAAGTGGCGTCTACACGCTCTCAACAGGACACTTGTGATGGGATCACCCAAGACAACAGGTGTAAACAGGGTCTGGGGAGGTGGATGGGACGGCAGTTAGCAGTGCTAATGGTGATCAGGAAGACCATGTAAACACACACACACACGAGTTTCACACACACAACGGCAGAGGTGAAAATGATTAGCCAATTAATGGAAGTTTATGAGCAGTCTGGCAGTGAAATATGCTCTCACATACATGAACTCGGACACTCAGTACTGATGTGTATTATTTTGGTCTCACTACAGCGCAAAACGTTCATTTACAAGGTCTAGAATAGCCATATGTGTATACACATGCATTTTAATTGCATGTTTATTTTAATACCTGTAACTGCTGTCTATGACATAAATCACTTTTTACATCATTTGTAGCGATACACTATCGTTCAAAAGTTTGGGGATGATTTATTTATACGTTTGTTTTTTTTTAGATAAATTATTACTTTTATTCATCAAGGACATTCAATTAATCAAAAGTGACATTTATAAGATTCTATTTTAAATAAATGCTGTTCTTTTGAACTTTCCATTCATCATAGAATACTGAAAAATAAAATGTATCAGTTTCCACATAAATATGAACTATAATAATCATAAATGTTTGTTGAGCATCAAATCCTCATATCAGAATGATTTGTGAAGGATCATGTGACACTGAAGACTGGAGTAATGATGATAAATTCAGCTTTGATCACAGGAATAAATCACACTATATATTCACACAGAGAACAGCTGATTTACACTGGAGTCATATCTCACTGCTTTACTGTATTAAATAAATGCAGCCTTGGTGAGCATAAAAAAAAACAAACATACCCATCCCAAACATTTGAACGGTACATAATATAATTAATAATAATAATAATAATAATAATAATAACAACAACTAATAACAACAACTCGTGTATATTTTAGTGCTGTAAAAATATTTACCATAATTAATTTTTCTGTCATCCTTTGGCTAGCGTTACATTATATGATCACGCTCTTATTCATGATAATGCTTTTAAACCATTCAAGTGCGACAAGACAAAAGAGAATGTGCTGTCTGTGAATGTCCTGACTATGACACACACACACACACACACAGAAGTGACAGCAGCCACTAATGATGCCTGTCATTATTGTTCATCAAAGAACAAAGGGAACAGAGAAAACTGTAGCTTTAATAAGGATTAATCTATATTTCATTTATTATTTATGCAGTTAAGACTGTAAAGTGTTTGATAATTTTATTCAATTTCTGTATACTGATTATATATGAAAGCCACAGGTAATTATGACATTATAAAGGGTTTATGTGAAGATTGTTTAAAGCCTAATAAATGTTGAAATTGATATCTTTCAATGATACTGTAATGTTGAATGTCTATCATTAATGTTTCATAGAGACATCAGAATCAGTGATACTGGCCTTTATTCATAAAAAGATGCTATTACAACAAATATTAAAATATACTGTCTTTAAGTGGTTTCTACATTAATTTGGAGAGTAACTGAAATTATTACAATATACAATATATATATATAAATTCGTTTATTTGATTGCACATTAATTTTTGCTTTGGTATTGAAACCGTTATCAAGAATTTTACTAATCTGCTATAAATATATTGACTAGTGAAATCAATTCTTAAATCCCAAGAAATCGATCTTTTAGCTGTTTTTTGAGTTGATGCATAAACAAAACATCACTAAACATAATTTGTAGCACGAGGACTGTATCAATATCGGCTGCCAGATCTGAGCATGAACTTGGTTTGCTTTAGAGGTGCAGGTATGTGGCGGGAGAGAACACAAAGCCGTAAGCAGTTGCATGGAGACAGAGAGAAGCGGGATCTGTGAAAGCGTCTCTGAGCTGAGACTGTACTGGCCTCTGCTGGAGCAGCAGCCGTACTGCAGGAGCCAGCCAGCCCCGAGAAGCACGCCTTACTCAGAAAGAGAGAGGTGAGCTCCTCTTCCAAACTCTACAGCGGAGAGGAGACACACCGAAGGGCGAGAAACCAAACGAGAGGGTGCGAGGACAAGAACAGACAGAAGAAACAAGAGAGAGAGAGAAACACAAAAGCACTTCAGTGATTCTACAGAGCTACTAACACAACATGCACACACTACACAGTAAAAGCATTTCAACACAGATCATGTGTGTGGAGAGGAGCGTTTCTAACCCACAGACTCAAACAGGTGCAAATAAAAGGTGCATGTCAGGAGCTCATCATATACAGTGACTGATAAAAGCATGATTTTAATAAACAGAAGGAGCACGTGCGCAGCTGACACAACGTGACTGAAAACTGCAACTGAGATCAGCAAACCTAAACAATGAAAGAAGCATTCTGCTGGAAAATACACGAGTTCAGTCGCAGTGAGAAAAACAACAAAATATACATGAGCAGGGATGAAGAAACCAAAGAACAGAAAGAGCCATGAACAACACAACTCAAAGAACCAATCAGACGGAGAGCTGCCCTGCCATTGCCGAGTGTAGAGGACAGGAGGTGTGCGTGGGACAGTTGGGATTAGGAGGAGTCTTTTTAAATCTACTAGACAACAGTACATTGTGACGTCAGGAGTGACAGGTGTTAGCAAGGCTTCTCACGCTGACGGAGCTTATGCTGGGGAATGCGGCCATCTACAGGATTTCATTAGGAGACCCAAAGGCATTGTTGGTAACGCAAGCCTGGGCAGCCACTAATCATATCAGCTCTGCTCGCACACGCATGTGTTTTAAAGTGGATTTGGATCCCTTATGGAGTAGTGTGTGAGACGACTCAATGTAATGCTACATAGTAGGGGTGTAACGGTATGGTTTGATGCATTTACATGTCCGGCCCACCAGATTCTGGCTTAAAAAAAAAAATTAAGGAATTGTTGATTTGTTACTCTAATTGATAGATTGACCAATGCTGCGCGGTAAAACACAACGGCTGTTTTCAAACGCACTGGTTTGTGTGTAGCCTACGCTGTCATTTTCTTTGCATGTGAGTTCATTAACATGCAGTGACTGAATGTGGGATACACAACAAGAAATCACGGAAAGATGAGCGAGTGAAGCGGCACCTGTGGCTTCCCAAATCCAGGACACATATTTCATCACTGGACTGAGCAGTACTGTAGTGAGACTTCCACCGGACAAATCGACACAATGCCAAATGACTGTCTCATTAGAACAGCGGAAACAACTCAAAATACTCAATTATGGGTACATTTTGATTTGTGCACACTCACAATAAGTACAAAACATTGTGCTTTTGTAAAAAAGAAAACAAACAGGATGGCGATTTCTGTTGTCCCGGTAGTTTGTGCAGCGCGTTACAAAAATTAATGGAAACTGTGTATAGGCTTGTTTTGGGTTTGTGCGTAGATCGTCTTTTCTTCTGCTGCTTTTCCTGTTGTGGCGTTTAGCAAACAGTGTTGTATTACCACACACCCCCCCTTCTGGTTTGGAGTGTGGATCGCCTGTGACTGACTGTATTCGGCATCTGACTGTATGCACCGCGACGGGTTGGGACGAATACATTTACTGTTACACCCGTTATATAATGCATGGGTGTAAAACGTCAGATACACAGTGCTTCAATTCATGATTCATAGGTTTTCGACTCGATTCAGGAATTTTGAATAATTCTGTATTTTTTTAAAGTGCATTCATAAGATTATATAAATGCTTCTAATGTGTCAAACTGAAAAAACTAACTACCTATTATTTGTTTTGAAAGTAAACAGCTTGAAAGTAAGCACATTAAATACATGTACATACTTGGAATATAACAAAATGCAATGTGTTGTGCCAATAAAATATTTTAGAGTTGAGCACATCTAGAAAAGCATTCATATTCCAAACGATTGACCAAAAATCCATGTTTCAAATTCAACGCATAGGCAGGATTTGTAATCGATGAATCTAGAAAACGAGATCATTCATGCAATATTTTCCCAACTGTCCCACCATATAACAGAAAACACACAGGAAACCAGCTTCTCAGTGGAGGAGCGTGAGAAGAACAGGAAGTGAAGAACAGCGAGGGCATGCATAGCGTCTGCGGTGGCGTCCGTATCCCGAGCAGAAGCACACGTACCCCTTGAGCCTGCAAGCGCAGGGTGGTGGCGGGGCTGCCCGTCAGGCGTTTGTCCCACTGACTGGGTCTGGCCTCGGGTGTAGCCTCCATAAAACTGCGCTTTAGCTCGCTAATGCTAGCCTGATGTTTCAATACATCCTCCTGGGTCTTATCCAGGTCCTGAAGGGCCCACCGCACCAGGGAGAGGTAGGCAGGGGGAGGACAAAGGGACAACCAACAACCAGCACATTAGTCATGGAGACACCTGAACCACGTTAGAGTCGAACCTCACTGCTCGCCAACGGCCGTATTGAGTCCTGAGCTCCGCTCAAACACCAGCACAGCAACACTCCGGACATGAGGGTGGCTCAAGAAGGGAGTCGATATTTACAAATATGCACGTATACTTCTGTTCAATTGACCAGTATATTCGCGGAATGTTCTTAAGAACTTCCACAATAATATAAGCCAGCTGGAAAACCTCCGATCAAATGTCACTTGTTGGTGTGTTAGTATCTTCAATGTCCTGAGGAAGCTTTAACAGCATCAGTAGTGTAATCTTAGTTTATAAATCAGAATACAGTCACTTAAATATTCATACCTAGCATTAGTTATGCAAACGTACAAACTAGTGATTTTATAATGCTTCGTATTTATTCAAAAGAGAAATGCATGGGAAAAAAAATATTACAGGACATGGCTATATGAGCCAATAAATGCTCCTCTGCTGCTGTCATTTATTTTGAAATAAAAGTTTACTATCAAATGCTGCATTTCCTACATCTTGAAACGTTCAGTTTTACAAATGGGGACAATCTCAGAAGGGTGAACAAATAATGTTTTTGGTCATCACATTAAATAGCATTAAATTGCTGGGAAAAACACTTTCTTATTTCAATGTTCCCATTAGCTTTGTCAATCAATAAAACTGGTTTATAGGCAAATTATGTGTGATAACTGCATTAAAATATAAACAACATTAAAAAGTCAAGCATTGATGGTTTTGTGTCGATGCACAGCGAGTACAGAATGACCGCTACAGTTCACTGGAAATGCCCGAGCTGGCTAATCAAAAGCCAGGAAGTAACCGTGCATATGGTCAATTGTGTGCACTCATGATGATTGGAACAACTGAGAAAAAAACCAAACAAACATTGTTTTAGCCAGATTTCATTTAAAATATCACACCTATTCATTCTTCAAATTTTAACGGGTGTGGCATAATTTATAATGAAATCTGGCTAAAACTAAGATAATTTGGAGTTTGTTTTGGTGGTTGAAACAGTCTTTAACATTTGAAGGACCCTGTTAATCCCACTAACAGTTTGATCCTGGTAAAATGGTCATTTTATGATGGTCAGATGAGAGGTCAGAGGTCAGCGACTTTGGGGAGCAGTGAGGCAGGACTTGTTTACATACTGAGGACTGGAGCGGCGCAGTGATTCACTGCCTCAATGCCAAAGACACACAACTCCAGATATCTACTGAACGCCACTGTGAGCAGGTGAGCAGTGCGCGCACACATGGAGAAAGTCACTTAATTTAAAGCTGAAGTGTGGCATAATGAGAAAACACTATGAATATGTAGAGAAAACTATGGGTGCTTTCACACTGGCAGTTTAGTTTGAAACGAGGCACGGTTCGCATGAAAAATTAGTAATGTGCGTGTATTTAAGCCGATGACCACATCATTAGTTCAACAAATCACAGGGGATGACAGTGGTGATGATTTACCTGGGATACGAGCCAGAGTGAGTGAACAATTAGAGCGGAAAATTAATGGCACGCAATCCACAGTCTCTTCAAAAAGAGTCTGTTTGCAAGCAGCATGTGACGCACATACAGTAAACCCAAGTGTCGTTCACTCTGATGCGCATAATAGCACAAAATTTATAAAAAACACAATATATTGATACCTGTTGATATTGATACCTATACCTGTTTTCTATCATGTGCCGTGCACGTTTGTGATGATGTAAGATGGACGCAAATGCACCAGGGATTGATAGAATCAAGTTGAGTGTGAAATCAGACCACAGTGTGAAAACACCCTATAAGCCATCAGCAATTTCGACTGATCCATTGCTTGAGCAACAGGACCTCTTTTTTAACTCGTCATTTGATCAAACTGCCAAAATTTAGACATTTGATCTACTACCAGACACAATGATTTCAGCTTTAAACATTTAGACCCACAAATCCGCCTGTGTTGAGTGATTTGGCAGTCTCAGCGATCGTGAGTCGGGTGTCTTTAGCACTGACAGGGTCACCCCAGGATGAGTAACTTCTTAGTTATAAAATCAAATGTAAACAATCACCACAACCAAAGCAGAAAGTAACCTGTCTGGTTAGGGAAATACTATTAGTGTTGTTATGAAAACCATTCCCAAGGGACATTTTCACAAACACCACGCATCACGGACATTCAGTTAACCCGGTGCAACATGCAGCGCATGCATGGGTGTACACACACACACACTACACACACACACTAATGCATGCACACAAAGCCTTAAAGAGGAAGAGTGAGAGGCAGCCCAGGACAGTAGCCAGAGAGGGGACACATGTCCACCATCCATTATGTTTTGCTCTTTCTTTCATTTGTTTTTGTTTGATTACATACGAACCTCCAACATTAAATTGCTATGTCTGACATATATATTTTCCCCCTGCACTCTCAACTTGCTCTGTGGATTAAAAATGAGAACACGTTTGAACAAAACGGAAAAAGACAGATGGTAATGAACTGGAGTCTTAACAGGCTCAAATCTGATGAACATCATTGATGAGATGAAAACGCTCTGTAATGGAAATGATTACAGCACATGTAGCGAAGGCTCCAAAAGTCTGAGAGCACCAGTGAAATGCTTCTAATGAGCATTTTTATCATTGCAAATTATATTATCAGCATATCGATTTGAGTGAAACGTTGAATTGAAAACATGCCAGCAGACAGATTCTCAGATTCTCAACGTGCTCTCAGACTTTCTGATGCAACTTAGCTTGATCCAGTTTGGTTCATATGACACTACAGATTTCCTGTATGTTGATTTGTATCAGGGTTCTCTGAAGTAACCAACCAACAGGCAAATCAGCATTTGATTACAAGTCATTAAACGAGCACCGCTTAGCCAATCAATCAGCAAATCTGTGGCCTTTTGATCACTCAAGAGCGCTCATGTGATTTGTGCCTCATTTGCAATTGAAATAAACACATGACAGAAAAAGCACAGAACAAAACCAAAAGAATCAACCATCAGCACAGCAAAGATTTCACATCAAACAACCATGATGCAAGAACCCCATCACTTTCATTTGGACAAACATAAAATAAAAAAAGATGGTGAATTACAACAATCTCAAGAGTAAAAGACCTTTCTCTCAGGAGCGCCAGAGCCACCTTTATCCGTCTGCTTGTGCCATCAGAGATAAAAGATGAAGATTAGTTCAAAACAATAGCTTTGGATTATGTGCTAATTATATGAATATGACTACAGATGCATGCTGGGAAGGTTAGCAGACCTCAAAGGCTGATTCATGGGTGACGGATGTGGCCACGTCCGTGTTTGGCTTCTCCACGACCTCCACCTGTGGACTCTAATTGGTGGAATAATGGACAATATTGTCGGAAAAGGTGAAATGGATGATGGGAAGGCCTGAATCCCCAATCAAAGTGAACACAGGATGTGAGCGAGCCCTGAGCTCTGGGACAGGCTAGTCTGGGTGTGCCTTATTATTAAACTTATAAAACACCTGAAGGACTATGATGAATTCTCATCTAAGAAGATTCATTGCGTTAGATTTAAGCTGGTCAAGTGATTCGGTTTCAGGTCTAATAAACGAGGGGGGCGAGATTTTTGAGACAGGATGTGGACTATAAATAAGATCCCACTGGAATGTGGCTACAAGCTGCGAGCTGGAACACATTCTGCATTTTACACTAAAAATCTGGCACTGGGAGGTGGAGCGGGACAGAAAAGAGCTACAGGACGGAGGGAGGTAGGCAAATAGCAACAAAATGCACACAGTAGCATTTTAGGAGGTGGGCAGACATGGAGAAAGGAACGGGGGAGGTTAGGGGTCAGTTTAGGCGGCGGGGTCACACTGCATTTCCTCTGAAGAGGTCATCTCAGCCATGACCTCTGCCGGCCTAAAGCGGGCAAGCGCTTTCGGCTCTAGGTAACACAAGGACATGGCCAGAGGAAATGCCAGCAGAAGAGACAGCACCACCGACTGGCAGGCGGAGAGGAAGACGGCGAAGATGAGAAGGAAGGAGGGCAGAAGGGAAGGGGAGGAGAGAGGGAGGTGGCGGTGTAGTCCAGCAGGAAGCAGCAGGGCAGCGCAGTCCTCTGGCAGACAGGGCAGACTGATGTAGCCATCCTCGTCCAGCAGGGAGGGCAGACGCAGACCCTGACAGAACCGGAGCACGGACAGACCCAGCCGGGGCAGGGCGGAGCGGGGCGCTGAGGGCGGCTGCGGCTCTTCAGACCCCACAGCACACTCGTGAGACGCAGCTTCTCCGTCTAAAGCGGCACTGCTAGCAGGGCAACCGCTGGAGCCTTCGGGCACCCAGGTCAAAGTGTCAGAGTCAGGCTCAGGGTGAAGGTCGGGCTCATCCTCGGAGATGTCGGACAAGACGTCCAGCTCAGAAATGGTGTCAAGTGTGGGTGGGAGTGAGGACAGGGTGGAGGAGGACGGAGAAAATGGGAACATGAAGAGAGACTGCATGGGTGCAGGAACACGACAGAAGAATGTGCATGGCATAAAGAGCATGGTGGAATGCGCAGGAAAAGAGAAAGGGAGAGAGAAACACAACATTAGTCAGTGAGCCGAGTCGAGGTCAGGTCAGCAGTGACTGGGTGTGAGGGATGACACATTAGGAAAGACTCATATTCAGGGGGTGCACGTGTGTGTGTGTGTGTGTGTGAGAGAGTGAGAGTGTGTATGAGGGTGGGCAAGCATTAGACAACATCACAACTAAAGCTGGCAGTGTTGGGGCAGAAGCTCAGGAGAAGAGACCAGGGCGCTTTCACACCAGGCTGAGGAGTTCACATTTCAGTTTCTTCAGTGGTTTTCTCAACAAGAGTGCACATACTAGTGATCAGAATCTCACCCATTGGTTTAAAAGCAATCCTGACTAACCTGTGGAAGTGATTGACTATTTATTAGGGCTGGCTAAAACAACTATCGATTTTAGTAGATTCTCATTTTTACGAACCGATATTAATTCTTAAATCCCAAGAATCGATTAGTCTATTCTGTTTTCAGTGCATGAATGAACAGAACATTGTAGAGATCTTTGTGCTTTGTTACTTTTGATATGAAAAGTCTTAGATTTCAAATTACATCCATTTTATTACGAAAAACCATATTCAGTGACCGTAAACTCATTAGTGAACTAGAAAAAAGTCTAGAGAGGAGCATTTTGATAAATATATGCACCACATTACATATTGATCAACATTTTTTATATTCTTAAATATTTAATGCATGTTTGAATAAATCAGTAGTTTTTATGACTGCCACAAAAAACTACTACAAACCAGTTAATTTTAACTTTAAATATTATAGTAATGTAGTACCGTACCTGATATATACCCAAAATAATCAACATCGAATCGAAAGCTTGTGAATAGAAATCGAATCGTAAAATGTGTCAATACCCATCCCTACTATTTATGGTGCATTATTTTAACATATCAGAGTTAATATTCAGAATATTATCGATTTAACTGATGTGAACAAAATAAGAACTGAATTGAGCTGGATAATGACATTAAAGCCCAAAGTATACTTGTTTTTTTATGCATACGTATTAATGTGAAGCTGGTTTGAATCAATCTGTATTGTGCTATATACATTTTCTCCACAGAAACGCCCTTTATCGAGAATTTGATGCATCTTTTGCAAGTCCACAAGTGCCGATCGGTGTCAAGTTTTGGTAGTAAACCCCATGGCCTTAGGGCATTCTGGTACATCCCTGAGGTCGTAAGTCATTGGGAATCGATTGGGTCTGGTTCCAATACAGTTTAGTCAGTATAAAAGTAACCTGCCTTAATTTGAAAAGTGAGCTGCAGAAGTAATAATGACATCTATCTGATGATATGATACTCTAGGCCATGTTTATTCTTTGCATCTCTTGCTACATATCCGTCCAATATTTGGTAGAATCCCAATAAGTCATTACCTAGCTACATTGTACACCGCCGCCGCTACCACAGGATTCACATGGATGGCGTAGAGAAGAGGTGAGGGAAGAAAGTGAACTCTGGTTCAGACCAAGTGTGAAAACGCCCTGAGAAAAACACAGTCGGGACTGTCAGTGCTCTAAATGAAAGTAACTCAATGAGTTGTTCAGTGGGGTGGTCCTTCATCATATATAATGAACAGGCCAGTGACGGGAAGAGGGGAGGAATGTCTGTCGCCACTGAAACAGGCAATATCTGGCTAGATAACTCTGTTATTGTCACAAAGATGGTTTGTGTGCGTTTGAGGGCAGTTAGACAGACAGGATGGAGTTCTCAAAGCACTTCCATCCTCCATTGGTTTTGGTGTGGGGCGTCTGTGAAAGACTCTCTTCATGTGAGAGCTGTAGGTTACGGCAGGAATGCCAGCGCTCCTTCAGGGCTCACGGACCGCATGAATACAGCCCTTTGACGGACAGGGAAATGTCACGTCTGGGAGACAGACTGACTCATGGCATACGGGTCAGCTGTGGACGGAGGTCCCGCCGGGTACTGCTCAAGAACTGGACTCAGCAGTGTGAGCTTCCAAACAGAGGATGATCCAAGTGTATTAACATTTAAGTAGCATGATTCAAGGGTTAGCCTGAGTTATCAGAACCAATCAAAACAAACCAGAACCAATATTCTCATATCAAATCTATGAAATCTATAGGGGGGGACCAAAAAAAGTATTTTCATAATACAGTTGTTGCAGTATGAGTGGGAAAACATCAGGAGGGGTAAAACCAGTTGTTATTGTCCCAGGGCACTTCCTGTAAATGGAGATCATAAAGAGGTGGTTCTCACCTTCGAGTCGGAGTTGAGCTCCAGGGCCGGTCCGTTCTCCCCAGCGCCGGCAGTCAGAGCAGAGTCCACAGCGCGACTGTAATCGCTCACGTTCACCATAGGAGCTGCCGCCACACACACACACACAAACAAACACAAACACAGACTGTTGGGCCCAGCAGGTCAGATCTTTACCCACCGTACGCTCATATTTTCGTATTTTTAAACAGGGATGTCTGAGACCACACAGGAAATCTTACTTTTTTAACCTGGAAATAAATATTTGTAGGATTTTGAAATATTTAGAACAAAATGAGACTGCACCATTTCCAAGTGACTAATCAAATTTGTTAATTGTTAATTTTTCAATTCAGCTTTTCCCTCAAATTAGTATGTTGATAAATTCTGGGTCACACTTTATATTAGGTGTCTTTAACTATGTACATAGGTTAAAAAAAAAATACTAATAATACTGAGATGGGTAGGTTTATGGGTGGGTTACGGAGTAAAGGAAGGGTCAACAGTGTAATTATAGCAATTACATGCAGGTATTTTAAAATATAAGTATGATGCAAAAACATGTATGTACACAATGATGGCATTGTATAAATTATTTATTTAAATGTTAGTATGTAGTAGTTATAGACACTTAATATATTGTATTCAATTAAAAAAATTATCTGCAGTAGAAACACTTATGTCTCAGACTTTCTGACTCCATTGTATACCTAAACATTTATATCTTTCATTAAACATTAGGTTTATTACAATTATTCATATTTATTAAAAGTAAATTCATGAACACTTCAGACAGAAAACGTTTTGTACTAATAATGATTGACTGATGCTACCAAGACCATTACAAATCTCACACCAAATAAATATATAATTTATCAGTCAGAGCGGGAATGACGGCTACATTCATAGTGTTTGCATGTGTCATGACAGGTACAGATAAATCCTGACCAATAAGACGACAGTTTTACTCACATGTGACTTGCATAAACACATTTTGGTACGCTTTGAAATGTTGCCTTGTGAAAGCGAACCGAACAAACAAGAAAACGCACAAAATGTGCTTTATTGGCATGACAATTGTTACTTACATATATATTATATATACACAATTTTTTTTTTACATTTTACAATTCTATGAACAAATAAGAATTCAGTGTGCACGCGTTTACACGTGTGAGAGTTTGCGTGTGCATGTGTAAGTTTACGTGTATGAGAGCTTGTGTGTTTGCACGCGAGTTTAAGCTTGAGTGTGCACGTTTGCGTAAGTGCGAGTGTGTGTGTGAGTGTTTGTGTGAGTGTGTGTTTGCGCGCGCGTTTAAGTTTGAGTGTGCACGTTTGCGTAAGTGCGAGTGTGTGTGTGAGTGTGTGTGTGAGTGTGTGTGTGAGTGTGTGTGTGAGTGTTTGTGTGAGTGTTTGTGTGAGTGTGTGTTTGCGCGCGCGTTTAAGTTTGAGTGTGCAAGTTTGCGTAAGTGCGAGTGTGTGTGTGAGTGTGTGTGTGAGTGTGTGTGTGAGTGTTTGTGTGAGTGTTTGTGTGAGTGTTTGTGTGAGTGTTTGTGTGAGTGTGTGTTTGCGCGCGCGTTTAAGTTTGAGTGTGTGTGTAAGTTTGCATGTGTGAGTGTTTGTGCGTGAGTGTGCAAGTTTGCGTGTGTGTGAGTTTGCGTGTGAGTGTGTGAGTTTGCGTGAGAGTTTGCATGTGAGTGTGCGAGTGTGTGCGCGAGTTTGCATGCGTGTATAAGTTTGTGTGTGAATGTAAGTTGTGTGTGTAAGCGTGTGTGTGTGTGCGCATGACTGTTTGAATGTGTGTGTGCGCGGGTTTGTAAGTTTATGTGTGTGAGACTGTGTGTGACTGTGTGTGTGTGCGAATGAGTCTGTCTTCAATATATGGTATCAATGTATCTTGCTGTTAGTAAGATACAATCTCTTTTTTCACCTAATAAATATTGAAGTTTTATCGTTTAACGTTCTGAAGTGAGGGCAAAGCATTTCAAACTTTGGATCAAATTTCTTTCTGATTTCCTCATAGTTGTGGCAGCTGGTGAGGAAGTGTCTTTTCTCCCTGGTAACAGTATGGACCGATGCGGCTCTCTTCAGTCTGTACCTTGTCATTCTTCTTCTTAAATTTACAGTCTTTCACTGCACTCAGATATTCTGCTGTTTTGTAGTCTCTATTTAGGGTAGTTCTTTACACGGCCACAACCTCAGCTGGGACGCTAAAGCCCCTGAGGTCAAAGGTCATTTACATCCAAAGACATATGGACATGTTTATGTAAGCGTTCTTATGGGAGTGGGTTCCAGAAAGCCAGAGGAGCACTACACACTTCTAAAAATAGAGTAGTAAAAACCCAAACAGCATGAGATTCGGCAGCTGCCACTTTCCATCAGGAAGCGCTGAATAATGGAGGAGCGGCGCATACGAGTGAGAGACCTGGTTTGAGCGGTGGGAAAGTAGGCTAATGTTGCCAGCGCTGCTGGGACGTCCATTTCATCATGTCACTCTGTGACAGCTCTCAGATCTGGGGCACCGGCAGCTCCCCACGTATCCACCAGGGGGCGACCGCAGCGTTATTAAAACAAACGGCCCATGACTGAGGAAGGCAGATGGATTCCCAGCAGAAGGAAAAATGGGGTCATTTTAATGCATTTTAATGCAGTGCTTTCATATCGATGATGCACTTCACCGGTGGCAGAGATGATGCATTTTGTGTGTTATAATGGATTATTGAGTGTCAGTCGTATGATGAGATTGCAGCGAGGGCTGAGGGCGTAACACACACTGGCCTCAGAACGAGGTGAACGCTGAAGGCAGTTAACCAGTAAAGACATTAAAAGGGCCAGATGCGCCACGGTCACTACAAAAATACACCTCTGATGTTGTGTCACAAATCTGACAACTGAAAAGCGTTTGTGTTCCAAAGATGGACGAAAGTCTATTTCTAGTCTAGAAATAACAAAACAAGTAAACGTTAGCATCGTCCAGAAGGTTTAACGTGACACTCATATGCGTGTTAAATACATTAAAATATGATGATGAGCTCAGTGTCATGAGCGTCACCGTGAGCTTCTAAAGCCTGACGCTGATGGCTTCTGTGCAGTATCAGAGCTCTCTGCCTATAAAACCCTCATTTCCTCCCGCGCGCATCTCTCCTGCTCGCTCCACAGACAGGAAACAGATGTACCTCATTTCCTGTGTCTGTCCACGGCAGAGAGTCGGGACAATGTGGCCACATCTATCCACAACAATACAACACTAGATCACTGCTCAGAGGAAAACATCTCTGGACACGAGAACGGCAGCGGTGGACAAACCGCAGAAACACAAATCTGTGTTCATTCATATGGAGAGAGAGAATGAAATCATGATAAACAGGCATAAATAATAAAGCCCTGTTCACATGTGCAGTGATTTACTCGGACTGCACTGACCTCCAGCTAGATTATCAGGTTTTAAGGATGTTTAGATCGGAAAACAAGACCGAAGCAGCAGCGGTGCTGATAAAACACTAAATATAGAGAGTGTGTGTGAACTGCAGCGGAGCATCATATGACCCTCACTCTGTTACTGGACGGCAGTCTCTCAGGACAAACATCATACACACCTTAAAGCGTCTTAATTCAACTGCACCGCATCACTGCTCATTTGCATAAAGGCAAACTTTGACAAGCGCCGTCACATCAAATCAGAAAATCATTTGATCAGCAAACAAAAAAAAATTACATTTGTAAATGAATTTCAGCTGTCAGAAAGCCACGCGTCTTTCCAGTGACTTCCATTGTTTTTATACTGAGCTAGTGATGTTTTCTATCCTCTAAACCCTCAGAAACCTTTCAGCATTTTAACACACGCTTTAACACATTTAGTATGTTCAGTAATCCGTCTCACTCAGGTGAACCCTACAGTGTAGTCAATTTTAGTTTTTACTATCCTAGTGGGGACATTTGAACACACTCACTCGCGCATACGCACACACTTACACATACACGCATGTATATGCACACACAACCAAACACACACACTCCGTGTTAGAGCAGACCTCATATGAATGGCCTCATTTAGCACTGGGAGATTTCCTGCAGATAAAGAGTTCATAACCTGAAGTTCACTGGAGTTCACTGACAAACATGCAGCGGCAACATCAACCGCCACGCTTGTTTTCTGCTCCTCAGACGGTACAGATGAGATAGCGTTTGTAAGTGCCGACACCAGTCGTGTGAGGAGATAAGACTTCCTGTGTGTTTGTATGAGGGCAGTGACGGACACACACACACACCAGCACCACACGGCCTGAGCACTCAACATCACATGATTACACAAACATAGATCATTTCAACACCTGGTGCATTTCCAATAACTTTTAGTTTAAAGTTAAGCTTGTGCTTTATGAAGAGTGTCAAAGGTTTCCACAACCTGTTTTTGCAGCGCTGAGTGCTGTAACCAATCACAGACATGTCTGTTGAGCGCTAAGCTAACATTTAGCTAAGCTAAAAAATGTTGTGTTATTTAAAGGGTGTGTTAGTAATATGAGCCTATAGGCGGAGCACAACACGCATACACTCTGATTATTACACACACAGGGACGCGCAGCAGCACACACACACACGTTTAAATATTAAAATAAAAGGATTCCTCTCTGGAGAAGTGTTCAGTCTCTCCTCATGTAAATAGTGAATCCGCTCATGGTGCGAGCACAACTGGCTTTTAAAGGGAAAGGGAGATGAGACTTTGATTGGTTAATTGCATGTTATGCCCAAAACACACCCATGAGCCATTAAGAGACTAGGGACAACCCTTTTAGACCATGTGCCGGGAGCGGCAGACGTTTTTTCCCATCGTTAAACTAATTGTTAAAGAGCACCTGCGCCTCAGACCATGATCAGATCGTTCAAATAGGGCCCAGTCTGCTCTACAGGTGTAAATACTATGTCATTGTGCAGTGTGGACATGTCTTTGATTAAAATGAGTTTTTTTAAATGAGCTTCTGTGATCATCGATCTGTCTAAAGACAGTCACACTCCACACGTCACTTCAGCTAGAAAGAAGAACGAGTGTTACTGTGACACACCCCACACACACACGGACCAAATGAAGTGCGATACCTCCGTCAAGGCTGCGAGAGATGCGTTTGCTGGAGGTGCGCTGGAAGTAGGGTGCGGGTCGGTCAATGAGGGAGCTGGCCTGTCGCGTCTGCGCTTGCGTTCTCCCGCTGTAGCGGAACTTGGAGCCCAGAGTCAGGAACTTGTTCTTGGTGGGCTGTTCGGGAGACATCAGCCTGTGAACGGAGCAGGGAAACACAGCACTCAGAAAAAGAGAAAATGCACTCTCTCTAAACCCACATTTGTGATATGTGTGTGTGTGTGTGTGTGTGTGTGTGTGTGTGTGTATTGCAAAAGAAAAATCATCAGCTGTGTGCAAAGCGACCTACATTTGGTTTTCAACCACTGAAAATGTGTGCAATTGACCAGTTTACTCATGGAGCCGCATTAAGATCTCCATATCTCTGGGATTGAACCATATAGGAAACGTTTAACAACAACAACATAACAACATAAACAGACAAACAGACCGGCATGCAAACTTTGGGGGGTGTTTATCCAATTTTTGGGACGTAGTTGGCATATAATTGCTAAAAAATTAAAAAAAAAAAAAAAATCTATAGGATTACCAACAGACCTACCAATGTGTGTGTAAAAAAATAAAATGATGATGCTGCCATCTTTATAAAATCATTCATATCTTGGGAAGTTTTCGAAATGTTGTTGATTTGACACGGAATGTTTCCTTAACCTGCTTTATGTTTCAATAAATCTCTTATGAAAACAAGTTAATATTACAGCCATTTAAATGTCTATATTTGAACAACGAATTGGAGTAGAAACATCATCATATCATTAGAAAGTTGATGTAAAAAGAGAAATTTATATGTTTATATACAATATAAACATATAAATTGCTTTTTGCTAAATTGTTTTTATTTGAGTGTTGATTAAATACAACTTTATTTTCGGTTTTAAGTTAATTGAAATCTTTCATTTTGGTTTTGGCCAAAAAATGAATATAGATTATTTAGAATATAAATCATAAGACAGAAGAGAAAAGATTGTGCTGTTGTGTGGAAAGTCACGCAAGGTTAAGTGTGTCCGAGCAGCTCTCTGGAGACACACACACACACCTCACTATGTGTGCACTTCACACACGCTTCATCAACCTGACCTCTGAGAGCACACATTAGAGAAGTGTGAAAAGAAAACAACCTGCTGGTGTCCACTCACCTTCTCTCACACACACACTCTCACACACTCACACTCACACTCACACACACTCACTCACTCACACACACACTCACACACACTCACACACTCTCACACACTCTCACACACTCTCACACACACAGAAGCCCCTCCACTCAATGAAACCTACTTTAGTATGGGGTGATAGAGATGTGTGTGTTCACCTGAAGAAGGTGTGGTGTTCAACACACACTTTCCAGACTCTTTTGGCAGCGCGGTGGTTGGGAAGCTTGAAGCCGACGGTGCTCTCGAACTGCTCCGCCTGACAGACAGACAGAAATCACAATATCAGGATTACGGACACAGCGACTCCCATCGATCTCAGACACACTGTGTGTGTTTTCTGTTCAGTCGTACCTCTCCGGGCCTGATCTTGATGTAGAAGTTACTGCGTTTGTAGGAGATCTTGAGGATTTTGGGCCAAGCGAAGCGGTTTATCCGCAGGCGATCCTTATAGATTAACAAACCGTTTGCACACACTCCCAACATGATATCCACTCCCTCAGAGTCCTGGGAAAAGAGAGGACGTGCAGTCTTTATCATCTCATATCCACTTCCAGCACAAGATCTGCTCACAGAACAGTGTACGAATGGTTACATGAATGTTCTGGTCTATCATTGGCATTTCTGTATTAATGTCCATTAACCGATGAAAATCATTGGACTCGTCCCTCAGTTTCACAATGGAAGTAAAGCAGGTCAGTGCTCATGAGGGTTTCAGAGAAGAGAAGCTGGTATTCTTTTGTTAAAACACCCAAACTCTGTGTTCACGTGTCCGTTTATCATTGTGAATATCATATGAACGTTGAAAGTTTGCACACTTTAATTGTAACTATACATGGAGCTCAACTTGAACCAAGAACACTCCTTTATGAACAAACCTGCAAAAAAATCATCTCTCTGAACACAGACATGGCTGAAACCCAATCATGTGCACATATAATAACTACAGATCAAACTCAAACACTAAATGCATCCATCACTCCCGCCACTCAAGCACTTATGGCAAGGCTTTTTACAAAACACCCTAAATGGATCTTTATCGCCGGGGCTTTTGGGACGTCGAGCACTGATTATTGATCTGTCTGAGTTAACTGTAGCTCTGAGAGAAATCAATAGCACCGATAAACAGGTTGAACTCAGACTATCTGTCGCCACATAAGGCTTTTAACAGTACGGCAGCTCTGTGATGTCTCACACATCAGCGCATCGGTGAGAGCTCAAACACGCAGCTCCAGAGAGGAGAGAGAACAGCTGCTGCTGCTGGGCCTCGGTGCAAACAACGGCTGTTTGTCCACTGGATCGCTCATCTTATCTTATTTATTTAATTAATTATTATGTTGTTATTTTATTATGTTATGTTATTTTATTTCATTATGTCACGGTTTTGTCCATTTTTATTATTTGATTTTTTACTTTTAAATTTCATTTATTTTTGTATTATTTTTATAAATGTTATTTTATTATGTTATGCAATTATTTTATTTTATGTTATATGACTATTTTTTTTTATATTCTTTTATTATTATTATTATACTATGTTTTTACATTTTTTATTATGTTATTTTATTACGTTATGTTATTTTATTTTATTTTGTTGCGTTATTTTTTATTATGTTATTTTATTATTTTATTTTTTATTGTTTTTTATTTTTATGTCGTTTTATTTTATTTTATTTTGTTATTTTATTTTTATTTCATTATCTTTATTTTTTATTATTTTATGTTTATTTCAAGTAACAAGTTCTTTATTGTTTTAGTGTAAATGAACTATATTAACTCAGCATGTGTCAGTCCTTAAAGCTCATGAGATCCTCCAGGTTGAGCTGAAGAAAGACGCTGTGCTAACTGAACATCACAAGCTTCACCTTCAGTGTTCAGAGAGATAAAGACACACGAGCGGGACAGACGCATGGTTCGGACAAGAGACTGCCATCGCTCCCACTGGGAAAAGAGCCAAAGAGCTGATATTCCTGTGAGGGTTTAAAAACGGCAACAACATATTTTTCCCAGCCTCGAGCACGCTCTCTCTCTGTCACACACACACACACACACACACACACAGAGTGTTTGTTCAGCTGGAGTCTTCCTCTGGGTCTAGAGGTCACAGATCACACTGATAATAACCATAACTAGAGCGGCACTATAAAAATGCAACCAAATAAAATGTCTGACCCATGTGATTAATGTGGAAGCAGATCCTGCTGGAAATAGACTGCTATAGGCTGATGAAATTGAGTGAATGTGTGAGAGTTCACAAAGCAACGGACTGAAGAATATAGAGTCTTCCTGAAAAATGAATGTGCAAACAGATGCTGAATCCGAAATCGCCCCCTATACCCTCAAACAGGGGACAGCCCTTTGTAGTGGTGTCCGAAACCATAGTGGATGTTATCGAGTGCACTCATTCAATCCCATAATGCACCACAATGATGTACGCACATTTTTTATTCACTCAAAGTGAACTGTATCAGTGGACTAATGCAGGGAATAGCGATTGAGGGTTTAGGGGGCGATTCTGGACTCAGCCAGAGTCAATCCTGCTCCTGGAGGGCCACTGTCCTGCAAAGTTAAGCTCCAACCCCAATTACACACACCTGAACCAGCTAATCAAGCTCTTGCTAGGCCGTTGAGGCGAGTTGGAGCTGAACTCTGCAGGACTGTGAGAGAGCATCATAACATGAGAGAGCATCTGGAGATGATCTACCTTGGCGTGATGCAGGTCTACGCCGTACATGGACAGCTTCTTCGCATTTTCCAAAAACTGGGTGTCTGCTTGGGCTGGAGTCATTCCCCTGAAAGACGACATCAGATATCTGTCATCAGTGCGACCTTCACGTCCCATCAAATCAGATTTAGCACTGATAATCCCGTGATCATGACACACCTCGGGCTTTGAATCTAATGAGGACTCCAGTTTGACCATGAGCGCTTCATCAACATTCAGCTCGATTAGTGTGGGAACTACGTCACTGCTAGTCTGAGCCTCACGGGTTTGTGTGGTTGAGTGAGTCGCAGAGATTTGACTTTAAGGCACCGTATGACCATTGAAAACAAACCCATACAATCTAAAAAAAAAATTTCAGATTCTTTTAAACTCACTCAACACAAAACACTTCAGACATGTTTTTTTCAATGATACATGTGAACTGAATTTGGTTTATTTTGTATGCAATGATACATTAAGAGGTCGAGTGCTATTGGATTTTGCTGATATATTAATAAAGTTTTAATAAAGGCAATATTGTGCCAATACTACTAAAATCTAAATATAAAATGTGTTAAATAATGTTTTTACTCATTCCTTCCTGTGACAGGGTGAAAGTAATTGTTTATTGTATAACCAAAATACCAATAATTTGAGACTTTTAATTATAAACGAGCCTGAAATACACAGGACTCTTAATATGAAATGTGTTTTCTTTACTACATCTGGCTGCTCAGATGAGGCAGATCAAATCTTACACTCTTACATCCATCTGCAGCATATTACAATATAAACACCATGAAGTGAACAGTCATAATTCATCAACAGCAGATCATGAGCAATCACCGCGTTTTTACTCTGAAATGTGCAGCGCTCACATTTAATTATCTCATTTGGAAGTTTAATGATCACATTAGGGCTGAAACGATTCCTCAAGTTACTTGGATTCAAAAAATCATTTTCCTCGAAGCTTCGTTTAGTCCATTTAACTTCACACGGTCATGTTGCAGAAAGACATTTTTTGTGTAAGGACTCGGAGTATGCGCGGATTGCGGTTATATCCGCGGGTCAGGTGGGTAAAGTAATAAAAAGTAACATTCCAAAAACTGCAGGTGGATGAGAGATCAATCATTAATGTGTTGATTCTTATAAAGACGTGGAACGCTTGTTTCACGGGAAAACGCAATGAATGCATGTCATTCTTTAACTTTCTTTTTCAGCTCATTTCAAGAACAAAGACCGCAATGCGAGAGACCGCGGCATCAGCACTGCTAATATAATTTAGACTCGCTATTTTTAAATGAAGACAACTGTGTGTTGAGCTTCAGGATGCGACGCTGAACATTTAAGTTTCATTTGCAGGAGATCGCAGAGATACGAGCACTCGAAAGACATGAACAGCATGAATGGAGTTTGCACATGCATCATCGTCATTGTGATGTGTGTGTGAAACGTTTAAATAGGACTTAATATACTTGATATCACCGAAATACACCATTAAAATGTTCTCAAAGCTAAGCGCAACAAATAGCAGAACGAGCTGTAACTGTGTGCGTGTGATGCGCAGCACTCCTGCTTTCAGAGCTGCATGCTTTCATTGATTTGGTTATTTAAATCTCACACTTTAATCATATTTATAGCTCCTAACGTAACAAAACAAGCTGTGTTACTATGATAAATGATTAGCTCAAAATGTAGATCTGTGTGTGCGATGTACTTTATCTGAATTAAACACAAACACATCTCTCGTGTTTCCTCGCGTTCCAGCGGTTACTCCTCCGTGTGCTGTGTAGGGTGTCGACCCTGGTTTAGGTTATTTAAGAAATGAAATTTCGCCAAAAAGAAGATTTTTTTTTTAAAAGCAACCTACTTCACTGTACTCTCATTCCTGCGTAATAATCCAGGAGCTTTGCTGCCGTACCATGTGTGCAGCGGTGCAATGATATTACGCAGCGCCTGAAAACAGGCTAACTTCCGTCAACATAACCAACGTGACAACCTGCTTGCACAGAGAGCGTGCTGGGGACTATTTTCAGGCGCTGTGTCATATCATTGTGCCGCTGCACCCATGGTACGGCAGCAAAGTTCCTGGATTATTACGCAGGAATGAGAGTATAGTCCCTAGCCATATCGGTCTAGAAAATTGCAACTTTTCATTTTCCGTCGGTCTTAGTACACGATGTAACTATACACATCACAACATGTAAACAGGAAAATGTTGGCGTTATTTTGTCATTTATTGAGCAGTAGGCTAGCTGGAGCCGTTTACCTCCGGTCTTTGTGCTAAGCTAGGCTAGCGGTGGGTGCGTCAGACAGAGTTATGGCACGCACGGAGATAAAAATGGTATGTCTGGACTTATCTAACTCTGGGGGATACGGTGAATAAGCTGAAGTCCCAAAAAGTCGGCGTGTTCCTTTAACACTGAGAATTTGAATCATTGTAATGTGACGATCGGGTGCGGATCTCGTGCGGGGGATGGTTTGTTTTTAACAGCGGATTCAGTGACGTTAGAGCTGATCCGCGCATCTCTAGTAAGCCCATCTCTACTCTTGCTCTTATTCCAAGTTTCCTTCCTGTCCAATATTTTTTGCTTCTTACAACAGCCACAAAACCTTCAGAAGACAGTAAAGGCTTGTGTCATGCCTGAGCTGAAGCTGGAAAGTTAAGTTGCACAACATAAATGCAATGTTTAGGCATTATTATTATTTTGATTTATAAGTTGTAGGTTTAGTTTTAGGTTGTACTAGGCTTACCTTTAAAGTAATTTTAAATTGATTTTTATATGATTTTTTATTTATATATTTGTATTTGCATTTTGAATTTAATACGACAGAATGGGCCCTATTAGCTTAGCTCCTCCCCTGAGTGAGCCATACATCATCCGTATCATGTTTATATCCTCGCTAGAGCATTAAACAGCAGCATTCACGTAAGAAATCAATGCAACGTCACGTGAGTGTAACAGATGATAAAAACAAATGATTTGTTGGTTGTTGGAGCATCTGAGGCACGAGCTGTAAAGACACAGCCCACTTCTGGAAAACGGGCGGGGAGGCGCAGCTCATTTGCATTTAAAGATGCACACACAAAAACAGCATTTTTTTGCTTCCACACAAATTACAGCATGGTTTAATAAATGAGCTGTGGGCTATTTTGAGCTGGAACTTCAGAGACACGTTCTGGAGACACCTGAGACTTAAGCCCAAAGTATACTTCGTTTTTTTATGTGTACGCTAGCGTATGCGTACAGTCGAACATGTAGCCTTTCAAAGTATACTCAATTGGATAGCGTGCGTGAACATGTGTCGACACGTGCGCTCTATAAAGTTTTATCTTTATCCAGTGTCTGCGCTATTTTTCTCCAGAAGTTATGACCACTTAAAAGGTCTTTGTATTGTTTTAAATAGGGATGCACCAATATGAACATTTTGGCAGATACCAATAACTTATAACCCTTTGTATTTGAAAGCCGATAACCGATACATTGGCCAATCAATCGAAATCCAAATTTTTATATAATTTTTGAGAGCCTAGTTACAAAAACAAAAGTCTCACCATTAAAAGTCATGTCCCAAACATACAATTATGATGTTCTCATTGTAATTTTATGTAGCTTATATAACAGACTCGCGCTGCACATGTTGCACTTAACCATATCATATTTTAAGCAATTCAAAACCATCATGGCGAACAGTGTGCATCTGAAGTGTCTCATCTGTAAGAAAAAAAATCCCTTATTTTTTTACTTTAATATATCGGTCAAATTTCTTATCGGGCCGTTAACATTAAAAATTAACATATCGGCTAATAAATATATGGTGGACGATATATTTACTTTTAAACTAAAGTTGCCAGTATCTCTTAACCCCTCACACAAGGGCATCTGTTGTTGTTGCAGTCTCCGGTATTTTGTTATTGTTTGGGCGGTGTGCATACTATTCCGGTGATTGTAAAAAGGGGCATAATAGGTCATCTTTAAATTTCAGGACGCTGCAGTCAGACCTGTGGGACTTGTGCAGCTCCACCACCTTCTCCTCCAGCTCTTTGGTCTGGTTTGGGGCGAACTGGATGTCAGAGATGTAGTCCAGACGATGCTCTTCCGGGTCATAGTCACCCAGCTCGGCCTGCAGGGAGTACGAGCCCAGCAGCGCGTGCGTGACGAACGAACACGGCAGCCGTCCCGATGCAATATCCTGCCTAAGCTGAAGGCATAACAGATACCTGCGGACACCAGGGGAGAGAAGACGAGACGTCACAGCCTTTTCAACCCAACCAAAGCAATTAACAAGCATGCAACTGGTGGGAGATGAGCAGAACTGTGTGATTTCATCTACCTGGTTATGTCCTCGGTCAGCTGGGACGGGTCAGGAGGGTAAAACTTCACACTGAACGCAAACTGCCACTGAGAGTCTAGCGCAAAACACACACAGAGAGAACAAGAGTCGATTAAAGAAGAGCGGCCAACATCGCTTCCTCCAGTGAAGCGTCTCTGACTTCAGTCCTTCCTGCCAACTACACTGAATATATCACAAGTGTGCGCGCGCGTGCGTGCGTGTGTGTTTCTTTTCCCTTTGCACTTGGTTCTAAATAAGGGACACAGAATAACAAGCAGATGTGCCATAAAGCTATAGGGTGAAGGGATTGAGGGATACAGCAGCTGGTGGCGATTATGAAGGAGTCTGAATGAGTTTGTTCAGTCCATTAGCAAACCAACAACACTAGTTCATCAGAAATAAAGGCTGAAATGAGGCACACTAGTGATGAAGATGAATGATCTTGAGACTCAAATCACACACACACACTCAGATTCGGTTGGTTGCTTTTGAAAAACAGGTTTCGTCTTTTGGGTGCTAGACGTCACTGAATGTCAGTGGTTCATGCTTTGGGCAACCAATAATTTACGGCATAAAACACTGATGACGACATAAACTACCTGTGCTTTATGATGTCTGGGTCAGATTTTCTGTAAACTCGTGTAGTTTTGTTGAGGGTTTTTGAGGATCATGAGTGTGTCCATGATGACATCCAAGCATGATCAGGATAAATTCATTCATACGAGAAACGATGCAACACTAGACAGATGAGAAAGATGATCTGTAGGGCTGCCCCCTAATAGCCCCATAACCATTAGTTGACTAGAAGAGGCATGGTCGAACAAAATTGTATTTGGCTGTGAGGGACAGATCATTAACGGCAGGAAATCCAAACATTTGCCCATCATCCATCCACCTCAAATATGGCTTATCACGTGAAACATGCAAGTAGTAGTAACTTTACAAGTGCGCTCGCTCTAGCGTTAACCTAGATAAACGCTATTATTAGGCGCATATCTGTGTTTGTGTGGAGAGCGCGTTACTGCATGACATACAGGCACGATCACTTGCATTTACTTTAAATACTCCGCCATTTTTGGTCATACAGGAGTAATGCAAACTGTAAGGTTTACTTTTATTTCTGTAAACTCACAATAACAACAAAACGATGTGCTTTTGTAAAATAAAGAACACAAACAGGATGCGCTTTCTGCCGTCTCAGTGAACTTGAGCACACACACACACAGAGCAAGAGCGCACCCATCAACGAGATTCATTTGGGTTACACAAGCTGGCAATGTGTTTTTAGACCACGAAATTGTGTGTTTGTTTCCGGTCATGAGTGGAAACCGCAGGCGGTGAGTGAAACTGCATCAAATGTGTGTGTTTTGTTGGCAATCGGCGCGTAAGTGCATATATTGTGAACAACACCGACGTATAGAGAATCGAGAGTTATCCAGAGATAATGCCATGATGTATTGTTTGTGTGTGTGTGACTCTTTAGCTCCGCCCACTGCACGCCTCTACTTGACATTTCCTGTGAAATGTCTGTAATGATTCATCTAGAGCTGGTTGGTTTATTTCATGGCTGAACCAAAGTGTTGTACAATGATCCGAACGACAGAAACAAATTCAACTGTGAATAAGGCAACAATAGTCCAGAAGCAGGACGGCAGATGCTCCCAGTGATGCTCTGCTGTGTCAGTGGAAGGAAATGAGGCTAATATTCACAACAGACATAAAATAATGCAAGAATGAGTGGAATGAACTTGTGTATGCTGGCTCACTGATGTCCTGAACTTTAGGTCAGGTCTTTCTGCTGTGGCCGACTCAGGGTCAGAGGTCAGGACGCAGCAAAACAAAGTCAACCTCATTCTTTCAGAGTGTGTCTTCGGAAACAAGGACACAGCTGCCATTTTTATAGACGTGTCCTTCAGAAGGACAGCGTTTCCCTCTCTCTCTCTTGCTCCGTCCTGTTTTTCTATTTTCAGCTCTCCTCCAGACGCTCTACAGACTGAGTCATAACAGCAGATAAGACATCTGATTCACCTGTGTGTGTGTGTGTGTGTGTATGTGTGTGTGTGTGTCTCAAATATACAGCACCTGACTGGATGTCAAACAATGGCACAGTTTAGAGTAAAAGAGGAAGTGTTCTGCACACACACTCACCCTTAGTCCAGTGCTGTAAAAGCAGGTTTTAACCCTATAAACCTACTACTTTATTATATTTGATTCACATATTTCTAAGTCTCTAAATGATTAACATGATCAAGACTTTGCCATCTCAATCTCCTCCTGCAGTCCTTCTGTCTCTGATTGATAGACTCTTATATCCAGTAAAAGTCTTCTAGTATAACTGTCCAAGCGTCCTCCTTCAGCTCGTGTCTTTCTGCTGTCAAATCTGACCTGATTTTATCAAGTAAACACAAGAATAACTTTGATATTGTTAGTAATATTTAAACTGGACTGAAGCGATGGTTTACTTCATTAAAATCGTCATTTATAAAATCATGAGTATGAAATAAGATCATCAGGCTTTTGAGAAAGGTTTATTATTTCATCTATCAATCATCATTGTATTGCATTATATGTTTTAAAACTACAGATCATAAAACTAAGCATTTAAATCTCTTACTAAGACATATTATTGGCAGATATTGATATTTATATGCATTTTATGTAAGTATCTGCTATACTGTTAAAAAGATGAAAGTCTGATGCATTGTAAATAGCAAAATTTATCCATATTCTCACTATATCAGACTATATGAACCATAAAAGCCTGATGCATCAGATATGAAACACATATGCAAACTTAAATGAGATTTTTCGGACTATTATTTCATATGTCAGGCTTTAAGACAGGCAGCACAGCTCAAGCGAAGTGCGATCGACCCCTTTAAGCACAGCGGCATGTCCTTCTGAACACAGAACAGACTCCGTCAGCTGACAGCACGCATCAGCATTGTCATGGTTTTCCTTATGTTTCTGAATGCGTTGTGAAGGAGGAATCCGCTCTCACTCCACCTAGTGTGTGTCATTCCAGCACTCTGATAATTACAGTTATTGAATCTGCAGATGTGTGAGAGGACCATAGAGCCCCTGTGACTCTCACAAACCCACCCAGACCAAACCCCATCATCTGCCTGACCGATCACATGCAGAGAAAGAGACGGCACATACTGCGGATCTGCCGCTTGATTTCCTTGGTAGGGTCCAGCCAGCACTGCAACAGAAAAACACAGAGTCAATAAAGCAGCTGCACTGAATTACTAAGACTTGAACAAAATCAAGCATTCTGTGACTGTGAGCCCTTTCTCTGCTGCAAGGGACAGTGTTTGTCTTTAAGAGAGTTCACGATGAAGTCATCCCATTTTTTTTCCATTTACACTTTTTTGCAACTGTGACTATTAGAATTGTATTATTTAATATTAGTATATTTGATATATACTGACTGATGACTGAACAGATCTATTCATCCACTAACAGAAAACAACATGACCAATCCCATGATGCACCTCACAAGAACACATGTATACTAATGCATTTAGCATCAACTTCATGCTTCATCACCAATGGCAATTAAAGGACTGTAGGGTCATTCCATGTCAAATCAACCAAATTTTGGAAACTTCCCTGGCTAAAATTTTGGATTTTGTTAATATTTTGGCTTTCATCCCTATTTATGTTTGTCTTTCTTCAGAAAAAATATTAAACGTCACAGATGTATATTGACGGAGTAATCACTGTTTTTGTAGATGGGGTCAAAATGACAGTTTTCACCTGAGGTTTGGAGCCAAATTACAGGGGTGTAAAAATGACTTTAGAAAGATGGCAGCATCATTATTTAATGTTCACACAGAGATTGGTAGCTCTATTAGTGAAATCTGTTGACTTTATCAATCTGTGTTGCATTATATGCCAACGGTGACCGTTCAAAAATGGGAAAAAAGCACTTCTTGTGTATTTTGCCCCAAGTTTGCATGCCTGTAACTCGAAGTATTAAAGATATCCTAATATCCTTTTAGATTCTGGTTCTTAAACTTTTTGGTTTCTTTATTTTAAAGGCCCAATATGGTTCAATCCCAGAGATATGGAGATCTTAATGTGGCTCCGTGAGTAAACTGGTCAATTGCACACATTTTCAGTGGTCAAAACACCAAATGTGGGTCACTTTGCACACAGCTGATACTTTTTTCTTTTAAAGAGGAACATCTGAAGAACAAACAATGTTGAAACTAGAAATGTATCTTGTTTTTTTACATCAACACAACTGCATAGAAAATACCTGTATGAGTGCCATAAATATTATTTTTCCAAAGTTTGCATGCCTGTAAAGTATTATAGATCTCAGTATGATTTTAGATTCTGGTTCTTAAACTTTCCTTTTGGAATCTTCATTTTTAAGGTCCTATATGGTTTAGTCCCATAGATATTAGGGTCTCAATGTGGCTCCATGTTCAATTTGTTGTAAAATTCAACAATTTGAACATGGAGCCGCGTTAGGATCCCCATATCTATGTGATTGAACCATATTGGACCTTAAAAATGAAGATTCCAAAAGGAAAGTTTGTTAAGAACCAGAATCTAAAAGGATATTAGGATATCTTTAATACTTCGAGTTACAGGCATGCAAATTTTGGGCAAAATACACAAGAAGTGCTTTTTTCCCATTTTTGAACGGTCACCGTTGGCATATAATGCAACACAGATTGATAAAGTCAACAGATTTCACTAATAGAGCTACCAATCTCTGTGTGAACATTAAATAATGATGCTGCCATCTTTCTAAAGTCATTTTTACACCCCTGTAATTTGGCTCCAAATCTCAGGTGAAAATTATCATTTTGACCCCATCTACAAAATAAGGGATTACTCCGTCAATATACATCTGTGACGTTTAATATTTTGGCTATCTTCTTCATTTATGCATTTCTTTCACTAGAAAAAACATCTTCAAAATCTGACATTTTTAGCCGGCAACCTCTTGAATTGACACAGAATGACCCTGTAGTGGTAAAAACGGCCACCATCACGGCCCTAGAGCCAATGTGACCTCACAGGATAGACACGACTTAAATCTGGCTGTGTTCACAGGAATACAGTGCATGAATCACACGGACTGCTGTTACCGTACAGATGTCCTGTGTGTGAACTCACCCTCTGCTCAGCGTTGTCTTTAAAGCTCAGGCCGAAGTAATCCTTCTCCATCAGATTCAGGTGCTCACAGACTTCAAAAAACAGGTACTGGCCTTTCGCCCGTTTCTGGAGACACAGAGGAGGAAAGATGAGTTGGACATTATTTATAGACAATGTTGTGAATATATAAACAGTTGTAGATCCATTTGTCGTGAAGGAAGTTCACCCAAAAACAATCATTCTGCCAATATTTACTCGCCTTCATGTTGTTCCAAACCCGTATGATTCTCTTCTGTGGAACATAAAAGATATTTTGAGAAATGTCTCAACTGTTTTAGCCCATAAAATGGTGTCCAGAACAATCAGGTTTGGATGATAGTGAGTAAATGAGGACAGAAGTGTCATTTTTTGGGTGGAACTTGAACTCTTCCCGTAAATGCCAGCACTGGCAGTGTGATGAGTCTGAATAGAGTCTCAGAGTCGGTGTGAAGCGCAACACACCGCTCATAATGGGCCTGTTTGAGCCGTTCCTCACATTCATCTCGATAGCGTGAGCGTTAGTGTGACTCTTGAGGAATGAGAGGTCTGGTTTGGAGCTCAACAGTCTCTTTCCTCTCCAGACACCAGGAGCGTCCAGCATTAGTCACTGAGGACCATCTGAAGACAGAGCAGCGCTGTATTCTTCAGCTGTCTGCTCATGCAATTTTTAATCCATCAGTCAAGATTTCTTCCACCAAAAAAAAACAGTTAAATGTAGTTATCTATCCATCTTTATCCTACATCCCATGAAGCTCTGTGTAAATTATGGGAGTAACAAATATCAAGCTTAAAAAGAGTCATTCCGTAGCATTACAGACATGTTAAATATTACTGTACATGCAACTCAATATTATGTAACGTGTATGTATGTTGCATGAATTAAAAATGTTGAACATGCTTAGGTCATTTTGACAGATAAACAAACTATATTTTCCTACTTTAAGACCGGTTCACACCCAGGATGATAACTACAAGTTTTAAAAATCATTCTAAAAAATGTAAAACAATAGCAGAATCCCCAGCACAATTATAACGATAACGCCACAGAAGAGGGTTTTTTTTCCAGCTGATGAACAGTAAAAACACTGACAGCCAATCAGAATCAATCCTGCTGTAACGAGCTTGAGCATTTAAAGTGACAGATCGATATTGTATTGGTGTGGACGCTAATATAGTTATCATTCCTGGTGTGAACAGGCATTTAGAAATATCCCAGTAAACACTGCTGAAAGGGATTAGAAGTGAACTTTTTACAGAAATCACTTTTTAAGGACTACAACAAACGGCTGGTAGGGACTACAACGAGCTAGTGACATCACTAACCCTAACATCTACATAAACCCCGCCCCCAGGAACATGTTGAGAAGAGGAAGAGCTGTTGTAGTCGAGCACATTTGGGAGTCGCTCAGGCTGTCATCCGTCTTTCAGCATGTCATAAAGCATGATGACATCATAAGTGATAACCGTAATTAAACTAAACTATCCCTGTTCTCTCTTCATGCAGCAGATATTCTCTGGCTCATCTTACAACAGTTCCTACACCAGCGGTTTATAGATTATCATGACAGAGGATGCTAATCAATGACTGAAGATCGTTAACTCATAAATTCATCAACTAACCCTTCAGAAGCGTCCCGTCTCATTCTTCTTGAGTCTCTCGAACATTGTCTGACTCCGGTTTGAACATAAAAGGCTGAACAGTTTCTGATATTTTCAGTGTGTGTCTGCGTGAGGTAATCAGAGCTGCTAACACAAGCTCTTGAAGCCCCGCCCTCTTCCTGAATGAGCAGCAGCTCATTTGCTTTTAAAGGGACACACAAAAACGTCGCATTTTGCTCACCCTCAAAAAGTGGCAGGTTAGCATGCTATAAAAAAATATCCGTGGGGTATTTTGAGCTAAAACTTCACATACACACTCATCAGAGACTCATTTTACATCTTGTGAAAAGGGGCAATATAGGACCCCTTTAAACTGACTCTGTGCTACTGTACATTTAAGACTTGGACAGTATTTAAAAAAATTATATTATGACTGTTAAGATTGTTTCAATATCATAACCATGATAAATATTGTTTTTCAGTTTGGTTTCAGCAAATGGACTGGAGAGGAAGTGTTGAGTACATGTACTTAAAACTTGTATTACAAAAGAGCAGGGAATTTTCCCCTTTTGTAAAAAGTGACGGTCATATGAACTAGACACGCATTCAAAAACAAAAACAGTGCTTGTTTAAGGTTAAATGTGTCTGGTTATGACATGACACAAAACCCCATAAGCTCCTGTTATGGATGCAATTATACCAACTAATCCATTCAGAGCGTTCACTCGCACCAGATTCACTGAGTGATCAGATGCTATTCTTCGTAAATGCTACAGATGCTGCTTCAACACGACACACACACACTGCTAATGGATCTGAGTTTTCAGTGGATCAATACTGGATGATTGTGCATTAGTGAAAAGTGCATTAGGGGATGGACGAGCGCAAACAAACACTGGCGCTCATTTCTGCAGGAGTGACGGAGAGCACAGCTGCCTGATGATAATGTGTTCACGGCTAAAGAAAGCCGCAGGTGGAGACGTGTTCTCATGGTGTCGGCACAATGGCTCTGAGCACAACAAACCAGAGGGATTTACAACTACTGGTGAATCTGTGAGCCAGAAGGAAGAGTGCAACATCACACATGAGTGTCAGCTGATCTACAGCAGATCACAGGTCTACAATTAGAGTAGAGGAAGTAATGATTTAACCACTGTCAAGAGCGACAACTATGAGGATAAGCTCAAAATAAAGAGAGCATGAGATGTGTGGTATTAAAAAGAGATGAAAAAGCACAATACACTCGTGAGGACAATCAAAAACTCAACTTTCACGCTGTCCGAGACTGTAGCGCACGCACAGATAGCCAGAGTACCGAATTCAGTTCTCTTTCATGGCATGTTGAGCATGAACAGTCAAATACACAGAATACATGTCAAATGCCCTTCTTGGGTTCTCACAAACACAGTGAGCCATCTTAAGTGAATGTAAACAGTTGGATGCATCTTTGATTTATTGTATTTGTGACTGATTAACTTTAAATCTCAGCTGTTCTTGTATCCAAGATATTTCTGACATCTTCTTGGTTGCTGCTACTACAAGAGCCATGAGCTTATGAAGCATCAAGGATCTCACTGTTGAAGGATATCGCTCAGGTCAGGCCTACGAAAAAAAGGCTGTCAAGTCACCTTTTGTAACAGTGGTGGCAACCCTAACTCAACTAATTTATTTAACCAAAACTTGCCAGACAGTTGTTTTCTAAAACTGCCAAAAAAAATGTTTTTAAACAACCTAGGATAGCAATTAAAAGCCACCATTTACATAAAGACAAAGAAAATATCAAAACATTTTCAATTTTATTCCTTAAATATCATCATTTCAAAGGAAAATCCTTGTTTCAGGTAAGAAAACACATAAAATAAAAAGAGAAAAAAACTAAAATCTCTCATGGCAACAAGTCAATCCGCGTTATTTACACAATCACAAGCATTAAAGGTGAAATCCTGAAATCCCCAGGTCACCCTGAAAGTCCGCATCGGCAGATTCGTACCTCCACCTTCTCGCCAAACTTTATACACAATAAAAAGAAAAAAAGAGAAAACACTTCAAATAAATACTATGGGGTTGAGAACACAATCAATATTTCGAGATAATCATTATACGTAAAACTTTAACAAAACATACAGATGGGCAATAGAAAAAAGTGCGGAAGTGAATGGAATGCGTGCGTGCATTGTGTATGTGTGTGTGTGTGTGTGTGTTAGCATGTGAATCTGTGAATGAGTGTTGGCATGAAACTGCAGCAGTGGACACACTGACCAATTTTGATGTGAATGGAGAGTTTAGAGGGACCTCACCAGGCTCCAGGATGAAAAGGAACAGCCTTTGAACTGGTCTCGTTAACAGCCGATCTTAGAAGTGTGTCGCATCAGAAATCACAGACTCCGTGTCGTACCAGACAGCGTGCACGGAGAACATCAGATGAACAAGCGGCCGTCTTTCCACGGTAACCATAATACTTCTATCAATTAACTCCTCGCTTATGCAGACCAACACACACTACTGACGTGTCCCTTTTTTTCCACTCTATGGTGAAATAGACCTTGCCCTTATATACACTTCCGCTATTAATTAATTAACTTACTCCACCCTTTCCATTTTAACGTGACAGTGATAAATAAATAACATTTACTGCGCTGTTACACTTTATTTATATAGCGCTTTTTACAACGCCATTGCTTCAAAGCAGCTTCACAGTGTTAAACAGGAAAATAATGCAAACGAATCTGATTCGGCTGTACAGCCGCTCTGGAGAAAACGGTGACATCATCTAGCTCATTTCAATTATCATATAGTGACAATGCGGGCAGATCAGTGAACAGGCTCAGTCGGGGTGCCAGTTCTCCTCTGGCCAACAAACAAACAGTGTATGATTATGATTCTGGCAATATTACAAGTCAGATTAGATCAATAGATATTCGAAAGATTATTCAAGAGGTGAACAGCAACATTAAAAGTAGGGATGCACCGCTAGGAATTTTTGGGGCCGATACCAATTTTAACCAACTATTATTTAAAACCGGTTATATCGGCCTTTTTCATGCTAAAGCCGATATGCCAGTGGTTGTAAATTGATCAAAAATCGGCTGCCGCCACATCGGTGCATCTCTAATTAAAAGAGTTGAAGCTCTTTCTGACAACTATCTCCCAAATTCTGTTACACAAAATTCCAATATCTGTCTGGGCTACTGAGACGCAAGCCTTTTCTGACTTAAACATCCAAGCCTGGCTATACTTTGCAAAAACATATATCAGTAACCTTCTGCCGTCTGCTAGAAAGCTGAAAATGAAGCAAACTTACACCTTTCAGCATGACAATGACATTAAATCAACAAAAGAATGGCTTCAGCAAAGAAAGATGAAAGTTTCTGAATGAAATGTGTGAGGGACCTGCACAAGAGATGCCCTCGCAATTTAAGTACTGCATCCCTACGTTTGTTTTTATGAGTTCACAGCATAAAGAAGGTGGGTGTTTTTACAGTAATACTAAAAGGCTTTTTCTTTGCTAAACTATCAATCAGACGACAAAGAAAGACCAGGTCTGTACAAAAGAGAATGAATGGATCAGAGAGAGTCAATGAATGACAGTGAAAGCCTAAAAGAACATGATGAAAGAAAGAAGAACATGAATGAGAACAAAAGAAGGATCTCCAACTGCAGACTGAACAACAAGATGAATAATTTAATTGTTAAGTCGTAGAGAATCACTCATGGGATGTTTGAAGAGGGTTTAAATCACAGAGAGTCATTGTGAATGAACGTCCTGAAGCATTAGCGTCAAGCACACCCTCCGCTGTGGCCTCGTGTCCCTCGACCCGAGACGGACAGCCAGTGTTCAGGAAAAGCTCAATCTCATGATGGCGAGAACGCACATGCTCGGAAATATTTCCTAACATACGGATTCTGCTTTCAAACAAACACACAGCTGGATCTCTGCACTTACGGCATTAAAAACATATTATAGGTCACTGCGCTGTGATTGGCTGAAGGTGCATGCGCTGTGATTGGCTGAGTGTGTGTGTACACATCACACTCTTTCCTGAGTATACATCAATCCTGCCGTGAGGACAGAAACACAAAGGCTCTGTGGAAGAGAGTAAAGATTGAAACATCCATGAGGGGTCGTTCGGCAGTCATGAGCCTCCTCTTTGTCCCCACCATCCCAATAAAGCGTCAGGTCTGGAATGCTTTGTTTGGAGCTGCGGCTTATGCGACCTGGAGAGAGTCGCGCTCATCGCTGAGCAAACATGCCACCGTCTCGTGCATGAATACACCAGGACAATAGCGCTTAGTGATGCCTCAGCACTTTCCGGTGACTGGACAAAGCAGAGCCTGTTCGAAGCTCACAGAGCGCCCAGTAATGAGACCCCAGACCATCATATCCCAGCACTCACCTGCACTGCTCTCAGCATCGGCCAATACACTCATGTTAGGTCGATTAGACCAATTTAAGCGACGACAACACCTGCAGAGCATGGGTGCCTAGAACAATTTATTTACATACCGTTTCATATAAATTATATAACATTTTCTAAATTATCTTCCAATTAATTTATTAAAATATTGTGTAATAAATATAGATTTTATTGCAGCAATGCTGTAGTTGTGTGTGTGTTTTTTCAAGCATTGATTATTGTAGCCAATCACAGACATGCTCTGTTGAGTGTGTGAATGCAATGACCAATCACATGCATTTAAGTTAGTCTGAATCCACTCAATACCATTCCAAATAATAAGTCACATTTTCATGGTGCTACATACACAATGCAAAATTTCAGGAGTGACAACTGTATTAAAATACACTAATGAATCCTAAATTGTCATGACTGACAGTGATAACCATAGCAATTGATGGAAAAATAGATCTTCGAAGGTAACATGGTAATGTGAAATTTTACTGATATTGGTACCGGCTACTGAAATGTTGGTACTGACAAAACTAGCAGCAGGCATTGGTGGTTTAACACTGAGGGGTTGACAGGCCCCCAATTATCTGTCCTCCAAAACACTTCACACACACCAAATCACTGCAGGGTCAGAGGTCATCACCAGGCATTTAAATGCTCCTGTCAGCACAGTGACTGATCCCATCACAGCTACTGAACACACACACACACACACACCTACTCATCACACCGCCCACAAAACTATATTTAATATAATTTAATATAATATATATTACATATACCCATTATATTATTAAAATGAGTAGTTCCTCCATTGAAGGGTTGTCCATATATCTATAATAAACGTGTATGGGGCTGGTGGACGCATGCCACTCAGACTAGTGTGCACACACACACAAACAGTTATAATGAGTTGTGTTGCCATGGAGCTCATGAGGGGAGATGATGTGTGCATGTTAGATTATCAGAGTATATATATATATATATAAATCCAAGCAACACACTCATCTCCATCCACACAACAGGATTATTGTCATCCTGAATTACTATAAAATAGAGTGAAACACAGAGACAGGATTAGAGCAGTACACCGAATGACCCATCAGCTGACCCCTCACCTACTGTCAGCAGTGACGAGCGAGAGCGTCCACACACACACGCAACAGCTGGATGATACGCTACAGCACACGCCACAACAGACGAATGGGTCTTACCTCCACCTCGCAGGAGAACTGGCTGCCGTCCAGTAAAGTCACGTGACACACCACCATCTTCATCTTCTTGTTGAGTTTGAGTGGCGACAGCACACTCGTCTCTTGCTGGATCACTTGTTCTTCCTCTTTCTTCTCCTCGCTCTCCTTTGCCTCCGATTCTGCCTCTTTCTCCTCCCTCACAGGCTGCACACACACACACACACACACACACACACACACACACACACACACACACACAGAGTTAATACACACACGCGCTCTCATGTTTTCCAGCGGAGCAGATCGCTGCTGGATGATGTCAGCGGGTGGATGCTGAGCGAACACGGACAGATGACTGATGGTTTTTGGCAGAAGCGTGTGCCGTAAGGAAGCGTCCACATCTGATCTGGATTATATCTGGATCACAGGAGGTGATCTTCAGCGAACCACTAGAAGCTGCTGCAGGAAATGACATCATAAACATGTTTCCAGCATCAGTGAAGGAGGAAGATACACAGATGACGTGTGCGTCTCAGGACGGCATCAGTGTAATAAACACTGTTGTCATGATGCTGAAGTTTCTAACTTCCATAAAATGATAATACTTATGACTTAATGTCTTCACTTGTGAGTTAAACCTTCAAGCTGTTATTTTGGCAGGAAGACCTTTAAGTGTCTGTGACCACAGGTTTACAAACACTTCTCGTGATAGATCTGTGTGAAACCGGAGGAGAGAGAAGGTTTACTGGCTAGATCAGGTCACATGACTGGGGTCAAAGGTGACACGCTTTTAGGTGTGAGGGCACTGTAGATCACGGGTGCTTTGAATTCACATACTGGACAGTCATTTAGTCCTGTATAAATTAAATACATAGGCTATTAATCCTGATTCCTTACAATTAAAGCTGTGGGTGTTTTATCAACATTAAATGACAGACACGCACTGTGGCTAGAGTAGCTCTAAACATGAACCAGCACCGTGTGCGCACATATTTAATCACGTCTCTTCAAATTAAATATATGTGCAAATAAGGACATGATACAGCCGTACGTCTGATCATGAACGCAATGACACTATGGATTATTCTGATACACAGAAGATGATGTAATGTAGAACGTTTCTGTGTTAAACTGATGTGTGTCGTTTGCTCTTAAATTAACTGAAAATATTATTAGACCATTTAAAGGTTCTACAGACACTTTTGTAACTCTGAGGTGTGAACGATTAGACTAAAACAGGGAGTTTCATGACACTTTAAAGCGCAAGACCTTAAAATTATGCGGAATACGCCGAAATGCGAGCCCTGAAAGAATATGACTTTCAAACAATCCAATCATATTCAATGCTGGGCATCACACAGAGATTGGTCCATGTGTGTACGAGCAGCAGCTCTCACCTGTGTGTCAGCACTGCCGACTGACTTCTCCTCCTCTTTCTCCTTCTCCTCCACCTGCACTTCCTCTGGCCTGCTCTCCTCCTCCGTCACCTCCTTCACTTCCTCTGCGGTCTCTGTGCTCGGGGCCGCTGCTCCTTCGTCCGCCTCGTCCTTCGGTTCACTCTTCTCCTCCTCCTTCAGGCTCTCGCTCTTGGGCTGCGCTGCGCTCTCGCCGGCTTTGTCTTGGCTCTGTGATTTCTGTCGTTTAAGCCATGGAGGCAGGAAGCGAGAGATGCCCTTGTCTTTCTTCTGGCCGCCGGCAGCAGGAGGGCTGCTGGGCTCAGGAGACGTGGACGCGTCCTGACGGCTCTCGGGCTCGGTGCTCGGGCTCTCCTGCTGGACGGAGGGCAACATCAGGACACATGCAACAGTTCACATTATTACTGCAGGACTTGATGCTTACTTTTTTTCCCAAGGTGCACCTGTGCTACTAAGTAGAAAAATTTAGGAGCGTATTTAGAAACTTTAGGGGAGCAACTAGCTATTTCTGCATTTATATAAATATAAAACACTGTCACAGATTTGGCCACACTAGTGTTATTTTAGCATCACTGAGATACTATATAGAATTTTGAATTCAATTGAATTCTGCTTTCATTTTAATTTTAGTTAAAAGTTTTAGTAATTCTGTTTTGCCTTTTTTTTGTTTTGTAATTTTTTAAAATTTGTATTTCAGTTTTAGTTATCAAATTAATTAAACTAAGTTAATTTTATATATTTTATTTTATGTCAGTTAACATTTATTTATTTCAAGTAAAGAGTTTTTTTTATGGTTTTAGTTTTTGTTAACTATATTAACACTGATGCTAGTAAAATCTATATATTTAATAATGCGTCTCAAATAATAATGTTAGTCTTTCCTTCCAGTGACGGGGCATCCCAGACAGAAGCTACAATAGTTTAATTTAAATTAAATGGATTTAATTGTGTAAGCAAATAATAACCGGTGGAAACTGGACACACGGCGGGACTTTTATTTAATAAACAAGCTCTCAATACACCGGGACTCTTATTTTGAAATGTCTACGCTCATTCATTCAGAGGAGATAAAACATGCATTCTTACACCCGTACACAACATATTACAGTATAAACACCGTACAGTAAACAGTCATAATTGATCAGCATTAGTTTCGTGTGTGAGCCTGAACGCACAACAGCGCCACCTTCAGGCTCTGAGACGTGAAGCGCTCACATTTATTAATGAAATCAGAGCCTTTTGAAGTTTAATAAATCACATTAGGCAGTATCGCCATTTATGTTTTTCCATCCCAAAAATATAAGACGCCTTAAAATGATCATTAAGACCATTTAAGGGATTGAAGACTTTTTATGATCTTACGTTTATGAAAACTGATCCGCAGGGATTGTTTATTCGCACACGTGCGCCAAAATACATTTTTACAGATCGCACACATCTATTTTTAGTCGCAAATGCATACAGTATTTATTCAGATCACTGTGTTGATGCACTGAATGATCTGCACTCTACCTCCGGTGGGGCGGCACTAGCGGAGGCAGGCTGGGCGTCTCTGTCGGGCTGGTCTGTCTGCACAGGGTCCGTCTGCTGCTGAACTTCAGGAACCTTCTCCGGCTCCTTCTTCACATCTGTCTCTGATCCCACCTCTGTCGTCATCACGCCCGGCACACTGGGTCAAGAGGACAGAGGTTCAGTCTTTACAGAGTCAGATCATGAGCAATCACATCTGCCGTCATCTTCTGAGACAAAACATCCTGCGCAGATCAAACAGACTAAACTACACACACACACACACACACACACGACTCCTTCCTGACGACACACAGATGAATGTCAACACATTCACACCAGCGCTCGACCGATGTGGATCATCTGATGGCCAATATACATTTCATTTAAAGACAATAACATGCATAATTTTTTTTATAAATGTTAATTTATAGATTTAAGTATTAATTCGATTGATTAGATATGCTTTTTGATTATTATTTGAATCTAGAAAAAAAATTCAAACATTTGTTTAATTGTATGTAATTTCATGATTTCAATGACTTAGACATGCTGATTACTAAACTGTTATTGGACAGATTTCAATGGGCCGTTATTATAGGCAGGTTCACATCGGAATGGAGAGTTTCTTAAGGTGCAGCTGCTAAAACATGTTTATTATTTCTGAGCGCAGACAGAGTGTGGAAACTGGTCATGAAAAACTCAAATCTGCTTTACTCATATGATATCTATCATCATAATGGGGGGACGTCTTTCAGCACAGTGATACCATGAGACAGAGAATCACTGAATGAAGATTGAAAAGCATCAAAACGTTCTTTCATGTTGTCAGAGTATCAGAATAAAGGCTGTCAAACCCCACCATGAGCAAACACACAGCACTGAGCGCTCACACACACACGCGCTCAATGTGAGACTCATTTACACTCCAGCAGTCAGGCTCCTCATTTCAGTCACTAACGGACCAATCAGCTGTGAGCGTAATCGCCCCTTTACCCTAAAATAGGGCACTATTAGAGGGGACAGCCATTTATAGTGGTGTCCGAAACCATAGTGGACGCTATCGAGTGCACTCATTCAATCCCACAATGCACAGCAATAACGAGTGCACAGCCGATGTACACTCAACGGCTGTCCGAATTCACTCACTCGTTTTCATTCACTCCTCAAAGTGAACTGTGTTAGTGGACTAACATAGGGAACAGTGATTGAGGGTTTAGGGGGCGATTTCAGATAACTCTGTTATCAGTAATCCTGCACATTTGACCAGGATTAAATCCTGTAGGCATCGATAGATATAGACTAACATTTACTAGGAGCACTGTAGCCCCTTACTGAACATTTTAGCATAAGCAGGTGCACACCTTAAATCAACCTTTAATGCAGTTATTCACATTTAGAGCTTTGGAGGGCTGGAAAAAGTGTGAAGCACTTGAAAGTCCTTAAAAAGTGCTTGACTCAACTCTGTACGACCCCTGAGATGAATAATGTAGAAACACTGGACTATTTCTGCCACAATCCCATGGTTACAGTTAGCGCTACCACATTAAATCCATGGTGAATGTTGCTGATTTGTGGAGTGAAAAGCCTTCTATAAGTTGTTCGTTCATGGCTCAATGTTTCTCCTGGTTTCCACGTCAGCTCTGTTTGATCTGATTTGGTTTATAACAGAACTCTGAGCTGAGTTTGAAAGCTTCCACTAGATCTCGCAGTGATGTTATTCATTTTGCTGTGAATTTAAGCGTTTTCTCACTGGATCTCCAGCGCGGTGTAGTAACGGTGTGACATGATCGAGATCAGCCTGTGTGTAAGCTTGCGCTGTCCATTATTTCTCCGGCTGATAAACTTTTTTTATTTGCCGTTTGATGTTTCTCATATGTAACAGAAATACAGCTGTATTTGTTGGGCAACATGCTGGTGGCACCAGTGTGACCGCTAACAACATTTAGTCGCACCGGCAGGAAAAAAGGTAGCAGTCTGAAGCTCTGTAATTTTTTTGGCCACATCCCCCAGCCCCAATTTAAAATAATAAAACTGTGTGTATCTATTAAAACTTCTCTTTTGTCAATAAGTGCATCAACAAGTGCAAGTTTGTGAAGATGGTCTGTGCGTTTCATTCCCAAATGCCCGTTAAAGCGACTCAAACTCAGAGCAAATGCAGATGGAGTTGGTGTAACCACGTTGCTGTAAACACCAGATCATGAACTGCTCGTGTGTAAATGAACACAGTGCTGCGCTTCACTCTGAAACACACAGTGCATGTATTTAATTAAAATCACAGCCTGTGCGATTCAATAAATTGCACTAAGCTCCTGGAGATCTACTGTCCTGCAGAGATTAACATCAATCTAAATCAAGGTCTACAGGATCACTAGAAACTTCCAGACAGGTTTCATGGGGTTTTTGACTACTGGAAGTTTTTGGAAAGATATTGAACAACTGGTATGTTGTCAAACAACAGCACAACCCACTGAACACACCCATCTCACGTTCATCAGGACTAGTCAAACATGCTGGAGGAATTTTGGGAGTTTCAGAGAGCATACAGCTGTTACAACACACACCAGAGAGACGTCCAGCTGACCCGCGGCCAGGGGAAAACCACTGATGAAAGACAAGAGCAAACACGCTGTGAGAAAGAGAAAGCATGTATGACATCATCATCACGTGTGGGGCATGTCCTCAAACACACATATGATGCGTGTACTGTGAGTGTGCGTGCAGGAGCACCAGAGCAACGGCCCTCTGGGTAAAAGCATCATAACATTTGACAAACACTACCCAGAGTTTGGGCTCCTTTGGAAGAAACACACTTTTATTCTGCATTAAGTTCAAGAATCACAAACAAACAAATACATGTTCAGTTTCAAATCCACCCGTGAAGGTTCAGGCGTGTCCTGAGCAGCTGCGGGATCACGAGTAAAACACAACTGTTAACTCCATTCAGTCTGACATGGACTGGAGTGTGTGTGTGTGTGTGTGTGTGTGTGTGTCCTAACACACTAATCCCCAAACTGCAATGCTTGCAGATAACAATCAACACAAGCTGTCAAAACTAATCAGGATCCAGCGGCATGCAACACCACCATCTGTCTGTAACACACACACACACACACACACACACACACACACACACACACACACACAGAGTATGAGGCCCACGGGTTCGGCCACAACATTTGTGAGAGCAATAACAGAGCAGCTCATGTCAGACACAACATATGAAATACTGCAGCCTCATGCGTGTTCTGACGGGTGTGTGTGTGTGTGTTGCAGGTGTCCTGGATTTGCATCTATTGTGTGATGGCTTTATGAATGACATTTAAAGCACTGGATGCGGTGTGTGTAATTAAAGCTTTAAAGCAAATATTTTCCATGATAAGCACACGAGACAGAGCTGTGCAGCGTCTCTGAGCAAACACACCATCAGAGCGTTTGATTGTGAAAGTCAGCTCTGTGAATCTCACCATCAGGAAACGGGTATAAAATGAACACACGTTGTGAGGTGAGGTCTGCACAAATGTTCATCATTTTAGACAGAACTATCAAACAGAGACAGTAAAATGCGGTTTAACTTACCTCACACACTGAATCGCGTGTGGCGGTCACGTGAACATCTCCAGAGCCATTCATCAGCATTTTACTGTTTAATTTGAGAAAAACTACCTTCATAAACACAGAAGCTCAAAGATCTTCACGACAAACCGTCAAAATAAAAGTTTGGTTTAACTTGAGAAATATATTACTGTTGTACAGTAGAAATATTTTGGTCGCATATGCACCCGAAATTTAATCTATGCGACCTCAAAATATATTTGGGAGCATTTGTGCGAGTGCAAATAATTGTTGAGGCGCGACCGGTTTTCATTTCTCTACAAAACGTTGGCTAATTACTGCACAGTATGAGCCCGACGTGAGCTGATACAGTGGCCGGTTCCGTTCTATCACATAACCAGTTAAACTTCATCTTCACGCTCTTAACTTTAAAGCAGACTTTAGGTTCTGCACTACCGTCACTCACTACCGTTCCCTGCGCTCCGTTGTCACGTGACAATTAAAGGGCTGAAGAGAGAAAGACTTTTGAAGGGGCAAGTGACATTTTTACTTGCCTGCCCGACCAGACAAGTAGCCTGATTAAAACGTCAACACCAAAAAGTAACTAAGGAATCACCAAAATGCGAGAATGATTCTGATTTTACTACATTTAGATGGTGGATAATAATGTATGTGCTATAATGTACTGACGCTAACAGTTGCGCTGTTGAGGCTCGCGCGAGGAGAACACACAAAGAAACTCAGTTAACATACTGCTGTTAAAATTCCCAATGAGTTTTTATATTTTTAACATATGATACAGTTAAGCAACATACCATCTCGATTTAAAATATGACATTGATTTCATACAACAGTTCAATAAACAGTTCAAATCAAGTCACTTACATTTTAGATGCAATATTGACTGTTTTTGTTCGGTTTCAGCAGCGAAAATAGTTCCAAACAAAGATGAGAGCAGAACCAACAGCGCGTCTCAACACTCTTCCATTAATGAACGATTCAGCGTTTGAACGAATCGGTTGAGTCAAAGATTCAATAACCCATTCGTAAGGAACCGCCTCATTCTAGAATGAATCGACTCAATGACTCACTCATTAAGGTCACTTTCCGCCACCTACTGGTGGTTTAGTTTCATGTTTAAAAGTATTATTCTTTCCAACATTTCTTATTTGTATATTGAAAATATATTTAAAACTCTCATAACATTAATGCAATTTTAATCTTTCAGTGTAAATTATTTAATTTGATTGGCAAAAGCCCTATAGTGTCTTATTCTAATTGAAATTATTGATCAAATGTAAGAATTTAAAATGTTTTAATTTCATAAGATCAGGGGAAAAATGCCCTTTCAAAAAAAAAATGTCCTCGGGGTAAATAATACAAATATGCAGATTTAAATATGCCATAGCTGATAGAACACAGGTGAGAATATTTTTTCAGAACCAATTATACTTTTAATCAATTATTATACACAAAAATCCTTTTTTTTTTTTTTTCACACAAGAAACTTTTTTATTCTGACAATTGAATGACCGGTTTACTTGCACATGACAGACACACACACACACACACTCTTAAACATTATATAATAATATATAAACGTTTTAGTTGTGGTGCTCCTACATTTTTGCCGGTGCTCCTAACTTTTTGAAGTTGGGAGCACCAGTGCTACCAAGCAAAAAAGTTAATTTCGAGCCTTGTGGAACATTAGTAAACTACAGTAAATCACGCATCTTTATTTGGAGCAGGTTGTCTCGATTCAAACAAGCCCAAACACAACAAATCCTCACGGACTGACTTCCTGGATCCCATCGCTTCATGATTATAATGCAGTGTTTTCCAGCCAATTGAAACTCGTGTATAGTGGATAAGGCCGTGTGTAGAGACCAATCAGACAGTTTTACAGCTGGAGCATGGACTGGACCGATCGCTCAGATTGACAGGTCTTGATTTACCGTGAGCCATGAGCTGAAGATCATCACCCATCACTCATGTAATAATAAATATCATCAGTCAACCACTAAAACATATACATACATGTATCAATAAAGCAGCAGATTCTCTCACACAGATCTGCCTTACAGAAAATCCCCTTGAAAAAAAAAAAAAAAAAAAAAAAAAAAAAAATCACAAGACACTCTTTCTGAAGCAGTAATGCAAACACACAAGCCAGTGCTCCAATCAGCTGATGTGAAATCATCACAGAAGTACCCGAGCAGCCATAGCGTGTGTGTATGTGTGTATGTGTGAGAGAGCTTGTGTTTGCTTTACTGCCGGCCATCCACAGGAATGTGATCCGAAAGATTCCAGCGGTTTCATTTCAAACACACGATCACTGAGAGCGCTCTGAACACACTGCACTCTCACACACATGCACGTTTCTCTATACATCTGCGATTCTGCCCTTTTGTTACATGGTTATTACTGTTACATTTGAGTTACATGAGTGACATTTTACTGGTCACATGGTTTCTAGTTTTATGGCTAGCCCCACTCACAGGAAAATCTCATTGGTCCAAAATAACAGTTTAACACTTTCATAACCATCGTACGGTCAGACTACAGCTCGTCAGTAACTGCATTACCATCTCCTGTTGAGCTCAGTCTATCACAGCAAATCTGAGTCTTGTGACGGCAATAAAAGAAGAGAGAGTCACCTGACAGCAGAGACAGACGAGTGAAGAGAGGAGACTACTGGGCTACTACTGCGCACACACACACCCCTCATAGGCTAGTTCGCGCACAAACACACACAAAATGATGTCAAAATATACCCATAAACAAGGTTAGTTTTGTCACGCAACAGCCTATATTGGATTTGTGCACGAAAGCAACCTATACATGCTGGTTCATTTTGGTTTTAACCTTCAAGATTATAAATTAGAATGAAATTACATTAGAAGTGTCTATGACCCATTAAAAACTATAACATTACACAAATAACATTTAATGACTCATTTTTCCAGATAAACAATGCAGCATTTTTTTATTTCGCCAAGGAGCTCTAAGAACAAGAGAGAAAAAAATAACCTTTGTGTTTCTGGTCATGCAGAATGAACCAATTTGCTTTTAATTCCTGATTTTAGACAAATAATAAATATATTATAGCTTGACCGCAAGTTTAAAAACAGAGAATTTATGTTCATGAAATGTGTTAAAAAGAAAGAGAAACATCAGACCTTATGAAAAAAAATTAAAAATAGGCAAGACACTGCTATGACTGCTAAGAAATCCAAGCATTTATCATTCCTACAATCCACCTCACCATGAATTTAAAATGGCTTCGGTTCAATTCAACAGATCTCTTCATGAAATGAAATTCATCTTGATAAGAGCAGTGTGGAAATGATTAACCACACTAACATAAAGCTAATGTTTTATTTTAGTTTAAGAACAAACTAAGAAAAATCGCAGGCTGTTGTCAGATAAAGTGCAGCCAAACGGATGTGTGTTTATGGTGCCGTCTCCGGCGGGGTGGGGCATGTTGGGGGCGGGGCTCAGGTAGACGACATTATCGGATATTGCCATATTTTTAAAGGAGATTATCGATAAAATATTTTTTACATATCGTCCAGCTCTATAAAATATACATTACATGTGCTAATGGATTTACAGCTTCTCACAACTGCAAATTGTGACTCCAGTATGTAAACACACACACACACACACACACACACGCACATCAGAGGACAGATGGTGTGGGTCACCAATGTCACCACACACACTCATGCGGAAGTAAACTGGGCTGTAGGACACGTAACTCATAACCACCGTCATTAATGCGTGATCAAACCCAGCTAAGACTTCATAAACATAACAAACATCCACATAACAGTAACAAGTTTGTTGGATTATAAAAAGCAGACCATAATATTTATTGGTCAATATTGTTCTCACGCACTCTGAACTCATGATGTCAGCAGACAGTTGTTGAACGCTTGTGAAGACTAACAAATAACATGCACTGGTTAACTGACTTCATGCTGACATTAAGAGAAGCACAGTGGTCAGCCAATTACAACACAGCTCATTTACATACAAAAGTCTTAAAGGTGCAGTACATAACATCAGCACCATTAAGGGAAATTGCAAAAAAAAAAAAAAGTGTTTTTACACTAGATGCTACAGTACACAGTGTGTCACTGCTTGGGCTTTCACATTCAGCAGGTTAAATGGACCCTGAAATGAGCCCTATATTAACATTACAGCATCATGTAACCTGTTGCCCGTGACGACAGCTGCATCATCTTTAAACATCACACACTCATGAACCAGCAGGGTCAGTGATTGACTAGGGATGTAACGATTCAGTCGGAGCCGGTTGAAAATCGATACAAATGTGTGACGATTCAAGTCGGTTGAGATGTTAAACGAATCGCGATACACGTTTTAAACAACCTCACTTTACAGGCACGATAGCAACAAGCAAGTTGTAGCTAGTGTTACGGACTGTGCGTGCACACTGGCGCGAAGAAGAGTGAAATCAGTGAGTTGTTTTCAGTTCATTCATATGGAAGCTGGACACGAGCGCACCAGTGTGCACGCGCCTTCAAACAGAAGCATGGCGTCGGCAAGCGCGCACTTTACATTGACTCATTCAAATCGGAGGTGTGGCGGCATTTTGACTTTCCAAAGACTAATAAATCACCACAGAAAGAGGCTCCAGTCACCTCCGTCTGCATGTAAAAGATAATAGGCCAAACCACACTGACCGGCGGATTTGCAGCCCCACTCGCGGCGTCGAGAGCGATTGCCATGGAGATCACAAGCATCAGTGTTTCACAGCGAAGATAGTAAATGAATTCCAGGCCCTTCATCAAGAGAAAGACCAGCGCGAGGATGTGCTCCACAGACTGAAGGAGAAATCTGTGCTGTTGCAGAACCAGGTGCTGGATTTATTTTACTAAATGTGTACATTGATTTTTTTTTTTCAATCATTTGTTGATTATTATGGCATATTTATCTAAATGTGTTCTGTTTTTGCAAGTGTAATGATACAAATTATAATTAAAATCTTGCCTTTATAACAATGTGAAACCCCTGTCACTGTTGAACTTAAACTTGACCTAGTCTTTTTATTTCTGCTATTCCTGCAGGACAAGGGTGAAGAAGCTGAAACGGCCTCCTCCCAAGAAAACATTGGAAGATCTCCTTGAAGGGACTTTCTGAGGATTTGATTTACAATTTCACTTGAGTTATTATTTGACATAAAACATATATTTAAATTTTACAAAGAAATATGCTGAATTTTGTCTGAGAAATAAAAGGACACTTATTTTATAATTTGTCTTAAATCTAATTTTGTAAAAAAGTAGGGTGAATCGTTACATCCCTATGTTTGACAGTCAAACTGTTCCTCGTGGATGTCGTGGGTTTTAGCCTCTGAAGTGTTGGCTGCTGCCCCTTCCAGTTGCCGGTGCGCAGGGTTGCTATGGAGACAGGCAGTTCCTGGTTACGCATGCACTTTGTGTCATGTCAACTCAGCAGCAATAAAAGAAGGTCAAAGCGAGAGGGAAGCGTTGAATACAGAGGACAGCACAAACACACTCTGAATCTGTGATGCCACCCGCTGGGCTGGAACAAATCGCCCTCATTTAGGAGTTTTAAATACACTGGAAACATCCCTGAATACACTCCACTCCAGAGGAATGAATTATTCATGAGGCGTTTAAAACATGCACATTCAGAGACACAGGCGGCCAGGACTGAGAAGAGTTTCTCCAGACGCAGCTTCAGGAACGAGCGACCTCAGCACATCACGCAGCTGCGCATACAGGAGCCGTGTGTGTGTGTCTCACACAAGCATTTAAACCTCAGTGTTTACTACAATATGTACGTTGTATATAAAATGTTAATTTTTGGATGAAGAGAGACTGCAGTGTGTTGAGTGCCTCAAAATATTAGCTTCTGAAAGTATGAAGCCGAAGACGTTAAGACGCCACTTACAGACATCTCAAACACAAAGAGAAGCACGCTGATGTTGAGAAGCTGTACTGCTGTAATTACAATGTTTCAAATAAATCCTACAGGACTTTGCAAGCAAGGTCATGTTTGAGAGAGTCTTTATGTGTGTGTGTGTGGGGGGGGGGGGGGGGTTGTGAACCACTGTTTTTTTTTTGCGTTATTTGGTAATATATTGTTGTGCATTATTACCAAATATCTATATGTATCGATATGTAAAATATCTTTCAGATCCGCTCATGTTGTTGTATCAATGTAATCGACATTTTAATTGCGACAGTCGTAATATACACTCACCTAAAGGATTATTAGGAACACCATACTAATACTGTGTTTGACCCCCTTTCGCCTTCAGAACTGCCTTAATTCTACGTGGCATTGATTCAACAAGGTGCTGAAAGCATTCTTTAGAAATGTTGGCCCATATTGATAGGATAGCATCTTGCAGTTGATGGAGATTTGTGGGATGCACATCCAGGGCACGAAGCTCCCGTTCCACCACATCCCAAAGATGCTCTATTGGGTTGAGATCTGGTGACTGTGGGGGCCATTTTAGTACAGTGAACTCATTGTCATGTTCAAGAAACCAATTTGAAATGATTCGAGCTTTGTGACATGGTGCATTATCCTGCTGGAAGTAGCCATCAGAGGATGGGTACATGGTGGTCATAAAGGGATGGACATGGTCAGAAACAATGCTCAGGTAGGCTGTGGCATTTAAACGATGCCCAATTGGCACTAAGGGGCCTAAAGTGTGCCAAGAAAACATCCCCCACACCATTACACCACCACCACCAGCCTGCACAGTGGTAACAAGGCATGATGGATCCATGTTCTCATTCTGTTTACGCCAAATTCTGACTCTACCATCTGAATGTCTCAATAGAAATCGAGACTCATCAGACCAGGCAACATTTTTCCAGTCTTCAACTGTCCAATTTTGGTGAGCTCGTGCAAATTGTAGCCTCTTTTTCCTATTTGTAGTGGAGATGAGTGGTACCCGGTGGGGTCTTCTGCTGTTGTAGCCCATCCGCCTCAAGGTTGTGCGTGTTGTGGCTTCACAAATGCTTTGCTGCATACCTCGGTTGTAACGAGTGGTTATTTCAGTCAAAGTTGCTCTTCTATCAGCTTGAATCAGTCGGCCCATTCTCCTCTGACCTCTAGCATCAACAAGGCATTTTCGCCAACAGGACTGCCGCATACTGGATGTTTTTCCCTTTTCACACCATTCTTTGTAAACTCTAGAAATGGTTGTGCGTGAAAATCCCAGTAACTGAGCAGATTGTGAAATACTCAGACCGGCCCGTCTGGCACCAACAACCATGCCACGCTCAAAATTGTTTAAATCACCTTTCTTTCCCATTCTGACATTCAGTTTGGAGTTCAGGAGATTGTCTTGACCAGGACCACACCCCTAAATGCATTGAAGCAACTGCCATGTGATTGGTTGATTAGATAATTGCATTAATGAGAAATTGAACAGGTTTTCCTAATAATCCTTTAGGTGAGTGTATGCCATTTTTGTCCCTTAAATTCTAGGGTCATATTTGTTCCTTTTGGTGGCCTTTTTTCCCCCCCAAAGCCCCTGTTCATTTCTAATCCTGACTAACATTACTCCAACAGTGGGTAAAAACATCATGGAAATTTGACCATTTCTTTCAGATAATATTTTAATACTTTTAGTATAGTGCTATTATATTTTCTAATAAATTGTGATTTATCTGGGGAAAACAAAAACATGTGCCATCTTTATATTATCATGCTTTCCTTCAAAACATAAATGGTTCTTTATACATGAAAAATACACAGCTGAAAAGGGATGATCCTCATATCTGGAGGTTCTGGGGAACAAAATATTTAACTAAAATACATTCAGTGTGCAGGACTTAAAATATGAAGCATAATTTCCCCTCTTTCTCCAGGAAATAGATCACATCAGGCAAGCTAAACGTGCTGCGATTGTGGTTTCATGTGGTTTCTGTTCTGAAATCTAGTGAGCTGCCTTTATAGGCATCATGGCCACAAAATAAATAAATAAATAAATAAATAAAAAAGGCAGGAAGTGACAACATTTGACCTGAAAATGACCCTGCCATGAGCTCAGTGGAAAAAATCCATCCAATATGACAGAGGAAGCACAAGAAACGATGATCCCACTGGCCTCAAAGCACAGAGCCGGATATATGACCCCATATTCATGTGTGTGTGGAAACAGAATTCAGCTTAGAGTAGATACACTTCTACTGCTTTCTGTTCAAGGACTGTGTATTGTTTACAAGCCTTTAAGTGTGAGGTTTAGTGGCGGCAGTCGACATCTTGAGCTGATCGTGAGAGAGCAAGACTGATGCAAACACACTGATCCTCCTCACATCATGACATCAGCCCTAGAGCGGCTCTATCCCGATGCGTCCAGCTGTTTGGATCAAACTCCATCAGTTCTGGAGCGAGTGCAGCATGACATCATGGCCTTCCCACCCATCTGAGCCGGACACACGTGGATCCACAGAGGACTGGATTCCTGATATCTGACCCATAATTCACTGCTCTCCACAAACACAAGAACACACGCCAGAGACGAGAATCAGGACACTCAAAACACACTCACCTGCTTTAGGAGCACCATTGTAAACATTAAAAAAGCTATTTTTACTCATTTTATTTTCAGGAAATCTATCGACCTTGCACTTGTTGACCACACACCCACTCCTAATAAGCACAAAAACCCAACTCATTTGTTAATGTTTAAGAGGAAAACGCATGCCTGATGGAATCTGTGCTGCCATCTGTCCCAAACGGCCTTGTGCTTTTGGGTGCAGAAAAAACAGTGTTCAAAATGTTCATGTCATCCGTTTGGTCTCCCAACATCAGGAGATTACACAGGAAACCAACCCAACGCCAATCACATTATGAAACGCACACATAGAGAGAGAAGCTCTGGTGGGTCATTCCTGAGCCAGAACACACAAATCAGATCTGGAAAACCATCATTGTAGTAATTGTGTTTGATGACACTATAAGCACAGAACGAACAACATCCTTACAACTGGTTTCAACTGGAAAAGTTTATGGAAGTACCTGCTAGTATTGTTATAAAGACCTCATTGATTTACATTACAGAGCTCCAGACTGCGACCAAATGGTGGCATTTTGCTACCTTTTTTCCTGCTGGTGCAACTAAATGTTGTTAGCGGTCGCACTGGTGCCCGACTGATGAGAGCTGCCATTTCTGTTACACGAGACAAACAAAACGAAAGAGGAACAGAACCACGCTCCTCTTTTGAGCTGCGCTACACAGACCGTTTCTCAGTTCGGAGCAATAATAGACAGGGCAGCTCAAGCTCACACACGGGCCGGTCTCCATCACATGACGCCGTCACTACACAGCGCTGGAGATCCAGTGAGAAAGTGCTTGAATTCACCACAGAATTAATAACATCACTACTGTGAGATTTAGTGGAAGCGTTCGGTGCAGAATTCTGTTATAAACCACAGATATCAGATCAAACAGAGACCAGGAGAAACATTGAGACATGAGAGAAGATCAGGGGTTTCAGTCACAAACCACCAACATTCATGATTTACTGTAGTGACACCATGGGATTGAGGAAGAAATAGTATTTTTTTTTCTCAGGGTTCCTTTTGAGAGTGAAATGTTTCACTTTTGCACTTCAAAGCTCTAAATATTATCCGATTTTAATGTTATTTTTAATGTGATTAGTAAAACTAAAAGTTTAAAGGTGTAGGTCACTGTGGCAAACAAGCACTTTTATTTTAAAAGACATGAAATCATCGCTATAACCAATGGATGGCGGCAGAGGAGCACTTATTGATTTATTAGCCATTTCCACTCCTTAATAATGGAAAAGTCATGAGAAAATATTGACTGAAGTACACAGAAAGCAAGTAAAGAGCTCCTTTAATAATCACTGGAGCTGTCGGTCAGTTCAGTGTGAGACTATAGAAGAACAATGGCACATTTAATAAGAGCAGAATATTTACATTTTCCTTTTTAAAAATTTGGTTTTTGCACATTACTGTTGTTAAAATTTAATTTTATCTGCATATCAAATCAAGCTCAGTGCTTCACTGTTAAACCCCCCCCCCCCCAAAAAAAAACATTTAATATTATTAGCACTTAACAAAACATTAGTAATTTGATGATTAAATTAACATAACATAAATTTTCCTCCAGCGCTACAAAATCAGGTGCCACTGCTCTCTAATGTTAGTTAATGCTAATGCCCTGCGTTACATTCAGAAATTAATCTTTTTCTGCTCAGTTTGGGCCTCTGAATAAAACCACTGTTTTTTCCTCTATATTCTCACTATATCAGACTATATCAGGGATCACTTTTTTTTTTTTTTACTTTGTAACACGGGTGCGCCCAAATTCCAAAATTTAGAAGCACCACAACTACAATTTATATATATTAAAAGATTTATTTTATTTCAAAACAACACCACATTTTGTAGAGAAACAGTAGTGATCATGATTTTTTTTTCTTGAGGTCGCACAGATTCAATTTCAGGAGCATATGCCACCAAAATGGACGCAATTTTGAGCCTTGTATATAAGCCATAAAAGCCTGATGTTTCAAATTTTGTCTAAAGGCTGGATAAATAGTTTCATTTGAAATATTTAAAGTATGCAGCGCGGCGTCTTCAGCAGTGGCGGGTGTTTGTTGATGCGGTCTCTCTCTCTCTGTGCCTGCGGGAGCCGAGAGTTGTTTTTCCTGACGCTCCCTGTGGAACTGTGTCTCCGTGCGTTACAGCTGACATCATCCACGGATTAATCATTAACGCGATACTGTTCACCACATCAGAGACAGAAGCCGTTCATACGGGCACAACATCAGAAACTACAGCACTATGACTTCCATGATGCGAAAAACATCACACAATCCACTCATCACAATGGAATCCACTGTGTAATGGAGAGTGTGGCACAATTCATGTGAATAAATCAAAAGTAGGGCTGTGCACTGAACCAAATGGTGATATGGGTGTGTAACGGTACATGAATTTACAGGTCTTTCTGTTTGTTACTCTCAGCTCGGTTCACTTTTGGCATTTTATTTTATTCTTTTTATTTGATTACATTTTATGAGATGAATTAAATTCTTAAAGTTTTATTAATTTTGTTTTATTAGTTTGTCATTTTTAAAAATGTTTATCCATTTTAATTTCAGTTTTAAATGTCAACTAAATGAAAGTAAGAAAAGTTTACGTTTTTTATATTTTATGTCAGTTAACATTTATTTCAAGTAATGAAAAATGTTTTTATGGTTTTACTTTAACTATAATAACACTGATACTAGTCAAATCAATACATTTAATAAAATGCGTCAAATAATCCAGACAGAAGCTACAAGAGTTCACTTTAAAATTAAACGGAAATTAAATAAAATTTCATACAGTTTGTGTAAGCAAATAATAACCGGTGGAAACTGGACACACGGCGGGACTTTTATTTAATAAACAAGCTCTCAATACACCGGGACTCTTATTTTGAAATGTCTACGCTCATTCATTCAGAGGAGATAAAACATGCATTCTTACACCCGTACACAACATATTACAGTATAAACACCGTACAGTAAACAGTCATAATTGATCAGCATTAGTTTCGTGTGTGAGCCTGAACGCACAACAGCGCCACCTTCAGGCTCTGAGACGTGAAGCGCTCACATTTATTAATGAAATCAGAGCCTTTTGAAGTTTAATAAATCACATTAGGCTATATCGCCATTTATGTTTTTCCATCCCAAAAATATAAGACGCCTTAAAATGATCATTAAGACCATTTAAGGGATTGAAGACTTTTTATGATCTTACGTTTATGAAAACTGATCCGCAGGGATTGTTTATTCGCACACGTGCGCCAAAAAACATTTTACGTGATCCAAAATATTTAAGATTTGTAACAACTGGAAGATGGAAATGTCATTGTTAGGTCTATGCTCAAAAAGTTGGACTGACAGTTAACAGGTTAAACCAATAGAAACTCGGAGAAAACATAGGAATGAACAAAGCAGATTTCATAGGGCTCATCTTTCTGCACTCGACACTTTCTATAAGCAGCTCGTGTTCTAGTTTAAATCAGAAAGTAGAGCTTGATCGTGCACGTCACTTCACTGAAGCGTTAGGCTGTTATTTTTAATAAGGTGGGTGGAAATGGGGACAGGTCTGAGGGTGAGCTTCCTGTCAGAACGGCTCTGGCTGTGCCCTCCTAATTCTGTGGCATGCTGGGACAGCGATTGCTTAACCATTCGGAAGGGTTGTGGGAATATGTGTGTGAGAGCTGGGCGCTCGCCCTGGACCGTCTTCAGCCCACTTCAACTGCTCACTAAACAAATGTCTGAACTGGTATGATCTCATATGAAATCGATGCTTTCTAATTCTGGAATTGTTTGTTTCATTAAAAGTAATGTTTAATTCCGTGGTTTGCTTTGTTATATTATTGTGTAACGCAGATAATGGGCATTCACAGACACACACTGACCACTGGAGAGAGGATCGGCTGTCCGTCCCGTCTCAGTTTGTGCGTTTCTCTCATACTGATTAGAAAGAGAGGCCTGGGGTTTGGCTTCTCCCCAACTGTAGTTAAAAACAGCTTATCTGCAGGAGGCCAATTTAGAGAGCGAGCCTTTCACCTGAAGCCCAAGAGAAGAAGTCATCTGGGTAAAATGTGCTGCTCTTCAAATCGCAGCGGCTCGCTCGCATCCTGGAGAGAAAGAGCACTGCTGGATTTGTCTTGCAAATCCATGCAATCGTGTACAGCAGTCGTACAGAGTCTTCACAAGGTGTTTCCCAAAAACATCATTAGCCAACTACAGCTGCAAATCACATCATTACCAACAGTTTGTGTCCCAAAACCATAGATCCAACAAACAGCCTCACACACACTTGTGAGGTTGAACTACAGCTCTGGAAATAATGGAAAACAAAAGAGTGAAGTAGTCCTCAGATGCCATGTTTGTTTTTGACGTATTGATTTCTCCATCGATGCATCGTACTATGGTAGTTTAGCAGGACTGGACAACAACATGGACTGAAAAGCTGAAAATGAAGCAAATGCTTCTGTTAATTAGACTAGCAGACCCTGATGAGCAGTGATTACCTTAAAAATATTGGCCTGGCTGATAGATTCCGTCAGGCAGAAACTTCTTTTCTCCATATTTCTACGGAGTTATTTATTCATAAAGCAAATACTTCAATGAAAAGTATTGAAAAGAGCTTGTGACTAAACCTCGTAACTCCATTGGCTCCTCAAACCTCGTAACTCCGCCCACCTCTATCATTGATTGTCTGCTTGTTTGCAATGCAATGGTAAATCAAGAACTGATGTTTGAATAAAAACAGTTTTCCTTACTCTACAAACAATATATATAAAAGGGATGGAACGATCACCGGTTTCACGATAAACCATGGTAAAAATGCACTGACGGTAAGTAATATCGTTTATAATTTAATTATTAAAACCGCGTTTGATTATGACGATTTTGAAAACTTGCGGTAAATCCTGTCCAGTCAGCATCAGTCTGGCGCAGCGCGCAACGTTGTTTTTTGAATGAGAAGAAATGGCAGAAGGCAGTGACAGCGCTTGGGAGATTTTTCAGCCTTCTAAAAGGACCAAATCTGAGGTGTGGTCATATTTTGGCTTTTACAAAAGTCCTGAGGGAAACTCAATCGAGGATGCTTACCCTGTCTGCAGAACATGCAAAAAGTCAGTCGCTGTAATAGGGGAATCACTTCAAATCTGCGAACGCAAGGCAAGTGGACTTTGACCTCAAAACTACGTCTGGGAAATAACATGGAGCTTGAGCCAAAGACGAACGAACAAGTTCAGACAAGACTAGGGTGACATTTAAGGGATAATAATGTATATTCATTGTACACTTATTACACAGATTTTCTTTACCACATAAATAATTACGGGGACATATTGAATTGAGATTAATGTTTTAAATCTTACCTGTTTATAATCCATTTTTGTACAGTACAAAACAATCGTCCAGACAAGTTATAGTAATAATTATAGTAGTATTAATAGTAAAGTCCTCTGATTTCATTTTCAATACAAATCAAAACAAAGACGCAAGACGCAAGTAGCATTTGAATGAAACGAGAGAGCGCGCCCGTTGTGATACGTGGATATGCGCAGTTATAATGTGTTGCTATTGACGACGGTCATAATAAGAAGGGAAATGCCACAGAATAGAATCTTCCTTAATGCATAGAGCTGCTTGTTTTATTTGTTGTTTGTTGATCAAATATAAAACTTGTTGAAATGGTTTCAGTGTGTGCATGAGTTCTTTTTGAACACTCATCTCATTTGAACAAAACAGTGATAATAGTGATAATCTGGGTCACTATAATCGTGATATGAAATTTTCACAATTATATTTCACTTTTATGTATCTGAGGAGCGGAGAAGTGTCATTTGTCGTCGAATCATAGTCAATACAGTCTTTAATGGCACTTTACCTTTAAAAACATGAGAACAGAAAAAAAACCACATAAGTACAGTAAACTTTATAACCTGCAAGTTGATGAAGGTGTAATGTGATGCAGACTGGCTCAGATTCGGCCAGTCTAATGACAGACAAAACACACGCATGACCGACATTCACTGGTCAAAAACCTCATAACTCCATTTGAGCTTGATTTTGGTAAAATGTTGATAATATGACAAATGCCAAGTGTCTGACTGTATAAAGACACAATATCAACTTTGACAATACAGACAGGACTCCAGACTTACTTTTTGCCTTGGTTGCACTGGTGCACCAGCGCCCAAATTTTCCCCCGGCTCGCGTCGCCTTTAACACCACAATTTCAAGGTCACCTTTTTATCACGCTCCATATACATTCATATATATTATGCAAATGACAACATAATATATGCAGTTACACAGGGATTAAAATCACAGGAAACAATGCTTTGAACATTACTATTTTAAAACTACAGTTTTAACAAAGTGTTATAAATTAATTTAAAAAATAATGAAATAATAAACAATGACAACAAATAAAAATACGGAATTTTTTATTTCCTCTGCCTGCTATATATCACGCTTTGATGATTGTCATAATTATGTGGTAACGTTACTGATAGGCTATTGTGGGCTACGGTGGCCTATAGTTGTTTATATTTCTTAATAAAATTGTGCCAGCTGGAAAAAATGCTATAATGAAATTATGAATTATTACGGGTAGATCACAGCAGGATTAAAAGTGGTCGAAAGTACAAATGAACAATGATACTAACGTTAGCGTTTCAGGTAGGACAGCAGATATATCAGCAAATATCGCTCTCAAAGAGATTATTTTTGGAATATAAGCACAATCACAGTGACGCAGACTGGGTTAAGCATTTACTGTATCTGAGGGAAATGTTGCAGCGCGATCTGCCAGTCTCTTCAGAGGAAGATCACAAACGGCGAACGCCAATTGATTACACACGACGACTCTGTTATTTTGGTGGTTTGCTTGACGATGTGAATACAGGACTCTTTTACTTTAAATGGTAGACATTATTTTAATTTGCCTAAAACATATGGAGCTAATCCTGTTTTGTCTCCCGCTTCTTGATTCTCGGCGTGCCTGAGCTGACACTGATGGGCGGTTGTCATGACAAGGACGTAGTTTAGGGCGGCACAAGTTCAAGTTCATTCCCACACACACATACTCTCACACACACACCTTCAGTGTAATGGACTCACAAACCGGTTAAGCGTCGCCTTTGATACTAGGGGCTGAGGTGGGTCAGACCCGGCGTATTTTAAATCTGCTTTTATGCAGCATCGCATCTTTACACAGGATTTTGAGCAGACAAAGAGCCGCTTTAGATCCGCCTTAACTCGACTGTGTAAAGATGCCTTATGGGTCCATTTCTTTTCATTGTTCGCCGTCTGTTTTCTTGCGTTTATTTAGCTGAAGCTTCTCTGGTGCTCAGGTCGCAATTTCAATCACACACAGCACGGAGCAGTGTAGGCCTACAGGAATATCTGGACCACAGCCAATCAGAGGCAAAGACCCGCCCCATCTCTGTCTCTGATTGGTTTAGACAACGATATGACACAAACATGAGTGTGAATACCTTCAAAGGAGAACAAACAAAGCGTTCATGGAGAGGCAGCGGATGCGAGGACGTTAGGTGCACCGGTGCAACCTAGGAAAAAATTTTGTCGCACACTTATAAATTTTGGGCGCATATGCAACCAAATTGGTCGCACTCTAGAGCCCTGACAGAAAATACTTTTTTCCCCCCCATTTCCTAAAAAGTAGAGGTTTTTGAGACAAGACTTCCTCCCGACAGAGACTATACTAGATTGCGCAGCAAAGCATTGTGTTTCTATGGCCATGTTCAGGGTTCTGTGCTGCTTTACTTCTTTAGCACTGGATACTGTGTGTAGTATGTGAGTCTTCAGGATGCTGAACTTCAGGGCTGGGCGATATGGCCAAAAAAAAAAAATCACCACAAAATATTTCATATCATTAGATATTGATAATTACTATGTCAAGTTTAAAGGCAGATTTTTGCCCCTGACTGAAAGCTGTACAAATCAGACCGTTAATGGTGTTTTTATCATCAGAACATGACAAAAACAAGTGAACATTTCACACATTCATATGACATGTTTTGTCTTTTATGCACATCTGACAGCAGTTTGAGTTGGGATGCAGATGGAAATTAGTGTTCATTAACAAAAACACTGTAACAACTTCATTTTTATAGGGTAAAATGTGGTCTTCCATCGTATTTGGATCATGCTAACCACAGTTAAACCTAGCATTGCACCTCACTCAATACTATGGTAAAACGTAACTATGGTTTCTGTGGTATTTGTTATGAAAAACAGTAGCATAAAGACATCTAGTATAATACAAATGCACAAAACCTGCTACAGCTTAATAGAAATACTGTAATTTTATCCCATTACTCCTTTAATACATTTAATGTCTATATAATAAAATAATTCAATATGAATATCCCACATTTCTACCACAATCCCATGGTTTCAGTTAGTGTTACTACTAGGGTTGCAAAATTCTGGGAATTTTTAAGGCTGGAAACTTTCCATGGAAATGTATGGGAATAAACTGGGAATTTGCTAAATTGCAGGTTAGCCTGTAACAGGAAACTTCAATTTAGTTGACTTGCCAAGATGGACATTATGTGTGCATTATTCAAGAAATTATCTGTGCATGTTATGGAGGCATTTCTGTTATCATACAGAATTACAGTACGGGTCAAAAGTTTGGACACGTTACTATTTCTAATGTTTTTTAAATGTCTCTTATGCTCATCAAGCCTGCATTTATTTGATCAGAAATACAGAAGAAAAAACAATGTAAATATTATTACAATTTAAAATAATGGTTTTCAATTTTAATATACTTCATAATGTAATTTATTCCTGTGATCAAAGCTGAATTTATCATCATTACTCCAGTCTTCAGGGTCACATGATCCTTCACAAATCATTCTGATATGAGGATTTATTATCAATGTTGGAAACAGTTGCGCTGCTTAATATGTTTTTATAACCGGTGATACTTTTTCCGGATTTATTGATAAATAAAATTAAATTAAAAAAAGGACCGGCATTTATTTAAAAATATACACTTTATATACACTAAGTTTCTTTCTTTTTTTGGAAGAAATTAATACTTTTATTCAGCAAGGATGTGTTAAAGTGATAAAAAGTGATAGTAAAGACTTACATTGTTAGAAAAGATTTCTATTTTGAATAAATACTGTTCATTGAAACATGAAAAAAAGAAGGGGAAAAAAACAAAACAGTATCACAGGTTCCCAAAAAATGTTAATATTAGTTTGCATGCATGTCCGCTTACCAGACAAAATGTTTATATATGATACAGTTTATATACAATTTCAAAATAATTCCCATAAATTCTTGTAAATTCCTGTTAAGTTTCCAACTTGGAATATTTCTAAAATTCCTCAGATTAAAGTGTCATGAAACCACGTTTTAGTCTGGTCGTTCATATCTCAGAGTTGCAAAAACTCTAAAAATGGGCGTGTAAAGCTGTGGAAAAGTGGGAGTGTAGAGGTGGGAAGAGGGGAGACGACGACCAATAAAACACAGACCTGCAACATATCCATTATACAGACACATGAACATTAAAATATGACAACGAAGAGAAAAAAAAAAAAGAGTTGAGGGCTCCTTGATGCATTTTAAAAAATATAACCCTGTATGACAACTGCCAAAACGAGGGAGAAACGCGGAAGCTTTAAAAGATCTAATGATATTTTCAGTTCATTTAAGAGCACAATAGTCTCTGAACAAATGACACGCATCAGTTTAACACTGAAAGAATAAAGCAGTTACTTTTGCCCATTCTTCTTTGAATTGTCAGTCTACATCATTGTCTTCTGTGTATCAGAACAATCCATCGTGTCATCGCGTTCATGATCAGATGTACGGCTGTATCATGTCCTTATTTGCACATATTTCATTTGAAGAAGACTGGATTAAAGGGATAGTTCACCCAAAAATGAAAATGTGATGTTTATCTGCTTACCCCCAGGGCATCCAAGATGTCGGTGTCTTTGTTTCTATAGTAGAACACGAATGAAGATTTTTAACTCCAACTGTTGCGGTCTGTCAGTCGTATAATGCATGTCAATGGCAATTTTAGAGTGTGAGAGCTATGAGAGTAAAAAAAAATATACACATATGAATCCATATTAAACCCTGCGGCTCGTGACGACACATTGATGTCTTAAGACACGAAACGATCGGTTTGTGCGAGAAACCGAACAGTATTTATATAATTTTTTACCTCAAATACATTACTATGTACATCAGTTTTCAACTCGCCATCACTTCCGGTAGATGAGGTCAAAATACATGATATGGCGTAGAAATACGTGCAAGAGATCACTTCCGCCGTATGTATCCGATTGAGATACGCCATATCGTGTATTTTGACCTCACTTACCGGAAGTGATCGCGCAGTGGAGGCTGTTGTACATAGATCGCATTCGAGGTAAAAAAAATGATATAAATACTGTTCGGTTTCTCGCACAAACCGATCGTTTTGTGTCTTAAGACATCAATGTGTCGTCACGAGCCGCAGGGTTTAATATGGATTCGTATGTGTATGTTTTTTTTACTCTCATAGAATTTGACCCCATTGACATGCATTATACGACTGGCAGATCGCAACGGTTGGAGTTAAACAGCTTCATTTGTGTTCAACTGAAGAAACAAAGACACCGACATCTTGGATGCCCTGGGGGTAAGCAGATAAACATCACATTTTCATTTTTGGGTGAACTATCCCTTTAAATGTGCGCACACATGGTGCTGGTCCAAGTTTAGAGCACTAGAGTATATGAAATATGCCCATAACTTGAAACGCACTCACTCGGATCTATATGATCCACGTGGTGAGCGTTGTTAAACTCAGAAAAACGCACAAATGACACATTTCCACTTATTAGTAAAATGTTGTGCTTTTAGTGTTTTCAGCGATGCAGCCTGTACACATGTGTGTGTTTTGGGGTTTCATGACCCTTTAAGTTCCCCATGGAAAGTTTCCAGAAATGCTCGGCCCATTTAGTTACTACAGTAAATCATGGTAAACGTTGTCAACTTGTGGATTGAAAAGCCTTGCGGCTTTCCGTGTGAGTGTTGAGAATGTCAGCGCGGTTTCCTCTGGCTTTAAACTAGTTTAAATCAGGCGTTTGATTAATGTTTTGTAAGGGAGAACGGCACTGAACTCGAACCCTTCTCACCAGATCTCACAGCACTGTGTGTGGTCAAATGATTGAGACAGTCAGCGAGTAAACGCATTCGCTGTAAACTCACAGTGTGTTATGATCTGAGCTCATAAACGGTCCATGTGGCATTTAATGTTTCTCATACGCAACAGAAATGGCAGTCTTCATGGAGCTTTCTGCGCACTGATCAGGGGTTTTCTCTGGCTGCCCTGACAAATGCCTCTTCATAGCAGTGAATGCTAATTGGTCCAGTTCCCACTAATGCTGCTGACTGTGTGCCATCATCATCATCATCATCATCATCACCAGAGGAGATTCATGCCAGTCTGCAGACGTCCTCTTCCCGCTCAGACCGTCGGCTCTGCTCCTGTGATGATGATGATGATGAAGCTCTGTCAGTTTGCACAAACATGGACATTCGGTGCAAAACACATCATTTGAATGAACAGCTGTTAAAGCATCCGTTCAGACCCACATGAACATTTGCACGCTGTCAGTGTACAGATTTCTGCTTATCCATAAGTACCACATTGGTGCAAATGCTGAATTTTCCCTTAACAGCATACAACCATCACGCATTTTGAGCACAAAATTAAGATGTAATATTAACACAGTTGTTGCACTGCAAACTCTCATCTTTGTTGTGATTTTTCAATCGTTGAAGTGACTTTTCTTTCTAATCCTCTCGTTTGACATGCAAAAAAACGGATTGTTTTAAAGCTCATGTAAACCCAGATGTCATGTTTTGACAGTGAGCTGGATACAGCAGAGCGGCTCACTTTACCCCCGGTGACGGTTGCTGTGGTGACGTGCGTGCACCTGTGGGACAGTGAAGCCGTCTCCCCATCCCCAGTGGCACAAGACGAATGAGAGGACAGAGCAAACAGGACGTCTCTTTCGTCTCAATCCATGTTCTACACATATAGGCTGATCTCTATATGAACAGCTTTATCCTGCTCTTCCTCGCTCAAATCCCACACTACAGACAGAAACCAGTGTGAACATGACACATGTGCTGCCTTTCTTTCATCACTGTCTGACAAACATGTTCTTTTCATGTTTCACCAGCACATTGTCCATTCAGGAACTAAGATGGCTAAACAGTTTAAATTTAACTAAAATACATGATATGCACATAAATGCATCAAATTACTTGTCTATATCAACATTTGCTGAACTGTTATTACATTAGCTGTTGACACACACACACGCAGTCAGTGAGAGAATGATGCATCGTGTCATATCTAATATACATCAGTACTTATTTAGCAGCTTGGTGGGCGAGTAGCTACTTTTTTTTAATAGGGGAAGAGGTTGGCCAATCAGGGGCATAAGCCATCATAAGCCAAAAAGGGCATTTGCATATTCAAGTCTTAAAGGTACAGTAGCAAACACAGCCTGTGTAACTGTAATGGGAAGAGAAGGTGGAAAAATGTGCATGAAAACTAAATTATGGCTGTTTTGTGGCAATAAACCTCATTATAAACGGACATAGGCTTTAATAACTTATTAAAATTTATCAGTGATAACTTGGAAAGTCATCACTCAATATCTGCCAATAATATGTCTTAATAACATTTTAATTAAATGCTTAGTTTTATGATCAAAGCTCTGTAGTTTTAAAACATAATGCAATACAATGATAAATGACAGATTAACTAATAAACCTTCTTCAAAAGCCTGATGATCTTATTTGACACTCATGATTTTTATAATAAATGATTGGGTTAAGGAACTTCAGGTTGTCAGGAACAACAACCTGAAGCACAAATGAAATAAATCAGTATGGAACCGTGTTTGTGATTGCTATTGGGCTGAAAAGTCAAATCAACTTGCATGCAGCAACTTCCCAAAGCCAAATTACCTCGCATGGGTCAAATAAGGCAATTCCCTTTACTCCAGACATTCACTAAAACTGTGATAACCAGCGTGCAGACAAACAGACGGAGTGTGTTTCCACACTTAAATACCACATGCTCAGAAGTTCAAAACACTTAAAGTACAGGAAAATGCTTTTCCTGTGTGTGTGTGTGTGTGTGTGTGTGTGTGTGTGTGTGTGTGTGTGTGTGTGTGTGTGTGTGTGTGTGTGTTGCACTCATAGAGATGCTACACGGATCTGACAGATGGTCTGGGATAAAGCTACACTGGTCAACTCAGTGACAGAGCAGCAGCACCAGCGGAAAACCATCCAATTGGAAGTAACCCCTTCAAATCTCACCCAATAGAGCTCAGCTAGAGCCCGTGATCCTCCAAAAACCTGACACTCCACCACAGGCTAATCCCTACAGCGCTTGCGGCGGCTTTAAGTGGCCGCTCAGGGCGGGACACACGTTTCACATGACGTATTGTGTGTGCTATTGTCAAAACAAGCGCTGAAGACACAAAACCGCTGAATGGGAACGAAACCGTGATCTGGCTGTTTCTTGTCAAATATTAGCACGTACACACATCACATGATCTGACTGCACACACTCACACTTACTAATGCAAATATTTGCTACTGAAACCTTCAGTACGAAACTGCATCATACTATCATGTGTACTTTGAGAAGAAGCACTTTGTACAGAATGTAAAGAATGTCTGTTGTGTTGTATCACTTTGTAAACCATGCACACGGTCTCCGTTCCATGCAGAAACACACACTTGCATTGCATTATGATTTTTGTGCATGCAATGGTGTGGAGTGCAGTGTGTAGATAAGGGTTTCCATCCCAAACTGGGGATTTGAAAGTTCATGAAAAGCTATACACTAAAAAAAAAATACTGATTTGTTTCAACCCAAATTTGGGTCAGATATGGACAAACCCAAACGTTGGGTTAAATTTTTTAATTATATATTTTTAACCCAAAGGTTGGGTTAGTCCATATTTGACCCAAATTATTCTGTCAGACGAGCGCTTCTGCTTCTTCCGCTCGTGTGTGTGTGTGTGTGTGTGTGTGTGTGGTAACGCAGCGCTGTTTTATCATATCACACATTTGAGTGTGTTAAAGTGATGTTATAATGCTACTCTGTGCGTCCGCTCGGCGCTAAATCAAGAACACCCGATTTAAACAATAAGACTAACTGTGTTGAGCTGGAGAACAATGATTCGTTTCTGTCCATGAATGATCCAAACAGTTGCTCACCTGTCTAATAAAACACATCAGATATTAAAGCGGCTTTGGTGTTTCCATGGTTACTACAAAATAAAACCGGAGGGTAACGCGGGTATGATGTCATTGATAGGCGACGCACGGTCCGTGTCCTGGGTAAAATCACTTATTTCTCTGGATTTAAACATTCTTAGAAACATTTGGGATAATGCAAGTACGCAAGTCAACAAAATATATAACGTTGTTCTAGTGGTTTTTGGATATTTTAATCCTAAAATCTTACATATTGTGCCTTTAAAGAAATCAAAATGGACCACTCTTGTTTTTTTAATGGAATATTGCAGTATTTATCACATGCACATCTTTATTGCGTTAATAATCTTGAATCAGAATAACTTCATCTCTTCTCTGATGACGAGGGCGGGGCCACCTGTCACTCACATGAGATCCACCAATAGCAAACCACAAGCATCCAATCCCGCCCTACATTTGTTCTTGTTCCTGAAGCGTTTCACTCGGGTATACGGAACTATACCGGCACAAACTGCCGTTTCATGCGGACTTTAAGTGCTTTAGATAAGCATCAACCGCATATGTTATTTTCCCTGTCTGTAGTGTCTTTAAATTCTACAGTTGCTATACTTTTACTACTGTAAAGCCAAAATACGCCGATATACAATACTTCAGATTTGCATAAAACAATCACCTCAGTCATATATCCAATGCCATGCTGCAATGTTGTTATTAATATTGTAGTGTAGAAATAAAAAATAAAACTTGATTTTGAGGTCGTGCTTGCGTTGTCGCGTCCCGCACTGTGTGTGATGGGTAGGGGTTGTGTGTGTGTGTGTGTGTGTGAGAGAGAGAGTTAAAGCACATCTGGACAGAAGGTTTTCCGTCACAGAAGATGGCGCCGCGTCATCCACATTTTAATCGCGTAATCATTTGCAAGTTAAGACCAAAATACTAAAACCACACAGCGATGACGACACACACACACACACACACACACACACACACAGAGCTGTGATCGCGCGCCAGCCACGCGGGCAACTCGCTGCATTAAGGGCACGTGCCACTGACTGAATTTAAACGAACAAAACACGTTAACGTGATTATTCCGGCCTCCAGATGCTCGGAAGTGCTCAGATGTTGTGCCGTCCATCATCCAGATGAGCGGGACACCGGAGTTCAGCCGTGTGGAGAGCTGTTAAAGCAGTGGTCGGTGTGGAGATTATAGCTTTACATAAAGACGCCATAGGGGATTTGACACGGCCATATGTTAAGCATGAAACGCGCGCGCGTTTAACGTTACACAGGACCAACGACATTTCCAAACACCACAGCAGATTAAACGGCTGTAAATCATCAATACACGACTCATTCAACACACAGATTCACATTCAGAGCGACCATCCCAAACACACACCGCAGGAAACACACTTCATCGAGTATTATCTTCTGAGAGACATGACATTGACTAACGGCTCATACTGACGTGCGCCTCCAGATTTCAACAGATCCATGCGGGACCATCTATTGGACATACACACAAACACCGATGATATGATTTAAAATCAGCCGTACCTTATTCACTCTAGACGACTCAGCGAAACTTCAGGATGAGGTCTCCGGGAAAAGCGCTTCCGACAGCCTCAGAAGTGTAAAATTGAAATTCCCACACCGAAATCTTTCTGGGAGAAAAGCCAACGTAGTGAACCAAGCGAACCCTCCCCTCGACGCCCACGCTGAAACCCGCCCTCCGCGTTTTGATTGGCTCGCAGAAATCGAACTCGAAGTGTAATTGGCGGGACTCGCTGTCTGTCTTAAATACTCGTCGTCTATTGGTGGGCTGTGGGAGTAGTTCATAATAAGGATGTTGACTACCGATCTGCGGACAAAAGGAACCGCAGGGAAGGCTGTGGACTTTAAGTGAAATAGCGCGCACTAGTGGATATATTTAAAGTGACAGGAGCAAGAAAATAGCAGTAACGTATTATACAAGTTATATTTACCATGCAGTTATTGTAACTGCTCTAAACTATAATACATTAAATATGGGATCTCTTTCAAACTTTTTTTAAATGTCTTTAATGACAGCGGTCTACTTGAGTGGAGTAATTTGTAACGCATTTAGTTAGATTACACACGTTTTGCAACTTAATCTAAATACTTTAGGATACTTTAGAATACTAATAAGGCGTGTGACACCAAACATAGGACTTGGCTTTCCTCTGCATATTATTTGAAACAACATCAGTTTTCCACAATATTTACTGAAGCAAAAAATGCACACAGATAAAAATAAATAAATAAAATACTTATGCTCAAGAAGGCGACACGATGCATTAAGATCTGGGGTGTGTAAACTTTTTGAATCGGATGAACAGGGTAAATTGTCTTCTGGGAAATTACGTAAAAAATAAGATCTCTAAACAAAATAAGAAATGTGTACACATGATCCTGTTCAAAAGTGTTCACCCCCTGCTCCTAATGCATTGTGTTTCATGGACTAAATATAAAAATAAAACAGGTAATTGTGACTTTTTATCTCACAATTCAGACTATTTTCCTTGCAACTGCCAGTTTGCATCTTATAATTCTGACGTTTTTTCTCATAATTGTGAGATTTAAACTAGCAATTGCATGTTATAAAGTCAGAATTGTAAGATTGCCTTTTAAATTTTTTTATTAAAGTTACAATTCTGAGAAAAAACTTTTTTCCCCTCATAACTGGACATTATAACTCGCAATTGCAACAAGAGACAAGAGGACAGACCGTTCAGATTCAAGGGATTGTACATTTTTGAATGTGGCAATTTGTATAAATTTAGTCATTTTGTCTTGTGGAGCTCGGTTTTTGAGAACGGACATGAAAATGCACTATCCAAACCTAAATGGTTGTAATTCAAGAATGCTTTCGACCTAAATTTGGTATTGTGTTAACCTCATTTGAAAGCTTAGAATGGCTATTTTCTGGAGATATGCACCACATTGGCATTTGTTTTACACAGAGTACCTTATTTACACTAAATTACTCTGGGACCATTTCCGCCTGGATTTGTCCTACCCAAATTGAAAAAGCTTCCCATACCCACACACAGTGGTCTCTAAATACACAATGTTGGTGACATTTTACAGGAAACCCTTTGAAGTTACATAAAACACTGCTAAAAGTGATACACATGTAAGTATATGTTCTCTGAGCTGACAGCACACACTGGAAAAAATTATTTGTGACACTGAGATATTGCATTTATACCACTGTATATGGAGAGATTTGGGAAGGTGGAAATTACATTAAAAAAGCTAATATTCCTCCCTTCAGATCCACTTGAATAAATCTTGCAATCAACATGATACAGACAAAAATCTTTTCTCCAGTATTTGCTGCCATCTAGTGGAAACAGCCAGAACTGTCTGCAGGGTGCTAGAGCAGTTATACACTTTCAAAAATGAATTTATAACCAAAAAGTCAAAAAGCGCCTCTTTTTTGGGGGGTTTATTACAGCTCAGACAACATATACTCAAATGTTTATCACTTTTAGCAGTGTTTTATGTAACTTCAAAGGGTTTCCTGTAAAATGACACCAAAAGTGTGTATTTAGAGACCACTGTGTGTGGGTATGGGAAGCTTTTTCAATTTGGGTAGGACAAATCCAGGCGGAAATCCGCAAAAATGGTCCCAGAGCTAAGGAAAGAAGACACTGAAAGCAAGGACGTTAATGTACTGTAAATCAAATGTACTGTACTAAATATTTTAGATTTTATGTAAAATACATATATTTACAAAATATGTTTTACTCTAAAATTACTCTAAAATCAAATGTCTAACCAAGTTGTGTTCCAAATTTGAAGTTGATGTCACAAAAATTAAAGTTCCCATGAGATTTTATACATAATCTAAAAAAGCTGAATAAATAAGCTTTAAGTTTGTTAGGATATGACAATATTTGTCCGAGATACAACAATATTTGAAAATCTGGAATCTAAAGGTGCAAAAAAATCTGAATATTGAGAAAATCTCCTTTAAAGTTGTCCAAATGAAGTCCTTAGCAATGCATATTACTACTAATAATACATTTATGATATATTTACGGTAGGACATTTACAAAATATCTTCATGAACATGATCTTAATATCCTAATGATTTTTGACCCATATAATGCATTGTTGGCTATTGCCACAGACACACCCGTGAGATCAGGACTGCTGTTGAGCTCCAGGGGCACATTTATGAAATATGACGACGCCCAATAGGGGAGGAGCCTGCTAGAAGAATTTACAGGAATAACCTATTACTGTTCCTATATAATTTGTAACAAAAACAGTGGTAAAATATGAATTGTAATATGGTGAAGTAAACGTAGGCGTACCACTGGCGGGGCGGTGACACTGTGCATGTTATTCCACAAATCAAGCCCCGCCCTCTAATCAATATTACATTTCACTCAGAAATATCATACATCACAATACTGAAGTAAAGTCGGTTCATGCAAACTCAGACGTTTGAACACAGATGTTGTATTTCACAAGCAGAAAACCACTGCAACCTTACAGTACAGTCTGATATTCACAGCCATGACAACAGTGATGATGTACAGTAAGAGTTTGGACACCATGATGCTTCTGCTTCACCATTAAAATGTTAAATCACAATTAAATGTGTCTGCAAAACTACTTTCAAGCATTTTAGGTTTTTATAAACTCTTGACTTGTAGTGTGTGTGAAAACTTGCCACTCACCGGAGGACGGACAGACGTCCAGAAGAGGACATGGTCATAATCCATCCGCATTTGGTGTGATTTATGGCAAGACAGACAGAGAGAGAGAGAGAAGAGAGTTTAGGACAGACTTACTCACTTCTGTACACACTAACAGGAGCAGAAGAAGAGATGTGTGTGTACCTGTGTGATGCTTTTCTCCCGGACGACTCCGATGACCTGCAACACATTCATTAGCCTCAGATCTTCTTCCGCTAGAACAGCTTCTCCTTCCGCCAGTGAGCGCTGACGTTTCTGCTGAAATCCCAGAGCATGACTGTACAGATTTCAGAGGATTACAGCAAAAGCATTCTCACCATCCAGCACCTGGACCGCAGAGATCCAGCCAAATAAATGCATGTGGAGCGCACTTACAGCACAGGGGAAGGTTGGGAGTGAACTGGGCTAATACCTGAAGGTTAAAAATAGCGTGTTGCTGATCTGACAGCTGACCAATGCCTGTGGACAGGGTTCACGCTGAAGGGGATTTGTGATGGAGAGAGGATACAGTGACTCTGATGCTTTTAAAGCCTCTTGATGCTAAGTTTGGCCTTAGTCACAAACTGTACGCAGGCACACACACACACACACACACATGTGCATGCTTAAGCCATTAAGCCACTGACATGGGCACAACAATTAGTATTAATATCATGTAGTATAAAAGTTAAAAGGTATACTCTTTTATAATATTAATACTAATATTAGGGCATACAGTACATGGTAATATTTAAATATATTAAACTATATGAAATATATAATATATAGTTAGCTCATATAGTTTAATAGCACTATTGTTCATTAATATTCTTTCATTATAAATGATTATTATTGCGTGTGTGGGACCATGTCAGATATCTTAGAACAATTCACCAAAAAATGGAAATTATGTCATCATGCTGTTTTCTATTAAAGTCCCCATTAAGTTTTTTGTCTTTTAGTATGAATATGTTGGCCTTACTCTCATCTATAAGCTAGTGTGCTCCAAAACAATGACAAAATTCATATTTAGAAGATATAAGTGTTCAAAACGTACAGTCTCTCACGTCCACCACTTTCTGTCCAATCAAATGCTCTCTAGAATCTGAAGCCCCGCCCCTACATTATAAACAGCTGCTGAAGCTGCGCCTTCATGGTGAATGGCACACATAGGGGATAGGGAACGTTCAGACAGTGCACTATATAGGGGATAGGAAACGATCAGACGGTGCGCTATATAGGGGATAGGGAACGATCAGACAGTGCACTATATAGGGGATAGGGAACGATCAGACAGTGCACTATACAGGGGACAGGGAACGATCAGACAGTGCACTATATAGGATATAGGGAACGATCAGACAGGGCACTATATAGGGGATAGGGAACGATCAGACAGTGCACTACATAGGGGGTAGGGAACGATCAGACAGTGCACTATATAGGGGATAGGGAACGATCAGACAGTGCACTATACAGGGGATAGGGAACGATCAGACAGTGCACTATATAGGGGATAGGGAACGATCAGACAGTGCACTATATAGGATATAGGGAACGATCAGACAGTGCACTATACAGGGGATAGGGAACGATCAGACAGTGCACTATATAGGGGATAGGGAACGATCAGACAGTGCACTATACAGGGGATAGGGAACGATCAGACAGTGCTCTATATAGGATATAGGGAACGATCAGACAGTGCACTATACAGGAGATAGGGAACGATCAGACAGTGCTCTATATAGGATATAGGGAACGATCAGACAGTGCACTATATAGGATACAGGGAATGATCAGACAGTGCACTATATAGGGGATAGGGAACGATCAGACAGTGCTCTATATAGGGGATAGGGAACGATCAGACAGTGCACTAGATGCCACTTTAGACCTAGTAAGAAGGAACGCTGAGTCACTTCATTAAAGATTATTGTATTATGTAGAGTAGAGTACTATGAGAGAGAGATCGACTAAACGAGTGTATGACCTGCATCTGATATAGCATTCATTCTTCAGCTTGATGTCCATAATATTATATCCAGTATAAACATCAGTTTGAATGTCCGCTGAGGAAAGCGATTTCTTTGTCCTTTTAAAACATTGACAACACTGAAACAACTTCCTTGTTTAGAACCAGTCACTCATAAAGACCATCTAGTGGTGTATTAATGTAACTTTCACTGAAGTCGACTATCACAATCACTGACGGACCCTTTCTCAATACCAAATACAGCATATTTATATTAAAATAATATTTATTGAACAATAATATTTAAATGAACAACAATAGCTATTATAAAAGACAATAGGAAATAAAGCAGTCAAATGAAATAAATATAGCCTATATAAAGTTATGACACTTAATTTTCCCCTTAACCAAAATCGATTTGCTCTGGAACATGTTATAGATTAATAAAACCAAAGATTGCCCGTTTGATATACCCCAAATTAATTATATCTGTCTAACCACTACCTACATACAGTAAGTAAATACAGTAAATTCCCGAAGTCCTGTCCGAGATGAAGCTGTTCTCTGCGGGTACACGAGCACTGAACGGCCGCTGACGCCTGGAGCTCACATCTGCGAAAGCGTCTGGACAAATTGTAAAACAGGCGCTATGTTTATATATGAGTCACATATTTGAGGTCCAAATAACTACATTCTTGACTAAAACAGTAGTATTTTTAAAACTCACGGTGGATTTGCTCGACCGCCGGCGCAAGCGGAGTGATACAAACGGTGAAACGCACGGCTGGAAAAGCCTCTCAGCCAATCAGATTCGAGAACCAGAAAGAACTGTTGTTTAATAGTATTTATAAAGAACAATGCCTTATTCTGCATGACCATATTCTACATCCCTTAAAGGGATAGTTCAGCCAAAAATGAAAATTACCCCATGATTTACTCAAGTCATCCTAAGTGTGTATGACTTTCTTCTTTCAGACGAACACAATCAGAGTTATATTAATACATGTCCTGACTCTTCCAAGCTTTATAATGGCAGTGAATGGCTGTTTCTGTTTTGAAGTCCATAAAAGTGCATCTATCCATCATAAAAGTGCTCCACACGGCTCTGGGGGGGTAATAAAGGCCTTCTGAAGCGAAGCCATGTGTTTGTGTGAGAAAAATATCCATATTTAAAACTTTACAAACTAAATAACTAGTTTCCGTCAGACAGCCGTATGCACTGATTTACAGTGAAAGAGTGACCTCTGACCTGATGCATGAGGTATTGATGAACGCGGAAGCACAGGGGATAGATCAAAACAAAACACCAGTCATGAACTAGAAGTCTAAAACAAGAATTTTTAAGGAGAAATGCCGGAGGATTTTGATATAAGAGAAGAGGGGCTTGAGTTTGTTGCCCAGCACTATTTGTTTGAACCGCGAGAGGCGTCATATTGATAGGATAGCATCTTGCAGTTGATGGAGATTTGTGGGATGCACATCCAGGGCACGAAGCTCCCGTTCCACCACATCCCAAAGATGCTCTATTGGGTTGAGATCTGGTGACTGTGGGGGCCATTTTAGTACAGTGAACTCATTGTCATGTTCAAGAAACCAATTTGAAATGATTGGAGCTTTGTGACATGGTGCATTATCCTGCTGGAAGTAGCCATCAGAGGATGGGTACATGGTGGTCATAAAGGGATGGACATGGTCAGAAACAATGCTCAGGTAGGCCGTGGCATTTAAACGATGTCCAATTGGCACTAAGGGGCCTAAAGTGTGCCAAGAAAACATCCCCCACACCATTACACCACCACCACCAGCCTGCACAGTGGTAACAAGGCATGATGGATCCATGTTCTCATTCTGTTTACGCCAAATTCTGACTCTACCATCTGAATGTCTCAACAGAAATCGAGACTCATCAGACCAGGCAACATTTTTCCAGTCTTCAACGGTCCAATTTTGGTGAGCTCGTGCAAATTGTAGCCTCTTTTTCCTATTTGTAGTGGAGATGAGTGGTACCCGGTGGGGTCTTCTGCTGTTGTAGCCCATCCGCCTCAAGGTTGTGCGTGTTGTGGCTTCACAAATGCTTTGCTGCATACCTCGGTTGTAACGAGTGGTTATTTCAGTCAAAGTTGCTCTTCTATCAGCTTGAATCAGTCGGCCCATTCTCCTCTGACCTCTAGCATCAACAAGGCATTTTCGGCCACAGGACTGCCGCATACTGGATGTTTTTCCCTTTTCACACCATTCTTTGTAAACTCTAGAAATGGTTGTGCGTGAAAATCCCAGTAACTGAGCAGATTGTGAAATACTCAGACCGGCCCGTCTGGCACCAACAACCATGCCACGCTCAAAATTGCTTAAATCACCTTTCTTTCCCATTCTGACATTCAGTTTGGAGTTCAGGAGATTGTCTTGACCAGGACCACACCCCTAAATGCATTGAAGCAACTGCCATGTGATTGGTTGATTAGATAATTGCATTAATGAGAAATTGAACAGGTGTTCCTAATAATCCTTTAGGTGAGTGTATAATGGATGGATGCACTTTTATGGAAATTTTGGGCTGCCATTCACTGTCATTATAAAGCTTGGAAGAGCCAGGACATCATAATATAACTCCGATTGTGTTCGTCTGAAAGAAGAAAGTCATACACACCTAGGATGAGCTGAGGGAGAGTAAATCATGGGGTAATTTTCATTTTGTTGTTCTTCATCACGAATAAAAATAAACATTTATATACATTTTAACCTCAAATGCTCGACTTCAGTGTTGTTGTTCTTCACGGCGTATGACATCATCACGCTGGAAAGGTCACATGATGTAGGTGGAAGTACCGACCCAGTGTTAAAAACGAACGTGCAAAGACTAAATCAAACGCCCTTTACAAAAATAAAGGTCAAACAATGACATCGGACAAGTTTAAAGTTGGAGGAGAACATGAGATGGAGTTTTTCGGCACTTCCACCTACTTCACGTGACCTTTCCGACGTGATGACGTCATACGCCGTGAAGAATAACAACACCGAAGTCGAGCATTTGAGGTTAAAAAGTATATAAATGTTTATTTTTAGAAAATGTCCGATGGTTTGTCTAGATCAGACCCTATTCCTCTGGGATCAGAGCCTCTGAAGCCCTTCCTCTGAAACTGCACTGATTTGGACCTTCAACCGTTGGTTCCCATTGAAGTCCATTATGTGGAGAAAAATCCTGGAATGTTTTCCTCAAAAAACTTTCTTTTCGACTGAAGAAAGAAAGACATCTTGGATGAGATGGGGGTGAGGAAATTATCAGGAAGTGAACTAATCCTTTAATCCTACCCAATACCTAGACTAACAACTATCTTACTAACTATTAATAAATAGTGAGAATTGGACCCTAAACTAAACTAAAGTGTGACCAAAATTAGTATTCCAAGAAAAAAGTACATTGCAATGAGGGTGAGTAAATAATGACCTCATTTCCATTTTTGAGTGAACTGTTCTTTAACATAGACACAATACTCGCTGTTACTATGATACGTTGCACTCTCACTATGAATTCTGTGCATCTGAATATCTATGCATGAAATGCGTACATCAGGAAAGCATGCAGGTACGAGACTGGAAGAGTAAACCATCATGTTTCAGAAAGCATCCTGGTTATTTTTTACAGAAGTGAAAACACGACGAGCTGTAAAGGCATTCAAATAAAGGCCGTTCAGTATGTGGTTAGAGCCACATGATGATCAAGCCATTCTTTAAATATTTGCACAGCACAGCTCTGACAAAACGGCATGCATGCAACCGGAGCTTTGTAATTATTGAGAAAAGGTTTTCTAGCTTTGTTATACAGCAAGCAGTGCATTCATAGGAGAGAATGGTGTGTAACCGAAGCCCTGACCCCGTTACACAGGCCCCCGGCACTGCATGGGCTCACCTCAGACTCCAGGTTCTCAGGTAAACATCAGGGTCTCAGCTGGACGAGCGGCTGGCAGAACCGGTCCTTCCCTGACACCTGTGTGCTGTGAACTTGGCCCAGCGAGTTCTGCTCGCCCTCCGCGGCCTGAAACCCAAGCGGAGGTCTAATGTTACACCACACAAACAAGGGTGTGTGAGAGAAGCTGAGCTCAGCCAATGACAGAGCAGCACTGCAAACAATACCTGTGATATATGTGTGTGCTTACATACACACGCTGAGTTTCTTCCCACAGCGTTTGTGAAAGTGAAATAATCCGTCAGTAGGATCAAGGTCTGAACAAACAAAGGGACGCTCTCTGATTTAAACTGTTCTGGGCTCTGTGAACTTGTTGGTTAAAGCAACACTTCTTTGTGCTCAAAATTTATGAGTACATCATGAATCCATTTTCCAAACCGTGTTTTTAACTTATCCTGAATCACTCCGGTACACTTATAATCAGTGTTGGGGAAAGTTACTTTGAAAAGTAATGCATTACTGTATTGCATTACTCCCTTAAAAAGTAACTAATTGAGTTACTTAGTTACTTTTTAAGAAAAGTAATGTGTTACGTTACTTTTGCGTTACTTTTTCTCATCTGGACTGGGCTTGTTTGTTTTTTGTTTTGTGCAAATGTAAAGACCTCTTCACACCAAACTGAAATAATAAGCCTCAGGCTGAGGTAAAAATGCAAATTCACGGGTGTCCAGTAGAGGGCGCCGCTCAAACAAACCTTTCAGCTGCGCTGCCATTCTGGATAACTGAAGAATAGGACGCAGGAGAAACAAGTCTAACACTTACTTCACCGATAAAAACAAAAAATCTAGTAATTTTTTCTCATGGTTTAACTGAATCATCGAAGGATAGCAGCAAATTGGTCAATAAAAGTAGATTAAATGTATAAAAATATTAGTTTTATTTAACATTTAATTATTTGAGGTTTGCATTCTGATTTCGCATTTGACTGATTTTATTCATTTTGAGGAGTACTGAATCTTTATTGTGCAAATGAGATGAGTAAATGCTCACATTTAGTCTAGAACTACAATAACATGTTTACACACACGCCTCTGCACTTACTCACGATTTTTCTCAACATGGGGACAGGAGAGCGGTCAGTCAAATAAATGTGAAAAAGTAACTCTTGTTGTAAAAGTTACTTGTTTACTAGTTACTTGAAAAAGTAATCTGATTACTCAAGTTACTTGTAATGCGTTACCCCAACACTGCTTATAATAAGTGTTTATATTCAGACTGTTTTAGTCCGGTTCGGGTCGCACCGCTGCGGAGGAGCACAGTACCTGTGTGACTCGCCATAGACAGAGAGAAGTAGCTCCGGCTACAGTGTTCTTCCGCAAGACGCATGCATCTCTGTTTGTTAACCACTACAGTGTCAAAAGTTACCTAGTGTTGCTTTAAAGGTGCAGTGTGTAAGTTTTAGTGGCATCTAGCGGTGAGGTTATGAATTCCTACCGTCCACCGCTCACCCCTCCCTTTCGAAGCACATAGAGAAGCTACGGTGGCCCACACAGGACAAAGATGTGGTCGTCTGAGACAGCAGAGAGTAGCTAGCGCTCTGTAGAGCAGTTTGTCCGTTTAGGGCCACTGTAGAAACATGGCGGCGCAAAATGGCGACTTCACTGTAAGGGACCCGCGGTGTGTGTAGATAGAAACGGCTCATTCTAAGGTAATAAAACATAACGCTTCATTATGTAAGGTCTTTATACACCACTGAAAACATAGTTATATTGCATTTCTGTCAATAGATCCTCATAAATACTACACACTGCACCTTTAAGTTACAAATATTTTTTTATGTTAATCATTGGATTGTGAGGTAAATTTCCTTATCCTTTGTCTGTGTCATGTTTTGACAAGACGGATTTATGTTTGGAAATAAAGGCCTCAGTGTGGCTGAAGGAAGCGCTGGATACAAAGAACAAAAAATCTATTCAAGACACGAAAAAGCGGCTTCTACTATGGCAAAGGCTTCGCTCATGAATCTGCCTGAATTACCCATAGCTTAATTAAAGGTATAGTTCACCCAAAAATGAAAATTCTGTCATCATTTGTTGTTGCAAACCTGTATGAGTTTCTTTCTTCTGTTGAACACAAAAGAAGATATTTTGAAGAATGTTTGAAGTCAATGGGTTTGGTCGCCAACATTCTTCAAAATATGTATCTCTTTAATATTCATAATCCTTCACAATAGTACAATTCATAATTATTACTATCGCTTACCCAGCATTCAGCCAATCAGTTCATCCCGCTGGGTAAACGTCAAGAGATTGAATTAATATTCATGAGGGTGAATCAAGAAAATTGTCAAAAAATTATTCAGGTCACATGTGAATATGGTAGCGTGTTTCCTCCACATAGAAAAATAATCGTTTTTAAAAAACATTGCGACTTTTCCTCACAATTCCAATAGAAAAAGTGTCCAAAATGCAAGATAGTTAGGACAAAAAGTTTGAATATCTATGCAGTCCACATGAGTTATTAGAGCGCACAAAGCGTCTTGAGACCTCAGAAGAGTGGGGAAAACGGCCCCCTTAAGGACTGTCAAACAAAAGTTAAATGTGTCTAGAATAGTTATCCTAGTTTTCAGTGACAATGACATAAATTACAAACCAAGTATGTCCAGTTTTTTAACAAAAATTACATTTGTACCACAGGTGGGGTAAAATGCCCCCACTCTGACAAAGCAATTTGCTTTATACCTTTACAGCAAAATCAGAGTACAAGAATGTTTTAGCTTAAAATATAAAATATAAAGACCAGCTAAAATAACAGTAGATAAATATGAATATTTATTAATGAACCATTCTAAAATGCAACCTTTTTGAAAAATATTGCTAGCTGATGCTAATGTTTAAATATAAAACCTAACCTAGTTAGATTACATTACATGGTAACTGCAGTAATTATGCTACTATACCCCACAGACTAGGTTTGAAAAAAAAAAACATTCATTCTGAAAATATAATTATATTTTCCTTAAATAACAAGTACTCCCCAACTACAGGCCTTGCTCTTCTCCTATCATATATAACTGTGATGTTCTGCAAAACAAGCTTTAAAACACTTTATTTCTTACTGTTAAATTATATCACTTATCTCAGGTACGTCACCAGTCTACATCACTCTGGCCACCGTAGTCCATAGCAACAACAAACACATATCTTGGTTTTATCTAGTGATTATTTTGGGGAAAACAGTTTACAGTGCATTCTGTTAAATAAAAGCACTGTCGTTTTGTGTCACACTGAAGACATTAAGTGAGTAAATGATGACAGAATCTTCAGTTGTGTGTAAAGTATACCGTTGTTTTTCTGAAACGCTTTTCTCTTGGAGCACCGCGTGTCCCCTCTGACTGCCCGTACCACGTGTGTTGTGTTTTGCTGCAGTGAACACCGTTTGATCTGTTTTTAACACGAAAGCTGACCCAGTAGTGTATTACTTACACGATTAACACTAATATAACTTCAGATATAGTTTGACTGGACATGATCAGTCGCCAGTTTCTGCTCGCTAGATCGCTAAAGCGCTTGTTTAATGCAGGCGTCCACTCAGAAGTGATCAAGTGTGCTGAGGTGGGGCTGCGTGTCATATCTCAGTCACACACTCCGTGTCGCTGTGTGAGTGTGTGTTATCATGCAGTAGCACGTGCTGAGTCGGGCGCCATGGAGGACGACAATAACAACTCTGTGTCCACGCAGACCGGCACACTACACAGGGACACTACCAAGGGTGAGACATGCACACTACTAGACCACATGTGCCCTGTGCTTCACCTCGAGATCTTGAGCAAATTAACAAATGCAGCATTTGATAAGAAAACCTAACTTGATGTACATCAGCGACTGCGGTATGACGACATATACCGTTACCACGGTATATCGCGTTGTGTAATTTATAGCACATTGACACTCCAGAGTGATGAAATGCATGAATGAGAATGTAAAGAGAGTTATAAGCGCAATATATCCTGAAAAGGAACTTGATGTGGTAAAACTCAATGCAGAAAGCTACCGAATTCAGTCTAATTGCGCTTGAATGGTCACATACACACACAGTCATAGCAAAATGCCCATCTTGTGGAGTATTAATGTAAGCACAGCCGGTTCAGTCTCTAGTGAAAGTAAACCGTTGGGTGTAAACCGGATGTGTGTCAGTATATTGGATCCGTGCGTTTGCTCTTAAAGTGACAGTAGCCTAATAAACCTGCTGATCTGTGCCATTAATGTGAATCAAACTAAAGAGAAAATAACTTATGCTCTCGGCTGGATAACTTTTTTTGGCTTTAATAAGAATACATTTATATTTAATTCATCGTTTATTGTTTACATTTCTGTACTAATTCGAGATGTTAAATAAACCTATTGTACCTGAAAAAACTACTTAATTTAATTTACATTTTTGTTATATTGTATTTGTCCTGTTGTTTGCTTCTTTTTTCTTATTTTTAATAACAGAAATTAGTTAAAGTAACACCAAAATAACTGATAAATCATATTGTGAAATAAGAATTTGTTCATTTAGCCCATTTTACACATTAGAAACCTTTTCTCTTCACTAACGTCTGTTTTCTTCATTTCTAAAGTCTCAGTGTGTCTGAGTTCTGGGGATCGTCGGTCTGTTCTGAGATGCTGAATGTAAATAATAAATGCATATATATAATTATGGGTAGTTATGATAGCAAAGTAAATAGATGTATCAACTTTTAATGAAGACATTCAGATTATTGCTCTTCAGTGAATAAGTTATAGTAGTTTACTGTAAAGCAAATATAATGAATTAAGCATTTTTATTTTGATCCAGACTCTAAAATTGCTTAAAAAAATAATTTGAATATGTTGATATCACAAAAATTGGATGAATTTTGAGTGCTTCTGAATGATACCTAACTTATGATGATTAATATGTAATAGGAAAGAAAAATTCACATATCTTTAGTGTTTGACGTCAAAAGTTGTGCATCCAATCAATCTTTATGGTGTTTTGGCCAATAATATCCTGCCAATTATGCATTTCATAAAAAACAAAACTATAAAATAAAAATAAGTCAAAGAAAATACCAGCCCGACTAAATATGTGTACAGCTGCATCATTCTGGATTCACAATGTGAATGCAACATGAAACATCACAACTCAAGGGTTATGCATTGATGTTCCATGCAAACATCTAAAGGTCTCTTTTCTCCAGCATTGCTAGTCTTCGGCCCTCATTTGCTCTCTTTCTTTCTTTTTAGCAGTCAAGAAAGTCAAAAAAGCAAGAAAAGCGTCAGGCAAGAAGAAGCAGCAGCAGCAGGAGGCAGAATGCGCAGGCAGCCTGATGGCCGAGCTTCCCTTCGCAAACACAGCGGTCTGGAGAGAGCTGGGCTGTGAGTGCTCACTTACCTCTTAAAGCGGCGGTGCGATGCGGCTCCTGCGGGCTCGGGTCATCTTCCGGGTGCGGGAATCATTGCATGAAGCATCGCAGACCGTGAGAGAGCCGCACTGAGGGACGATGTTTGGCTGCCAAGCGATCCATGGATCGTCCTAGCACCGCAGCTGCTCTTGCATTCAGATTTCCCAGCTGGCTACATGCTATGAATAAAACATTTGTTGGGCGCTGTGCGGCGTCTCCCGCCAAGAGTTCAGAAATGCTTCTGTTTGACAGCGTTTGCTCCTCGATCAATAGCGCTGGCATTCTTAGATTTAGTGAACGTGCTCCTGTTTCTGAGTTTGAGAACATCTTAGTATGACATGACATGCAGGTCGTTTTTATATATGTATGTACACAGTAAGATAATTAATTGAAATGTTAATACATAGACACTTAATATAACAGACGACCCAAATCGGTGTTTATTTGCAGGTTTAAATGTAATGAACCTTTGATCATTACTGTGAAGGCTCAATGCTTGTGTGTTTTCAGTCGCCGGCGAAGAATCCAGCGTGAAGAAGAAGCGTAAGAGAGGAGACGGCAGTCGAGTGGAGAGTGAGGAAGATGCCGATAAAAAGAAGAAGAAGAAGGAGGCCGCTCGGCCAAACTACTTTATCTCGGTGCCAATCACTAATCCAGAGGTACGAGCCAGCGACGGGAGCTCCTTGACAAGTCTGTTTTACCTCATGATACTTGATCGTGTGTTTGTGTGTCAGATCAAACAGGCGGTGCAGGATGTGCAGAAGATGGTACTGGAGAAGGACTCTCGTCTGTCGCGAGCACTCATACCGGTGGACACACTACACATCACTCTACTGGTGGCTCACCTGAAGACACAGGAGCAGGTTGATCTGTAAGAACACACACACACACTCCAATGTTTTGTGTTGGCAGTGTTAGGAGCTGCACACACAGGACACAGTGTTCAGAACAGCTGAATGCAGCGCAGGATTCTTAATGCACGGATTCAGTTTAAATGTGACCAAATCAATCAAAAATCACAGCCAATCAAAAGAAAGTGTGGGCGGAGTCTCTCTGCAAGCGCACTGCACTCGCAACCAAATCAATCAAAAATCACAGCCAATCAGAAGAGCGTGTGGGCGGAGTCTCTCTGCAAGCGCACTGCACTCGCAACCAAATCAATCAAAACTCACAGCCAATCAGAAGAGCACGTGGGCGGAGTCTCTCTGCATGCGCACTGCACTCGCAACCAAATCAATCAAAAATCACAGCCAATCAGAAGAGCGTGTGGGCGGAGTCTCCCTGCAAGCGCACTGCACTCGCAACCAAATCAATCAAAAATCACAGCCAATCAGAAGAGTGTGTGGGCGGAGTCGATCACAAATCACAGCCAATCAAAAGAAAGTGTGGGCGGAGTCTCTCTGCAAGCGCACTGCACTCGCAACCAAATCAATCAAAAATCACAGCCAATCAGAAGAGTGTGTGGGCGGAGTCGATCACAAATTACAGCCAATCAAAAGAAAGTGTGGGCGGAGTCTCTCTGCAAGCGCACTGCACTCGCAACCAAATCAATCAAAAATCACAGCCAATCAGAAGAGCGTGTGGGCGGAGTCTCTCTGCAAGCGCACTGCACTCGCAACCAAATCAATCAAAACTTACAGCCAATCAGAAGAGTGTGTGGGCGGAGTCGATCACAAATCACAGCCAATCAGAAGAGCATGTGGGCGGAGTCTTTCTGCAAGCGCACTGCACTCGCAACCAAATCAATCAAATATCACAGCCAATCAGAAGAGCGTGTGGGCGGAGTCTCTCTGCAAGCGCACTGCACTCGCAACCAAATCAATCAAAACTCACAGCCAATCAGAAGAGTGTGTGGGCGGAGTCGATCACAAATCACAGCCAATCAGAAGAGCATGTGGGCGGAGTCTTTCTGCAAGCGCACTGCACTCGCAACCAAATCAATCAAATATCACAGCCAATCAGAAGAGCGTGTGGGCGGAGTCTCTCTGCAAGCGCACTGCACTCGCAACCAAATCAATCAAAACTCACAGCCAATCAGAAGAGCGTGTGGGCGGAGTCGATCACAAATCACAGCCAATCAGAAAAGCGTGTGGGTGGAGTCTCTCTGCAAGCGCACTGCACTCGCAACCAAATCAAACCTCTTCATGCTCTGCTGTTTTCTGTGATGGGCTTCCACTAGTGACCGTCCTTAATCACCAGATCATTTGAATGCAGTATCTGTATGGCTGATTGAAGGACAGAATAAAAGCCCAGAACAGTTGTGAAGTGTGTATTGATTGTCAGGATCTTTTCTTTATGGTTCTTGAGTTATTTTTTACTTGTAAGATCTGTCAGAGCGACGTGCGCATTCATCTCAAAGCACAACAGTAATTATATGACATGCCTTCACCATCATTATCTGTAACAGATGATAGAAGAACTCAAAGACGGATTTCTGTTTGTGAGCATGTATGATTTGACTAACAGTATCTGACGTGTGTGTGTGTGTGTGTGTGTGCAGCGCTGCATCTACACTGTCAGCGCTGGAGTCTCCTCTGACCGCGCTGCTGGCGGGACGCAGACTGATCCTGCCCTTCTGTGGAATCGGACACTTCAAACAGGAAGTGGCGTTTGTTCAGATCACAGAAGGAGAGCATCTGAACACACTCACGCTCATGGCAGGTACATCGCTCTTCACATATAAACACATACCATTGGTTGAGTAAAAAATCTTGTTTAATGTGTACTTTATTTAATTGACAAATGAGCTTTCATGCTATATTGTGTCTGATGATGCAGATATGTAATGCCGTTTAAAGGGATTGTTTACCCAGAAATTATCATTCTGTCGTCATTTACCTTCTCTATGATCTTTCTTTCTTCTGCGGAATGTAAAAGATATTTTGAGAAATGTCTCATTGTATTTGTCCATACAGTGGACGTCCAAAACTGTTTGTGCAGAATGAACATTGTAATAATGTATTACACCTATGTTTGTGTCATCAGCCCAAACGGCAACATCCGGCCCAGATCTGGTACGCAGGGAATCCACGTTTTGCCCCGGATCTGGGCCGACACTATGTTGCCATCTGGCAGAGCATATGAAGTAGTTAAAGGAGTCATGTGAAGCTTTTTAATGTTTACCTTTTGCTTTAGTGCTTCAGTTTGTGCATGTATAAGATCTGCAGTTACAAAGCTCATAGCTAACAGAGACACTGATCCAGACCTGTCTAAAACACCTCGATCAATACTCATACTCATAATTATACGAGCCCAGTGTTTTGGATCCGTACTGGACGTCGAGAGAAGATTTAGATGCACAAGATCCTGAGAGCTCAGTCTGCTAATGTCATCGCTCTCTTTCTCGCTCTCTCTCTGTATTGATTATGTTCTTGTCTTACATTGAGGACGGTGAAACAGTCTCGGGTCGGTCCGCGGGAGGCTGTAAATAGACTATCCCAGAATGCATCTGTCTCTCTGAGGCTGTGTGTGTTCTTTCTCTCCACCCAGAGAACGTGAGGAAGGCGTTTGAGGAGCGAGGCATCGTGTCTGGAGATGACAAAGCCTTCAAACCTCATCTGACGTTTCTCAAACTCTCACGAGCTCCCAAACTACGCAAGCAGGTAAGAAGTACTTGAGTGAGTGAGTGAGTGAGTGTGTGTGTGTGTGTGTGTGTGTGCCGAAGGACAAGTTTTATTTCTCTGATTCTCATAAGCAAATACTGCAGAGTCTGTGTCAGTTGTGTTGTGGGAATGAACTTAACTATACATGTATTTTAATTTGGCATTGTACGCTTTGCTCTTAATCGTACTCAATGCAGAATAAATTCACTGTAACAGCATTGAGTGATCAGTGATCAATAGAGATAATTGTAATTTATTGTTTGTAATCATGGTAAGCTTACAGGTATGTAAGTGTGTGTATATTTCATGCAAAAAAACAGCTTTGATTAGTGAAAATGTGCCTGGCTGACTTTCTTTTTTGTATAATTATAAATAGCTTTCAAATTTGGCACCCATTTTAAAATAGGATATGACCTTTCATGTGGTGTGTAATAGAGCTGTATGTAAAAGCTCAAAGTGCAGATAAATTGAGTTATTGTCTCCCAAAGGAAAGAACATTTCTGAACTGTCTGAAACAAGTCATCAGTAATTCCAGTCTCACTTCCATCTGACCAATCAGAGCAGAATAGACCAATCACAACAGACTGGGCCATCTGACCAATCAGAGCAGAGTAGACCAATCACAGCAGACTGGGCCGACTGACCAATCAGAGCAGAGTAGACCAATCACAGCAGACTGGGCCGACTGACCAATCAGAGCAGAGTAGACCAATCACAACAGACTGGACCGTCTGACCAATCAGAGCAGAGTAGACCAATCACAACAGACTGGGCCATCTGACCAATCAGAGCAGAGTAGACCAATCACAACAGACTGGGTCGTCTGACCAATCAGAGCAGAGTAGACCAATCACAGCAGACTGGGCCGACTGACCAATCAGAGCAGAGTAGACCAATCACAACAGACTGGACCATCTGACCAATCAGAGCAGAGTAGACCAATCACAACAGACTGGGCCATCTGACCAATCAGAGCAGAGTAGACCAATAACAACAGACTGGGTCGTCTGACCAATCAGAGCAGAGTAGACCAATCACAACAGACTGGGTCGTCTGACCAATCAGAGCAGAGTAGACCAATCACAGCAGACTGGGCCGACTGACCAATCAGAGCAGAGTAGATCAATCACAACAGACTGGACCATCTGACCAATCAGAGCAGAGTAGACCAATCACAACAGACTGGACCATCTGACCAATCAGAGCAGAGCAGACCAATCACAACAGACTAGACCATCTGACCAATCAGAGCAGAGTAGACCAATCACAACAGACTAGACCATCTGACCAATCAGAGCAGAGTAGACCAATCATAACAGACTGGACCATCTGACCAATCAGAGCAGAGTAGACCAATCACAACAGACTGGGCCATCTGACCAATCAGAGCAGAGTAGACCAATAACAACAGACTGGGTCGTCTGACCAATCAGAGCAGAGTAGACCAATCACAACAGACTGGGTCGTCTGACCAATCAGAGCAGAGTAGACCAATCACAGCAGACTGGGCCGACTGACCAATCAGAGCAGAGTAGATCAATCACAACAGACTGGACCATCTGACCAATCAGAGCAGAGTAGACCAATCACAACAGACTGGACCATCTGACCAATCAGAGCAGAGCAGACCAATCACAACAGACTAGACCATCTGACCAATCAGAGCAGAGTAGACCAATCATAACAGACTGGGAAAATTCCATAAATGGCAAGAAAAGAGTAAAAGTTTTTTTGACCTTGGATGCATGTAAACCTATTGTAGGATACTCCAAATCACAAATCACTTTAAACTGTAATAATATTTTACAATATTAATTTTGCATGTATCAATAAATGCAGTCTTGTTCAGCAGAAGAGACTTTAAAACATAAAAACATATGAGCTGCTTTAGTCTGATGGTGCTGTGAGGATGAGGCGAGGTGAGGGGTGAGACTGTTCCCGCTCATCACTCAAACACACATTACCCAGCTTTAACCTGGCCACAGCTTCACACAGACCCAGCGTTCACGCTGCTCTCATCCTTATGATGAAGGGACTGGAACTCTGTGTGTGTCCTGATGAGATGTGTGTACGTGACAGACTGACAGTGCTGCATGTGGATGCTTCTTCTCCATGTGGAGGACACAGATAGGGAGGCGCGTCTGTAATCTCCCCACAGGCCAAGCTTCCTGCCGAGGTTATCGGCCACGACAGACGCTTCCAGCCCACTGTACTCTCTCTTCCTTCAGCAGTGTGTGTGTCCTTCTGTTTGCTCTACACTTAGTGTGTGACGCGTGTGTCTTCGCAGGGCGTTAAGAAGCTGGATCCGGCGCTGTTCTCCGACTTCGACAGCCGTGTGTTTGGAGACGAATGTGTGTGTAGAGTGGACCTGTGCTCCATGCTCAAGAAAAAGACTGAAGATGGATACTATCACCGCGAGAAGAGCGTCACGTTCAGTGAGTAAACCTGCTCTGGAGGAAAGTGTGTTTGCTTTCATGAAGATGCCGCTGTGCTTCTGGCCCGGACGGGTTGAGAAGCACGGCTGTATCTCCTTCTCTGGCTTGTGATTTGGGCTCAGGTTTGCAGGTCATACTTGAGATCTTTTATTTCGGCCTGGTACTGTGTGATGGTATCAGATAATAATGCCACAGAACTTAAACCCACTTTGCATTGTTAGTAGTATTTGTAAATGAACGGTGTTTCCTCTTTCTGAGTGTTACCTGGGCTGAGTAACTCACGTTTATTTGTCAGTAAAAGTCTGACAGCTCTAGGACTTTCATGTAAACTACAGATTCCAACCCTCGGACAGTCGATCGGCAGAGGGTTATATAAGTCTCTGATGTCCCCAGAGTGTGTATGTGAAATTTCAGCTCAAAATACCCCACAAATAGATATCTTAAATGTGTCACTTTTTGAGGGTGAGCAAAAACGCACCGTTTGTGTGTGTCCCTTTAAAAGCAAATGAGCTGCTGCTCCTGCCCCCTTTCAGGAAGAGGGCGGAGCTTCAAGAGCTTGTGTTAGCAGCTCTGATTACCTCACACAGACACACACTGAAAATATCAGAAACTGTTCAGCCTTTTATGTTCAAACCGGAGTCAGACAATGTTCGAGAGACTCAAGAAGAATGAGACGGGACGCTTCTGAAGGGATAGTTGATGAATTTATGAGTTAACGATCTTCAGTCATTGATTAGCATATTCTGTCATGATAATCTATAAACCGCTGGTGTAGGAACTGTTGTAAGATGAGCCAGAGAATATCTGCTGCATGAAGAGAGAACAGGGATAGTTTAGTTTAATTACGGTTATAACTTATGATGTCATTGTAAGGCCGCGTCCCAATGGAGGCTTACGATTGGTGGGTGAAGGTTCCTTGCACATTCGGTCTTTTTAGCTGGGCAAAGGGATTTAATTCTAATTTACCTTTATCTGACTCCATTTTATCATGACCTCGAATTTAGGTTGGAATGCCAATTGATTATTAGGTAATTTGTATAACAATTTAACTACACATTTAATTATTCTATTTAACCCTTTGTTGAATTTATACCCGTTCATAATCTACTAGAGATAGTTAAAGGAACACGGCGACTTTTTAGGACTTTAGCTTATTCACCGTATCCCCCAGAGTTAGATAAGTCCATACACACCATTCTCATCTCCGTGCGTGCCATAACTCTGTCTGACGCACACACCGCTAGCCTAGCTTAGCACAAAGACTGGAGGTAAACGGCTCCAGCTAGCCTACTGCTCAATAAGAGACAAAATAACACCAACATTTTCCTATTTACATGTTGTGATGTGTATAGTTACACCGTGTACTAAATGAAAAGTTGCAATTTTCTAGACCGATATGGCTAGGGACTATACTCTCATTCCTGCGTAATAATCCAGGAACTTTGCTGCCGTACCATGGGTGCAGCGGCGCAATGATATTACGCAGCGCCTGGAAATAGTCCCCAGCACGCTCTCTGTGCAAGCAGGTTGTCACATTGGTTATGTTGACGGAAGTTTTATTGCGTAATATCATTGCGCCGCTGCACACATGGGACGGCAGCAAAGTCGTTACGGGCTGACCGATGTAAAGGTTAGAGTTTAAAGGAACTCTTTGCAACATCTCCTTAAATACCAGACCAAGAAAGAAAACTCTTTCAAATGTAAACGTGTTAACAATGGGAATTTACATTAATCAAGCCCTATAGACCTGTGTTGACGGCAGGAGGTAAATACCAATTGGCCAAAGACACACCCATCACACATTAAGCAAAATATCTCTAAACTCTTAAAACCTTTATTACCTTTTGGTTTACTTCTGTAGGGAGGAGACCTTTGTACCAGTCGCACTGAGACATTTCAAATGACACCAAACATGTATAATACTGTATGGTACTTGTTCACATTAACCCATTTAGATTTTGGGTGCATTTCAGCATATAGAGAGGAGAGATTAGGGAAGAGGTAGTGAAGGAAAAGACATGTAAATTAAGGTGATCTTTAGATGATTAACTCGGTGTGATGTCGTCTCGGATGGAGACGCTAAATGCACAAGAGTGAGTTCAGATGTTAATTTCCTTTAAACTTTCCTGCTAGAGTCGCAATCTACTACAGTCCTTACAGTCTCTCTAGTCTTACATCATCTTGCTTTATGTCATGCTATTGCATTTGTGTTCGTACTGTATTAATAAATGTGAAAGACGGATGACAGCTTAAGCGACTCCCAAATGTGCTCGACTACAACAGCTCTTCCTCTTCTCCACATGTTCCCGGGGGCGGGGTTTATGTAAATTTCAGGGTTAGTGATGTCACTAACTCGTTGTAGTCCCTACCAGCTCTTGAGCGGCGTAACTTTGCAGATGTTGTTTCTGCTCAAACAGCAACATCACACACTCACTAAAGTTAAACAAGTCAAATCATAATCATAATTGGTAGGTTTACGTACTAGCCGTTATTTTTAATGGAAGGAGACGTAGGCGTTTTATCCAAGCATTTAAGGCAAGGAAAGCCCCTTATACTTGAGTGTTTCTGGGAGGTTATAGATAGGGAGGCACTGAAATGAACATTTTGGCCGATACCGATAATTCTTTATATTTAAACGACAATAACCGATATATGGGCTGATAAATCTAAATAAAAATGTATAAACTTTAAGAGCCTGATTACAAAAACCAAAGGCTCCCCATTAAAAGCCATGCCCCAAACACTTCAACATGAATCAAACAGATACAGTACAGTAGCCTAGTTTGAACCAGTTTATATAACAATATGTTGCTGATACATTGTGCATCCCTAGTTACAGTACATGATTTCACTGAGGAACTGTGGATTCAGAATTCGTGGATTTGAACAGATCAAACTCTTTTGAGTTGTGCAATGCAATCAAGCATGACTGAAGATACTTCAGTGAATACTGTGGTACTTCCTCTCATATGCTTGATTTATTTTCTCCCAATATACTGGGAAAATACTGTGTAGAAACACAGGAGCGCTAACCACTGACACGGCACCAAACTGAACCGGGAGTTATAGTATACGGTGCGTTCAGGCCATGTTGTGATTACCGTAATTACAAGATTTCAACTTGTAAAGCGTTCACGTCCTCATAGAGCTGGTAATTGCAGATGGTAATATGGGAGTTTTCTGAGAGCGCATTTCTCCATAGGGAAACTGATTTTTAATGATAACTTGTAAAGCGTTAAAGCCCTACTGTGAGCGACGAGGATGTTAATCGATGGGATTTGCTTCTGTTGAAGCTGTCAGCCCGCGTTATTTCGGCCCAGTTTTAAAATAATTGTGTCTAACAGTGGAATTCCTGGTGAAAAACTACATTACCCATGATGCTGTGCAGAATATTACTATCTATCTACTATCTATCCATCCATCCATCCATTATTCATCCATCCATCCATTCATCCATCATCTATCCAACTATCCATGTATCATCCATCCATCCATCCATCTATCCATCATCTATCCATCCATCATCTATCCAACTATCCATCTATCATCCATCCATCCATCCATCCATCCATTCATCCATCATCTATCCAACTATCCATCTATCATCCATCATCCATCCATTATCCATCTATCCATCCATCTATCCATCCATCATCTATCCATCATCTATCCAACTATCTATCTATCCATCCATCCATCCATCCATTCATCCATCATCTATCCAACTATCCATCTATCATCCATCATCCATCCATTATCCATCTATCCATCCATCTATCCATCCATCATCTATCCATCATCTATCCAACTATCTATCTATCTATCCATCCATCCATCCATCCATCCATCCATCCATCCATCTATCCATCATCTATCCAACTATCCATTCATCCATCATCTATCCAACTATCCATCTATCATCCATCCATCCATCCATCCATTATCCATCCATCCATCCATCATCCATCTATCCATCCATCCATCTATCCATCCATCCATCCATCCATCATCTATCCATCATCTATCCAACTATCTATCTATCTATCCATCCATCCGACCATTATTCATCCATCCATCCATCCATTCATCCATCATCTATCCAACTATCCATCTATCATCCATCATCCATCCATTATCCATCCATCCATCCATCATCTATCCAACTATCCATCTATCATCCATCATCCATCCATCCATCCATCCATTATCCATCCATCATCCATCCATCATCTATCTAACTATCTATATATCTATCTATCTATCCATCCATCCATTATCCATCCATCATCTATCAATCATATATCTATCTATCCATCCATCCATCCATCAGCTTAAATATGAGTCCTATACATTTACAATATTTTTTTCTTGCATTGCATTGGAGTTTTGTAATCTACTGACTGCCAATAACTGTATGACTGGTATTGATGTGTAATATCAGATATATGAGCACTGTAATGTGAAGTGTTACTCAGTTCAGATGTAGACCAGAGTAAAATAATGACTGTCAGAACAGGAAAAGCCTGGTTGTGTAAGTGATGTTCACTCAGTGAGCAGGTTATTGTGAGTGATGTTACAGATGATGACAGCAGGGGTCAGTGTTGATCCTCTGGAGTCATGGTCTCTGATTAACATATAGTTTGTGCCAAATATCATAGCCTGTACTGTAGAACTGTGATCATTTTGCATTAGCACCACTGATATCAATCTAATGACATTGTTTGGATGAAATCCCATAGTTAGTAACTGCTATGGTTAGTATACTGTCAGTAGTCTAGAAACACTGTGATTTATTTGTCAGGGTCTGAGATGACGGTGGGAGAACTGAGAACAGTAATATGCACTTTGAATGGGATTATGGGATGTTTATCAAGCGTCAGACATGAGGTGAATCAGTGTCCGTCTCTCAGAAAACATGAAGACACTGAATATTCGCCAATATTTTGGCCTCCTAAACAAACTTTTGGACTCCTACATTCATTTCAGATTAATATTGCCGTGTTTATTCTAAAGGATTTATCGGTGCACATCATTATTGGTTTAATAATCTTGAATCAGAATAACTTCATCTCTTCTCTGATGACGAGGGCGGGGCCACCTGTCACTCACATGAGATCCACCAATAGCAAACCACAACCATCCAATCAATTCCCCACAGACACAATCAAGCCCCGCCCTACATTTGTTCTTGTTCCTGAAGCGTTTCTCTCTGATATACGGCACAAAAGAGAAGAAAAGACCAGCGCATGCTTTATTTATCAGTTCCTAATAAAACTCCTTTTATTTACTCACCAAAGTCAAGCCTTTCCTGTCGTTTGGCTGTGAGTGTGTGTGAATGGAGACCGAGCGTGAGGTGAGCGGGTTATATCTGCTCTGATCTGAGTCCCGATCGATAGTCTCACTGTCAGCGTCTCCTGCTGCTCTGATCAATACACTCGGTCTAATATTAGCCCTGAGGTGTGTTTCCAACGCTCGTCTAAGTGCCCAGACGTGTGGGCGTGGTTAGTTACTCATTACACATGCGAAGAGGTCAGCCAATCATAAGAGGGCATTTGCATATAGAAGTCTTGGAGTACTTTAATTGTTATGGTCATGTAAAACTAATGATGAGGCAAGAGACTGTGATTATTAATATAGACAACCCATATGATGTGATGTTCCTGCTGTGAGACGGATGATCTGGACTGGCACACACTAATGAGGCTAATGAACTAGATGAACGTATTATTCGCTTCCTACAGCGGACTGATGACTGATGATTTCCAGTGCAGATATTTATAGAAAATAGCACATTCTCCTCACATACAATGGGAAAAAAAATGGTGTGAGATTTATTTTAAAACCATTTTCACTCCGAAATTCCTTGTAAATAAACAAAGAACCTGCAAGTTTTGAAGTAGAAAGACTGAAATAGTATTTTCATGTAAAGCATACAGCACACGGTTTATTTATGGAAGAGCTGCACGATTCTGGATAAATTGAGAATCATGATAATTTTGTTTCAAATAGAGATCACGATTCTCTAATGATTCTGAATTAACAACTAAACAAAATAACATTTTATTTACTGCAGATTCTGACAAAATGTTAATTGATGCGGTCTAATAATTTGAAGTAATTGTTTTAAATGAATGATTCAATGACTCACTTATAAAGAAGTCACTTGTTTCATTACTGGATGAATCAGTGTTTTTGAACGAATCTCTTGAGTGAATGATTCAATGACTCACTCATAAAGACTTCACTTGTTTCATTACTGGATGAATCAGCGTTTTTGAACGAATCTCTTGAGTGAATGATTCAATGACTCACTCATAAAGACTTCACTTGTTTCATTACTGGATGAATCAGCGTTTTTGAACGAATCTCTTGAGTAAATGATTCAATGACTCACTCATAAAGACTTCACTTGTTTCATTACTGGATGAATCAGTGTTTTTGAACAAATCTCTTGAGTGAATGATTCAATGACTCACTCATAAAGACTTCACTTGTTTCATTACTGGATGAATCAGTGTTTTTGAACGAATCTCTTGAGTGAATGATTCAATGACTCACTCATAAAGACTTCACTTGTTTCATTACTGGATGAATCAGTGTTTTTGAACGAATCTCTTGAGTGAATGATTCAATGACTCACTCATAAAGACTTCACGTGTTTCATTACTGGATGAATCAGTGTTTTTGAACGAATCTCTTGAGTAAATGATTCAATGACTCACTCATAAAGACTTCACTTGTTTCATTACTGGATGAATCAGTGTTTTTGAACGAATCTCTTGAGTGAATGATTCAATGACTCGCTCATAAAGACTTCTTGTTTCATTACTGGATGAATCAGTGTTTTTGAACAAATCTCTTGAATGAATGATTCAATTACTCTCATAAACACGTCACTTGTTTCATTACTGGATGAATCAGTGTTTTTGAACGAATCTCTTGAGTGAATGATTCAATGACTCGCTCATAAAGACTTCACTTGTTTCATTACTGGATGAATCAGTGTTTTTGAACAAATCTCTTGAGTGAATGATTCAATGACTCACTCATAAAGACTTCACTTGTTTCATTACTGGATGAATCAGCGTTTTTGAACGAATCTCTTGAGTAAATGATTCAATGACTCACTCATAAAGACTTCACTTGTTTCATTACTGGATGAATCAGTGTTTTTGAACAAATCTCTTGAATGAATGATTCAATGACTCACTCATAAAGACTTCACTTGTTTCATTACTGGATGAATCAGCGTTTTTGAACGAATCTCTTGAGTGAATGATTCAATGACTCACTCATAAAGACTTCACTTGTTTCATTACTGGATGAATCAGCGTTTTTGAACGAATCTCTTGAGTAAATGATTCAATGACTCACTCATAAAGACTTCACTTGTTTCATTACTGGATGAATCAGTGTTTTTGAACAAATCTCTTGAGTGAATGATTCAATGACTCACTCATAAAGACTTCACTTGTTTCATTACTGGATGAATCAGTGTTTTTGAACGAATCTCTTGAGTGAATGATTCAATGACTCACTCATAAAGACTTCACTTGTTTCATTACTGGATGAATCAGTGTTTTTGAACGAATCTCTTGAGTGAATGATTCAATGACTCACTCATAAAGACTTCACGTGTTTCATTACTGGATGAATCAGTGTTTTTGAACGAATCTCTTGAGTAAATGATTCAATGACTCACTCATAAAGACTTCACTTGTTTCATTACTGGATGAATCAGCGTTTTTGAACGAATCTCTTGAGTGAATGATTCAATGACTCACTCATAAAGACTTCACTTGTTTCATTACTGGATGAATCAGTGTTTTTGAACGAATCTCTTGAGTGAATGATTCAATGACTCGCTCATAAAGACTTCTTGTTTCATTACTGGATGAATCAGTGTTTTTGAACAAATCTCTTGAATGAATGATTCAATTACTATCATAAACACGTCACTTGTTTCATTACTGGATGAATCAGTGTTTTTGAACGAATCTCTTGAGTGAATGATTCAATGACTCGCTCATAAAGACTTCACTTGTTTCATTACTGGATGAATCAGTGTTTTTGAACAAATCTCTTGAATGAATGATTCAATTACTCTCATAAAGACGTCACTTGTTTCATTACTGGATGAATCAGTGTTTTTGAACGAATCTCTTGAGTGAATGATTCAATGACTCACTTATAAAGAAGTCACTTGTTTCATTACTGGATGAATCAGTGTTTTTGAACGAATCTCTTGAATGAATGATTCAATGACTCACTCATAAAGACATCACTTGTTTCATTACAGGATGAATCAGTGTTTTTGAATGAATCTCTTGAGTGAATGATTCAATTACTCATAAAGACGTCACTTGTTTCATTACTGGATGAATCAGTGTTTTTGAACGAATCTCTTGAGTGAATGATTCAATGACTCACTCATAAAGACGTCACTTGTTTCATTACTGGATGAATCAGTGTTTTTGAATGAATCTCTTGAATGAATGATTCAATGACTCACTCATAAAGACTTCACTTGTTTCATTACTGGATGAATCAGTGTTTTTGAACGAATCTCTTGAATGAATGATTCAATGACTCACTCATAAAGACTTCACTTGTTTCATTACTGGATGAATCAGTGTTTTTGAACGAATCTCTTGAGTGAATGATTCAATGACTCACTCATAAAGACTTCACTTGTTTCATTACTGGATGAATCAGTGTTTTTGAACAAATCTCTTGAATGAATGATTCAATTACTCTCATAAAGACGTCACTTGTTTCATTACTGGATGAATCAGTGTTTTTGAACGAATCTCTTGAGTGAATGATTCAATGACTCACTTATAAAGAAGTCACTTGTTTCATTACTGGATGAATCAGTGTTTTTGAACGAATCTCTTGAATGAATGATTCAATGACTCACTCATAAAGACATCACTTGTTTCATTACAGGATGAATCAGTGTTTTTGAATGAATCTCTTGAGTGAATGATTCAATTACTCATAAAGACGTCACTTGTTTCATTACTGGATGAATCAGTGTTTTTGAACGAATCTTTTGAGTGAATGATTCAATGACTCACTCATAAAGACGTCACTTGTTTCATTACTGGATGAATCAGTGTTTTTGAATGAATCTCTTGAATGAATGATTCAATGACTCACTCATAAAGACTTCACTTGTTTCATTACTGGATGAATCAGTGTTTTTGAACGAATCTTTTGAGTGAATGATTCAATGACTCACTCATAAAGACGTCACTTGTTTCATTACTGGATGAATCAGTGTTTTTGAATGAATCTCTTGAATGAATGATTCAATGACTCACTCATAAAGACTTCACTTGTTTCATTACTGGATGAATCAGTGTTTTTGAACGAATCTCTTGAGTGAATGATTCAATGACTCGCTCATAAAGACTTCACTTGTTTCATTACTGGATGAATCAGTGTTTTTGAACAAATCTCTTGAATGAATGATTCAATGACTCACTCATAAAGACTTCACTTGTTTCATTACTGGATGAATCAGTGTTTTTGAACGAATCTCTTAAATGAATGATTCAATTACTCTCATAAAGACGTCACTTGTTTCATTACTGGATGAATCAGTGTTTTTGAATGAATCTCTTGAATGAATGATTCAATGACTCACTCATAAAGACATCACTTGTTTCATTACTGGATGAATCAGTGTTTTTGAATGAATCTCTTGAGTGAATGATTCAATGACTCACTCATAAAGACTTCACTTGTTTCATTACTGGATGAATCAGTGTTTTTGAACGAATCTCTTGAGTGAATGATTCAATGACTCACTCATAAAGACGTCACTTGTTTCATTACTGGATGAATCAGTGTTTTTGAATGAATCTCTTGAATGAATGATTCAATGACTCACTCATAAAGACTTCACTTGTTTCATTACTGGATGAATCAGTGTTTTTGAACGAATCTCTTGAATGAATGATTCAATTACTCTCATAAAGACGTCACTTGTTTCATTACTGGATGAATCAGTGTTTTTGAATGAATCTCTTGAGTGAATGATTCAATTACTCATAAAGACGTCACTTGTTTTTTATTACTGGATGAATCAGTGTTTTTGAATGAATCTCTTGAGTGAATGATTCAATTACTCATAAAGACGTCACTTGTTTCATTACTGGATGAATCAGTGTTTTTGAACGAATCTCTTGAGTGAATGATTCAATGACTCACTCATAAAGACGTCACTTGTTTCATTACTGGATGAATCAGTGTTTTTGAATGAATCTCTTGAGTAAATGATTCAATGACTCACTCATAAAGACTTCACTTGTTTCATTATTGGATGAATCAGTGTTTTTGAACGAATCTCTTGAGTGAATGATTCAATGACTCACTCATAAAGACTTCACTTGTTTCATTACTGGATGAATCAGTGTTTTTGAATGAATCTCTTGAGTGAATGATTCAATGACTCACTCATAAAGACTTCACTTGTTTCATTACTGGATGAATCAGTGTTTTTGAACGAATCTCTTGAGTGAATGATTCAATGACTCACTCATAAAGACTTCACTTGTTTCATTACTGGATGAATCAGTGTTTTTGAATGAATCTCTTGAGTGAATGATTCAATGACTCACTCATAAAGACTTCACTTGTTTCATTAGTGAATGAATCAGCGTTTTTGAACGAATCTCTTGAGTGAATGATTCAATGACTCACTCATAAAGACTTCACTTGTTTCATTACTGGATGAATCAGTGTTTTTGAACGAATCTCTTGAGTGAATGATTCAATGACTCACTCATAAAGACGTCACTTGTTTCATTACTGGATGAATCAGTGTTTTTGAACGAATCTCTTGAGTGAATGATTCAATGACTCACTCATAAAGACTTCACTTGTTTCATTACTGGATGAATCAGTGTTTTTGAACGAATCTCTTGAGTGAATGATTCAATGACTCACTCATAAAGACTTCACTTGTTTCCTTACTGGATGAATCGGTGTTTTTGAACGAATCTCTTGAGTGAATGATTCAATGACTCACTCATAAAGACGTCACTTGTTTCATTACTGGATGAATCGGTGTTTCTGAACGAATCTCTTGAGTGAATGATTCAATGACTCACTCATAAAGACGTCACTTGTTTCATTAGTGGATGAATCGGTGTTTCTGAACGAATCTCTTGAATGAATGATTTAATGACTCACTCATAAAGACTTCACTTGTTTCATTACTGGATGAATCAGTGTTTTTGAACGAATCTCTTGAGTGAATGATTCAATGACTCACTCATAAAGACTTCACTTGTTTCATTACTGGATGAATCAGTGTTTTTGAACGAATCTCTTGAGTGAATGATTCAATGACTCACTCATAAAGACTTCACTTGTTTCATTACTGGATGAATCAGTGTTTTTGAACGAATCTCTTGAGTGAATGATTCAATGACTCACTCATAAAGACGTCACTTGTTTCATTACTGGATGAATCGGTGTTTCTGAACGAATCTCTTGAGTGAATGATTCAATGACTCACTCATAAAGACGTCACTTGTTTCATTAGTGGATGAATCGGTGTTTCTGAACGAATCTCTTGAATGAATGATTTAATGACTCACTCATAAAGACGTCACTTGTTTCATTACTGGATGAATCAGTGTTTTTGAATGAATCTCTTGAGTGAATGATTCAATGACTCACTCATAAAGACTTCACTTGTTTCATTACTGGATGAATCAGCGTTTTTGAATGAATCTCTTGAGTGAATGATTCAATGACTCACTCATAAAGACGTCACTTGTTTCATTAGTGGATGAATCGGTGTTTCTGAACGAATCTCTTGAATGAATGATTTAATGACTCACTCATAAAGACGTCACTTGTTTCATTACTGGATGAATCAGTGTTTTTGAATGAATCTCTTGAGTGAATGATTCAATGACTCACTCATAAAGACTTCACTTGTTTCATTACTGGATGAATCAGCGTTTTTGAATGAATCTCTTGAGTGAATGATTCAATGACTCACTCATAAAGACTTCACTTGTTTCATTACTGGATGAATCAGCGTTTTTGAATGAATCTCTTGAGTGAATGATTCAATGACTCACTCATAAAGACGTCACTTGTTTCATTACTGGATGAATCGGTGTTTTTGAATGAATCTCTTGAGTGAATGATTCAATGACTCACTCATAAAGACTTCACTTGTTTCATTACTGGATGAATCAGCGTTTTTGAATGAATCTCTTGAGTGAATGATTCAATGACTCACTCATAAAGACTTCACTTGTTTCATTACCGGATGAATCAGTGTTTTTGAACAAATCTCTTGAGTGAATGATTCAATGACTCACTCATAAAGACTTCACTTGTTTCATTACTGGATGAATCAGTGTTTTTGAACGAATCTCTTGTATCTCATATACCAACAGGTTCTACTTTGATCCCCTGGTTAAAATTCCTAAAATCTACCATTTAATACATTTTGTTTGTTGTAACAGCTGGTGACAGTATTACTGTAAGGCAGTTGTTTTATAGAGGTGTTCTCTTCTTTGAGATTGAATCAAATCGTGCTCTCACTGCTACACACACACACACACACACACACACAGACGGCGTGGTCAATATCTGACGGGTCTGACCACAGTTCATCTAGGATAAGCTCGGCTCTCTAATCCCTGGATGACACACACAACTCCTGAATCTTCCATTCGCCTTCGCCTTTAAAAATCTCTGAATATTGTGTAAGGAAATGCGTTTCTGTTGAAGTTCGGCGTTCAGTTCACTCTTACAGATATTCAATATCAAGTAATAATTTAATCTCTGTTAGTTGTAGGCAATGATGTGAAGATGTTGTGAGGTGTCATGAAAGCGTTGGAAGGCAGGCGTTTATCTGGTTTCCTGTTGAGTTCAGGCCGGTAGGATGGGATTGTGTGTGATGTCAGAGATGCTGGTGAACTCATGTGAAAGCGCCTCTGGCCAGTATTGATCAGCGTGTGTGTTAATGCAGAGATCAGAGGAGAGATAAACGCTTCTGTGAAGAATCACCAATGAATGTTTCAACATTTACACCTGATGAAGGGGATGATTGATGGAGCGTTGCTTGTAATAATATTGAATAATCATGCAGTGATTGCAGTGTGAATATCCAGGGTTAGTGACTCTGTCCATATGTGGTGTGTGTTAATGAAGTAATGAAATACTGTGGCAGTGAGAGATGTGATTTGTATAATGCGCTTTCACAACACACACCGTTTCACAGCAGCTTTAACGGATTGGATTACTGTCATGATGTGTGTCATTGAGAACACATGAAGAAGGAGGCAAGACATGAAAATTAAAAGCATTAAAAATTAAATAATTTAACCATTAAAAGGTTTTTTAGAAACTGAATTTTGAGTGTTTAAGCTTTCAAATAACTACAATATGTGATTAAAGGCAATAATAAGACAAACTATGAATTTATTACAAGAGAAACTTTGTAAAACTGAACTGATATTCACAACTAAAAATATCAGGACTGCGTTAATCTTGGAAGAGATCATCATAAACAGAAATCTGATGCTGTTGGTTTGGACTTTGGCGTCATGAAGTTTGAACTGTGGGCACGTTATATAAGATTGCATAAGATTTATGGCATTAGATGGAGATGAGCTGTGTACGGTCAGCAGAATCTGAAGACAGTTTAACAGCGTTTAGGGGATCAATCTAATTCCCATGATGCTCCTTCAGGGGTTAAACCAGCATTCACTCGCCCTCATGTCATTCAGACCTGTAGGACTTACACTCTTGTGTGTGTGGAACATGTTTTGAAGATCAGTGGAACCGAACCGTGATCATTGACTGCCACTGTATGAGCAAAACACTGAGACATTCCTCAAAATATCTTCTTTTGCTCCATGAGGGCGAGGAAATGATGACAGACGATCATTTCAGTCTGCCCTGTCACATGACACTGTATAACTAGTGTATGACTATCTGTGTGTGTGTAAGAGAGAGAGAGGGAGAGAGAGAGAGAGTGTATGAGTGTGTGTTCACGTGAATGTGTGTGAGTGTGTGTGTGTGTGTGAGTGAGTGAGATTGTATGAGTGTGTGTGTGCGTGAATGTGTGTGTGAGTGTGTGAGTGAGAGAAAGTGTATGAGTGTGTGCGCGCATGAATGTGTATGAATGTGTGCGCGCGTGAATGTGTGTGTATGTGAGTGTAAGAGTGTGTGTGTGTTTGTGTTTGTGTGTGAGTGAGTGTGTGTGTGAGTGTGAGTGTGTGTGTGTGTGTGTGTGTGTGTGAGTGTGTGTGTGTGTGAGAAAGTGTATGAGTGTGAGAGAGTGTGTGTGAGAGAGAGAGAGAGAGAGTGTGTATGAGTGTGAGAGAGAGTGTAAGAGTGTGTGTGTGAGAGAGTGTAAAAGTGAGTGTGTGTGTGTGTATGAGTGTGAGTGTAAGTTTGTGAGTGTGAGTGTGTGTTGATAACACCAGTATTGTTAATGAATCATAAAACTCAATTAGTTGTCTCGTAGTGTAATTAGTGATGTAATGGCTTCTAGTCACTGTCAAATGTAATATGAGATAATTTAATTGTCACATAATTTGATGTCAGATTAAATTGTGATTAATGAAGCGAGCACACACACACTGCTGTGTTTATTTGTGCAGAAATCTCTTGCCCTGGATTCTGGGTGTGTGAGCAGCAGCCAGATGTATGTTTAAAGGTCTGTTCTAGTTCACTAAGCACACACACACACACACACACACAGCCACACACAGCCATAAGCCGCTGTCCGTTCCAGAGCAATTATTCAAGCTGGCATGAGGATGGAGGTGGAGCTACAGTTTCAGCCAATCTCCCACCAGCCCCCTCCACACACACACGCACACACACACGCTTGCATAATCGCAGCGGACCGAGAGACAGTCAAACGCTCACTCGCACCATGGCTGGATCGTACCACTCCTGCGCTTGAAGACCGATCTGCCGTCATGGGGCAGTTGTGCTGCTTCCCTCTCTCCCGCCCGGAGGATAAGCTCAGTAAGTGTTCGGAGCCGCCGTGGACCCAGAATGCCGTGCTATAGCACACTGTGTGTCTGCAGCGCATGATGGAGGCTTTGTGAGGCTTTGTGTGGTGCGTCTGATGGCATGGGGATCTGTGGAGACGGTCGAAGCGATGCTGATTAGCCGCTGGTTCATCACTGATTGGGATCTCTGGAGGTGGGAGTGTCTGTGCTCTGGATGTGGGCGTCACAGAAGGTCATGTGCTCACCAAACCCTCTGAAACACCATTTAGATATCATGACAGATAGCTCTGGAATTAGGGTGAGGATCAAACCGTGTCCTTATGTTTCTATGGATGGGACGTCAGCAGCATGTGCATCGCCAGCTATTTTACTAGAAGATATCGTCTACTAGTCGTGGTTCTCCGTTCTCTCTTTTACAGTCTGTGTGTCGTGGTGTGTTCGTTCGTGTCACTTCATCTCACAGTTGTTTCCTATGTGACGCTGGACAAAACCAGTCATAAGGGTCAATTTTTTTTAAATGTAGATTTATGCATCATATTCTGAATGAATAATCTTCCCATTGATGTGTGGTTTGTCAGGACAATATTTGAAAATCTGGAATCTGAGGGTGCAAAAAAGTCTAAATATTGGGAAAATCTCCTTTAAAGTTGTCCAAATGAAGTCCTTAGCAATGCATATTACTACTAATAATACATTTATGATATATTTACGGTAGGACATTTACAAAATATCTTCATGAACATGATCTTAATATCCTAATGATTTTTGGCATAAAAGAAAAATGGATAATTTTGACCCACACAATGCATTGTTGGCTATTGCCACAGACACACCCGTGAGATCAGGACTGCTGTTGAGCTGCAGGGGCACAGATGTTAGTTAATGAGTCAGAAATATCATAATTATGAGTTCTGAGTACGTGAATGAACGAACAGAGTCATATTTACATGCGGTGACGTTGGAAGGGGCGTCTCGATTCGAAACATGGCGGAAACACTACAAGGCTGTTGAATGCTTGAATCTGATTGGTTGACGAACAGTCTAAGGTGTGCAATTATTTCCAGGGTAACGCAGTAAAGTAAGTTCAGGCAGGATTTGAGTTGAGATTGCAATTTTCTCAGTCGCTGATATTTTTCTTTCTAAGATCTATAATCGACAGCAAAATACAAACAAAAATCTATTTTTCTGCAATGCAAAATTTTATTTTCATAAAAAAACAAGTAAAAACACTAATAAAATAAGAACAAATGAACAAATTTACAACAACAGCTGACAGTTTTCATTGTAAAAATTTAATAGTTTAATACTTACAATTAGTTACAGAAGAGATTGAGTCGAGAGCAGAGAGATTTTCTTTAACTCAACACTCGCAGACGGGCGTTTGACATCATGTCGTGTGTGTTTGAGCGTTTAAGCGCAGTAACACACTCGTTTTGGTACTCACAGGCTGTTTGAGAATTTAGGGCTCTATGAAATCCGTTAAATTTTTTCTGGATTCCATTTTAATGATTTAATCAAAAATTAATGATTAAATGGCAATAATAGCACCCTATGAATGTTTTTTTACACTAATTCTGTGTTGTGTATTTTAGTTTTTCTGCTAATCAAATGAAGGCATAAAACATTAATTTACTTTTAATCAAATGAAATTTAAATAAACCCTTCCTTTTTTTGGCAAACAAAGTGCAACCGAGGTTTACTGTTAAAACTAAAACATGGAGGAAAAAATGTGTGATTATTCCTTTAAAAATAAAGTTCTAATAATTATTGTATTGTTGTTATTAGAATTAGAATGTCTAATAGAATTAGAATGTTAATTATTAGAATTAGTAGAATTAGACATTATATTATACTGTACAATAGTAATATATTCTGTCACAAGTTAAACTGAACTGTTATTTTGACGGGTTGCCGTGAAGATCTTGAGTTTCTGTGTTTATGATATGGCAGTTTTTCTCACATTAAACAGTGAAATACTCATGAAGCGGCTCTGGAGATGAAGTTCATGTCGTCATAGTAACACCGCGAGCATCACGCGTGCTTCAGTGTGTGTGTGTGGGAAATGAAACCATTCATTCAGAGACATGCAGAACATGCAGGAATCATATTCATATAGTCTTGTGGTTTAATATTCACAGACACTAGTCCATATCACGATGTGATATAAGTGACTGACCTACTTTGACAAATTCCACAAAATTCTGCGTTACACAGTAAATTCTGTTTTTTTTAAAATTCTGTCTGTGTTTTGCACTACTATAGATCAGCGGTGCACGCGGTTTTGGTGTGAGCGCAAAACCTGTGGGAATTAGTGAAATTATGCGCAGTACAAGCACTATTTAACCGGAGCGAATGAGACGTGTGAGTGAGAGTGGTGTGTGAGGCGGGTGTGTGTGTGTGTGTGTGCCACTTCACCGTCAGAGAGAAGAGAGTGAGAACAGCTGAGGTTATTGCCTGTGCAACTGACAACAAAAAACAGCTTGGAATCAGTAAGACGTGAGACTGACCGGCCGTTTGCCGATCATGTGGAAAATCGTCCGATTCCGATCCCTGGCCGGTCGATCGGTGCATCTTTAGTTTTGACCGCATTACAGTTCCATATCACTCCGCCAAATGATTTCAGTTAGTGCAGAGAGACATTTACCAGCCATAAATAGTTCTTAACAACTGTATTTTTAATACAGATGAATGCTTGAATCTGATTGGCAGTTATTTTCAGGGAAACGCACTAAAGTAGTTCCAGGCAGGTTTTGACCGCATTACAGTTCCATATCACTCCGCCAAATGATTTCAGTTATTTCAAAGATCCTTACAGCCGACAACAGCAAAAGAACCGAAACACACCGCGACACTGAACAAACACATAAATACAGTAAACAAAAGGATAAGAACGACTAATTATTTCCATGTTTTTTGCCACAAAATTACGTTTTATGTGCGGAAAGCACATACTCTCTCTTTTGCTCAAACTCACACACATACAGTACGGACACACACTCGTACAGAAACGTGTTGTCAGCGCGGCTCTGATGATTTTATCAGTGAAATAGTTTAACAACTTAAAAGTAGCATGACATTTCTCACTAGCGGGGCAATAATGGCTGTTCTTGTTCACTATCAGTCGAACACTGAGAGAAACACACAGACTCCGGTCATTCACACACTCTCTCTCTCACGGAGGATTGGGATTGCATTAGTCCTGCGCACAAGAGCGTTTTAAAGACAAAACCTGACTAATGTCTTGAAATAAATCATCTGAACACGGTTTTGAGGTGTGGTAACCGTAGTATAAGTGGAATAATTTAAAAATAATATTTTTTTAAATAATTATTATAATAATTATTCCTTACATAATGCATCTATTTATAGATCAGAGAGCGGAAATCAAGTCTGTAGTGAGTTATGAGTTATTGTGTAGATTATTGTAATCATATATCCTGTATTTCAGTCATTTTAATGTGCGACGTCCAGAACGGCTTTCACAACGCAAATATTCAGAAACCATCTGATAGAAATGAGAAATGTTTATCATTTTGCATTTAGTTGTAATTATGTGTATATTCTCCATACCATGCATATTTATTTTTTTTTTTTATTAATTTATTTTGATGATTCCATGGAATCTTTATAGTGGAGATTAAAATGTTAAAGTCTTTATGTATAATGCGTTATAAGAGTATGTTTAATGCATTAATTATGCCCTGTAGTGCATCTTATAATGTCATGAATAATTGTATCCAGCCACAGTTATAATACACATTTAGAAAGTATAATGCATTAACACGACAAACTAACCCATTTCATAAGGAATCTGTGAATATTAGAATGCATTTTAACTTTGGTTACAATCATTTATGAGTGCATTACGAATACCTTTATAATGCATTATACATAAGGGCTTTAAGTGTTCTTCACACTAAGAAAAATATGGTTCTTTAGAGATCTGTTCACTGAAAGGTTCTTGAATGAAACTAAAAATGTTTCTTTTATGGCATCACTGCACAAAAACGGCCTTTTGTTATTTCAACATTAGATGCATCCCGCAGTCGCGTCAGGAGGGCCTCCACGAGCCCCGGGGCCCACGGGACTGTGATCTGCCAGTGTGTAGATGAAGCTCAGACGAGTGCGCACTAAGCCCGTGCCCTACTTAGAGCTCACGTGACGGTGAAGTGCGCTGAGATGAGAGAGCTGCGCGGTATAGATGGGAAGACCTGAGAAGTGCAGTGTGTTTATGAGGCCACAGCGAGAGCTCAGCGTGTGTGTGATGCTCTCAGAGAGAGACGTTTGTGCTAAAGCAGTGGGATGCAAATAAATAATAGACGTTCACACACACTCACACAGCCTGGCCTTCTGCACACTGACACGGCGCTGACTGATGTCCTGGAGAGAGGCAAACATCATTTGGTGCTGTTGTGTTAAAGACGTGTCAGTGTGTGTATGGAGGCCGATCGCTCTTCTCTTCTTCTTCTGTTTGTGTGAGATGAACAGAAGGACAGCGATGAGCAGAAACGGCAGCCTTGAGTTCAGAAAGTGTTCATGTGCCATGTCTCTCGCTGTGAGGGCAGATTTGATTACCTCGTGCGGTTCTTCTCCAGAGACACACACACACACACAGATAAGAGCTCCCAAACGCACAGTGCTGTGTGTGTGTGAATGCTGGACACCATTGTGTATGAATCACATTTTTCATGGATTTTATTTCGAGCTGTGGCTGATTTGCCAAACTTTCAGAATTAAGACAAAACTCAAAAGCACAAAAACGAACAAATCGTGAAGCTGCTTAGAATCAATCAGTATTGTGTAAAGCTCTATATAAATTAATCTGACTTGACTTGAATTAATATTTACTTTACATGAACTGGTAATTACATTAAATAGTTTGAACTTCATGAAAAATAACGTTTTGATTTTGTAATCGTGGTATAGTATTTTCCACAAATAAAGAAATAGTTCAAATCATGATTATAAAGGAAGTAAACACTCTAACCAACATGGCAGACATGTTCATGGAATTAAATATAATATATCCAAAGACTTAAGATATAAATGGGTATTTGCTGAATGTCAGTGGTGTATGAGAAACTTTTATAGCATTAAAAACAACCTGAACTCACGGGGAAATGCGGTAACACTTTATAACACTGATCCGTCATTAGTGAATAACTACAGGAACAAATTAACACTCTAGTAACTACTATTAACAAGAGACTCTGATTAATGAATGAGTTAGTATTAGTGTTTAGTCCAATGTGGTAGTTCACTAATAGCTAATCAATAACTACTGTTTCCATAACTCCCAGAGGACTACTAGGATGTACAGATTCATAATTAACATGAATAATGCATAATGTATAATTATTTCTAAAGTGAAGGTCATAGTAACCCATTATTAATTACTCAAGTGTTACTACATCCTTCAGAAGGAATTACTAATGATTTGGATCAGTTTTCTAAAGTGAAAAACACAATAACGCTGTAGTAACGACTGAAGTCATTGTAAGCTTTTGAGGTTTTTGTAAAGTTTTGGATAGTAATGACTGAAGTGTTACTACATCCTTCAGAAGTAATTACTTGTTATTTGTATCAGTATTCTAAAGTGAAGGTCATGGTAACCCACTAGTAATGACTCAAGTGTTACTACATCCTTCAGAAGTAATTACTTGTTATTTGTATCAGTATTCTAAAGTGATGGTCATGGTAACCCACTAGTAATTACTCAAGTGTTACTACATCCTTCAGAAGTAATTACTTGTTATTTGTATCAGTATTCTAAAGTGAAGGTCATGGTAACCCACTAGTAATGACTCAAGTGTTACTACATCCTTCAGAAGTAATTACTTGTTATTTGTATCAGTATTCTAAAGTGATGGTCATGGTAACCCACTAGTAATTACTCAAGTGTTACTACATCCTTCAGAAGTAATTACTTGTTATTTGTATCAGTATTCTAAAGTGAAGGTCATGGTAACCCACTAGTAATGACTCAAGTGTTACTACATCCTTCAGAAGTAATTACTTGTTATTTGTATCAGTATTCTAAAGTGATGGTCATGGTAACCCACTAGTAATGACTCAAGTGTTACTACATCCTTCAGAAGTAATTACTTGTTATTTGTATCAGTATTCTAAAGTGATGGTCATGGTAACCCACTAGTAATTACTCAAGTGTTACTACATCCTTCAGAAGTAATTACTTGTTATTTGTATCAGTATTCTAAAGTGATGGTCATGGTAACCCACTAGTAATGACTCAAGTGTTACTACATCCTTCAGAAGTAATTACTTGTTATTTGTATCAGTATTCTAAAGTGATGGTCATGGTAACCCACTAGTAATGACTCAAGTGTTACTACATTCTTCAGAAGTAATTGTTACTTGTATCAGTATTCTAAAGTGATGGTCATGGTAACCCACTAGTAATTACTCAAGTGTTACTATCCAAAACCTCAAAAGCTTACAATGACTTCAGTCGTTACTACAGCGTTATTGTGTTTTTCACTTTAGAAAACTGATCCAAATCATTAGTAATTCCTTCTGAAGGATGTAGTAACACTTGAGTAATTAATAATGGGTTACTATGACCTTCACTTTAGAATTAATTATACATTATGCATTATTCATGTTAATTATGAATCTGTACATCCTAGTAGTCCTCTGGGAGTTATGGAAACAGTAGTTATTGATTAGCTATTAGTGAACTACCACATTGGACTAAACACTAATACTAACTCATTCATTAATCAGAGTCTCTTGTTAATAGTAGTTACTAGAGTGTTAATATTGCGTTACTCATTTGTTCCTGTAGTTATTCATTAATGACGGATCAGTGTTACCGCAAATGCAACTTTTACAAAGTAGCGATTTCATCCGGTGTGAATTAGTACAAAATTATTAGAAAACAACGTTTAATCATTTAGCTGACACTTTTATTCAAAGCATCTTACAAATGAGGAGAGCAATAGAAGCAATCAGACCAACAATAGAGCAACAATATACAAGTAAAGCTGGTGTTCGTTCAGCTACACAATATTCCTCTTGCTCTTGGTGTGAACAGACAATTATTCAACTCCAGCTCTGAATACCCCTTGGCAGTGACTGCATTGGTCAGTAGTGGTTGACCGATATATCAAATTTTTTATTTATCATTTACTTTAACACATCTCTCTTGAAATTTATTAGACACAACTTCTGAACAAAGACAGTGAACTAATGAAGACTGAGATTGGGAGCTCCTGTGAGCATGTTGGCATTCTAACCAAACTAAACTACATATCAGCTGATGCACAGTCAGGTCAAACACTACTGAGCAATATCATCATTATTATTAATTATTTAACCAGGAAGGTCCCATTGAGATACAATATCTCTTCTACCAGGGAGTCCTGGTCAAGATAAGCAGCACAAGACATAAATTACAAAAAAATACATGACACCACACAATAAACAAGCAAAACACATCCATATCTAAAAAAACAATACAAAACCTAATCAGCTATTTACACTGTTCCATAAAAACAGACTTTAGAATATATTTAATCAAGGCAAGAGGTGGTGCATATTTCATATGTAGTATTACCTTGAAGCTCATTCCATGCATTCAGAGCATAAACCCATTTCTGAATGAAAAATTGGCATCTTAAGTAAAAGTGTATCTGTTGATCTAGTATTATAGACACGAGTACAATATGTCAACAAACTGTAGAGCTTTTAAAATAAAAGTCAACATATGTTTTTTCCTCCTCAAGCACAATGAAGTCCATTTTGTCATTTCATAGAAGTTACAATGATGTGTTGCACCACAAATCATAACGCAGCATGATAGACTACATCCAATCACCATAGTCCAAAACTGACAAAAAGGTACTTTCCACTAATCGTTTTCGAGCAACAAAACCTTGCCTAACCTTGGTCTCAACCTCAATATAGACCCTGACAAGGGGTCTGTTCAGACCAAGAGCAAGATGAATACTGTCAAGCTGAATGAACAGCAGCTTTACTCCATTACAACAGGATGCACTAATAGACAACCAGATTGACACCAGTACATAAGATGGCTGTAAAAACAAACACCGGTGGCCATTCTGGAAACATTTCACTCTTGCACAGGAGAACCAAGCCAACTATCTTAATCTATATATGAGCATTATATTAAAGTCAGCAGCTCTTAATGCTATAAAGATGGCAAATTAAACTCATTTGGACATAAAAATGTACGATGCAAGAATCCAAGGCCGTAATGCGCCATGTTTATTTTTATATCGTATTTGTGGGCCGGTTGTGAGATTCTCTGGCCGCGCACCAGCACCATTTCACTGGAAATGAGTTCTGGAAATAGCTTTGCTTACTAAAGTGGACAGAAGACAAACAGACCATCCTACAGTCAATGCACATTGTTCCTCGATAGGAAGCACAGGTTGATTAGAGTGGTGAGGCGCTGGACACTGATCTGGGAGCAGTATGAAACCCCTCTGAGATCAGCGGACGGGAGATGGAGCTTCCTGAGGAAATGCCATCAGTCAAACGCAGATGTTCATTCTGCACCGCCACAAATCAAGTGTTTATCTTGGCTCATGTGAAAACATGGCTGAATGTGAAGATGTTAATCGGCATTTGTGTCTGTGGATGTTCAGTGAGTAAAGCATGTAGGGACGTGATTGAAGACATGCGATCTGATTGGATGCTGTGTCAGTGTTTGTCATGTTGTCAATGTGTCCCAAATGTTTTCTGATAAATGTTTTACTGTGACTGAATATGACTAGATTTGAGAAACATCAAACAACCAGTCAGTGTTAAGTTGCACTGTGTAGCCAGAAGATTGTGTGACTCGACGGATGATTAAATGAACACCGGTCAGTTATTGTGTTGTAAACAAGACTCACAGGACACAGAGTTTTGATGTTGAGTATCAAATCAATCATGGAATCAAATTGGGCTGCACAAACAAATAAATAATCAAAACTATGATGCGGTTCATCATGAAGTGTTGATTCTGATCTGCTCACGTTGCTGTTTATAATGTGTGTTTGCACTAGTTGAGCATTATAAGCAGTGAGCGAGAGGTCTTTGAGTGTGTCTGGTGCTCATGAGCGAGACGGAGCAGATGTTTCACTCCTGACACATGAAAACCAATGCTGAAGGTTCAAAAAGCTTCTGAAAAGTATCCTCTATGTTTTAAAGTGCCCCTATTATGCTGTTTTAAAGACTCATAATTTTGTTTTGGAGTCTGATACTGTACGTTTACATGCATCCAAAGTCAAAAACACTTTCATTTTCTCATAATACACATTGCAGCATCAGCTCTATTCTCAGTGTCTGAAATGGTTCGTTCGAAGATTTGCGTTCTGTCCGAAATCTTTATAGTAGGTGAAAAACAGGACACTAACAGAGTAGCATGTCCGAATGCATATAGTATTCGAAAAACATTAGGCAAAAGTCCCCGGGTGACCTACTACTTCCGGCAAGATTCTGAAGTGTGCATTCGATGGACACTTTACTATCCCATGAGGCCACGGGAGAGGATTTGTGAATGGTGGTTAAGTGACGCAACTGATGCCGTAGGTCACGTGACAGTAACAACATGGCGGCTGTAGTATGTCTATATATGCGCATATATTATATAGAAACGTACTTTTAGCAGTCGCCAAGTAAATTTAAATTCAAATGTAGTACCAACTCAGACAGTATGTGATTTAAGTAGCATGTCAGTCTCTCTAAACCCCTCCTTTCTGAGAGCCTGCTCTGCTCTGATTGGTCAGATGGTCCAGTCTGTTGTGATTGGTCTGCTCTGCTCTGATTGGTCAGATGGCCCAGTCTGTTGTGATTGGTCTACTCTGCTCTGATTGGTCAGACGGTCCAGTCTATTGTGATTGGTCTGCTCTGCTCTGATTGGTCAGATGGTCCAGTCTGTTGTGATTGGTCTACTCTGCTCTGATTGGTCAGATGGCCCAGTCTATTGTGATTGGTCTGCTCTGCTCTGATTGGTCAGATGGTCCAGTCTGTTGTGATTGGTCTACTCTGCTCTGATTGGTCAGATGACCCAGTCTATTGTGATTGGTCTACTCTGCTTTGATTGGTCAGATGGCCCAGTCTATTGTGATTGGTCTACTCTGCTCTGATTGGTCAGATGGTCCAGTCTGTTGTGATTGGTCTACTCTGCTCTGATTGGTCAGACGGCCCAGTCTGTTGTGATTGGTCTACTCTGCTTTGTTTGGTCAGATGGCCCAGTCTATTGTGATTGGTCTACTCTGCTCTGATTGGTCAGATGACCCAGTCTATTGTGATTGGTCTACTCGGCTTTGATTGGTCAGATGGCTCAGTCTGTTGTGATTGGTCTACTCTGCTCTGATTGGTCAGAAAAAGATTTTGTTATTCATGAGACTGAGTGACTTCTTACCTTTTTCCATATACTATTAGGGAGTGGAATTGGCCAAGTCAATAAGTGCTCCTCTGCCACCATCTACTGGTTATAGCAGTAATTTCATGTCTTTTTAAATAAAAGTGCATGTTTGCACTTTGTAGATCTCGCTGCAATGTTATTCATTCAAACGCTTTCTCCCTGGATCTCCAGTGCTGTGTAGTAACGGTGTCACGTGATCTAAACGGCTCGTGAGTAAACCTGGTGGAACCAGTGTGGCCTCTAACAAAATTTAGTTGCACCGGCAGGAAAAAAGGTTGCAAAATGCTTCCATTTGGTCGCAGTCTGGAGCCCTGTCGTCACCCACGTGCAATGAATCTTGGGATAGGCTAGGCTCCAGGATCCATCCTTCATGGCCTGGAAAACGAAGGACGCATTTGTAGGAGCCTTCGAAGGATGCAGCCTCTGAATTGGGACGCAGCTAACAACTCATTTATCTGCACTTTGATCTGTGAAACTTGGCAGAGCTTTAACATTCACACGGCATGAAAGGTCATATGTGAAAAAGCATAATGGGGCTCTTTAAAATGATTTTGGATTCACGATTGAATTTGATGCACTGTAGAGGGTGTTTTACCCAACATGAACTGCAATGACACTCCCATTCTAATCAGTGAGGATTAGATGTGCTGTAATTTATTGTGCATTTTCAACATTATTCATCATAATTACGGTATCAAGGGAAATAATCAGCAATGTCATTTTTGTCAATCGTGCAGCCCTGGAATCAAAACGGTCCTAATTGTTCAGAAATCTACACCGCATGATCTCAGGAGTGCTAATCAGCCGATCCTGTGCTCTCGTGATTGAACAGATGCGTCAAGGGGAATCAGTGGGATCTCGTCATGCTTCATCACAGACCATCTGTGTGATTCGGATGGTTTCTGATGCTGTGCTTGTGGGAAAATCACTTCAGGTTGCTAAATGTGTTGTTTATCTTGCAGATCTTCTGCAAAGCAGGCAGCGTGCTGCACGGACAAGTACGTGTTCCTCCTTCACTGTCTCTGTGTAGTGCACTTCAACCCCTCACTACCCTACTACTGAGGGCACTAGACGCAGATTCACCCCCACTGTGTTTGTTTGCAGTAGTAAAGACTGTGACGTTTTCCATTATGTTAGGGATGCATGATCTTCTCAGCTGATGTGTATGAATCAGATAATATTATCAGGGTTTATTTTATTCATTTAAAACTGAATTATATTTCTGTGCCAGTTTACAGAAAAAAAAACACAACAAACATTGATGTTTTGATACATGATTTAAGCTTTTGCTTGAGCTTCAGTGTAACAGACACTGTTAGATTTATCATATCAGATATGAACAATAACATACAAATAATTCTATAATTAGATAATACGAGTTTTTTTTTTTTTTTTTTTCAAACGGTTTAAAAGTTTGGGGTCAGTATGTATTTGTTTTTTTTAAAGAAATTAATACTTTTATTCATCAAGGATCAAAACAGTAGGGCCATTCCACATCAACTCAACCAGAGGTCCCTGGTTAAAACTTTTGATTTTGTTAATAAAAAAAAATTGTAGAAAGACGAACATAAATAGTGATGAAAGCCAAAATATTAAACGTCACAGATGTATATTGACGGAGTAATCACTGTTTTTGTAGATGGGGTCAAAATGATAATTTTCACCTGAGATTTGGAGCCAAATTACAGGGGTGTAAAAATGACTTTAGAAAGATGGCAGCATCATTATTTAATGTTCACACAGAGATTGGTAGCTCTATTAGTGAAATCTGTTGACTTTATCAATCTGTGTTGCATTATATGCCAACGGTGACCGTTCAAAAATGGGAAAAAAGCACTTCTTGTGTATTTTGCCCAAAGTTTGCATGCCTGTAACTCGAAGTATTAAAGATATCCTAATATCCTTTTAGATTCTGGTTCTTAACAAAAACTTTTCCTTTGGCATCTCAATTTTGAAGGCCCACGATGGTTTGATCCCAGAGTTATGGAGATCTTAATGCGGCTCCGTGAGTAAACTGGTCAAATACTTCTTGAGTTACAGGCATGCAAACTTGACAAAAAACACAAGTGCTTATTTCCCCATTTTTGAACGTCACCGTTGGCATATAATGCAACACAGATTGATAAAGTCAACAAGATTTTACTAATAGACCTGCCAAATTAATTTGGCTCCAGATCTCAGGTGAAAAACGGTGATTACTCAGTCAATATACATTCATTACATTTAATATTTTGGCTTTCATCACTATTTATGTTTGTCTTTCTACAGAAAAAAAATATTAACAAAATAATTTTAGATTCTGATTCTTTACAAACTTACCTTTTGGTTTTTGCTTTTACTCATGGAGCCACATTAAGATCTCCATATCTCTGGGATTAAACCGTCAAGGGCCTTTAAAATTAAAATTCTAAAGGAAAACCCCAAACGGTAATGAACATATCAGCTGAATTAATTGTATTAGTCCAAATGTCTATATCTGTGCATCCCTACATTCCTGTTTATATAAAACATCTGAAAGCTGAGAGAGAGTTATTGAGATGATTAGCAGCTGTAACCCTGACCTCACGTCTGACCGAGGTAGACGTGTGTTTGCTTGTGATCTGTGTCTGTCTGCGTACAGCTTTCACTGACAGCTCTCTGTGTGTGTGTGTGTGTGTAGGTGTTAAGAAAGCGCCGGATGATGAGGAGTTAGTGAGTCTGAGTAAGCGGCTGGTTGAAGACGCCGTGTTGCGGGCTGTGCAGCAGTACATGGAGGAAACCCAACAGAACGGGGCCACCCCAAAAGATGAGGGTCCGCCAGCGTCCGCCGGCAAACTCAACAGCACTAAATGAGCCCGCGACCCCTGACCCGACCGCGACGCGCCTCCACCTGCCGGCGGGCGTCCAACCGCAGCAGAGCAGGATTGTAGAGCAGAGCGACGAGTGTGAACACAAGTGAAGCGAAGCGAAGTCAAGTGTGCAGACGCACACCAGACTCAAACACAAACTGATTCCCCTGCCTTTCCCTCTCCTACTGTCTTTTACTTTTCCTTTGTGACGGATCCTTCAGGATGAGTCTGAACGAGTGCTCTCGTGTCACTGTCGCTTTGTCATTTTCACATCCGACAATCACAGGGAACTGCTCAGTTTGACTGTGGACGTGACCTGCAGGCCAGCAGCCCGATCCAAAGCCAGACACATGAACTCTGCACTGCGTTGTGAACATGACCTGTTGATTTGTGTTTGTCACTGTCACATGATGACGATGTGTGTGTTGTTTGTGCCGTAGGGTGTGTGTACGCTCAAAGCAGGATGGATTGGGAAAGAGAGCGCGGGCGGACACAAGTACAGGCTATAAAGACACTGTTAGCACAAGCAAACATTCAAGCTAAGATCCGGCAGGAGCTGAACGTGTCTGGCGGAGGAAGTCCACACTGACGTGCATGGGAACACACAACCATCCCAAAGTAAAACACACACACACACACACTGATGTACAAACCAGCAAAACATCACACACACAGCATTCACACTGAAGGGAGGCCGGTTCTGGTTTTTAGGACGTTAAAGTCTACATGAGCGTTTGGTGTCTGTGATGCTTCAGATGAGCACCCACCGTGGCCTTAGAGAAATCACACCGTTATTATATTGCTGAAGAACATTTGTTTTGTTTGGTTCACAGATTCATATTTTCACCAGAACCTTAAAAATGTGTCTTTTTATTCTCCCTGTCCTCGTATGAGACGTTTCTTGAGTTTCCTGTATCGATGAAGTGTAAACCGTACTATGATGTCATCGTTTGGCTTTTTGTTTCCCATCTGTCACTTTTTTTACTCTTAAAAATAAAGGACGAGATGACTCGTGTGATTCAGAGTTCATTAATGATTGTGATGTTTGAGTCTCAGAGCTTGCAACACCTCCATCTTTGCGTGTCTATTTTTTCCTCTTCCTCTGAATGAGCATATTGCCTGCCGTCTGCCGAGCGTGAGAGAAACAGCCTTCGACGCGTTTGACACTCGATCTCGAGGTTTATTTGAGGTGAGTGTGTGTTCTGGAGCGCAGACGCCGTCTCTTAAGGCCCGTTTGCTCATTATATCACAGCAGGGCGTCTGTAAAAGAATGTTTGCTCGGCTCCTACAAGATTAAACTCATGAATTCAGATGCCACTCGGGGCGAAACTTAAAACACTCATCTGATCGACCTGGACGTTCACATTCCACATAACATGTATATAATATACGTTTTGCATCAAATTATTTCATACTCAAACACCTGGTGTTTAAGAGTCACATAAATATACATTAGCTTTCAAAAGTTTGACATTAGTAAAATTCGTTTTAATACTTTTATTCATCAAGCACACATTAATTTGATCAAAAGTGACAGTTATAATGTTACAAAAGATTATTTTTCAAATAAATGCTGTTCTTTTGAACTTTCTATTCATCAAAGAATTCCACAGAAATATGAACGGTTTTCATCACTGATAATAATCATAAATGTTTGTTGATCATCAAATCCTCATATGAGAGTGATTTGTGAAGGATCATGTGACACTGAAGACTGGAGTAATGATGATAAATTCAGCTTTGATCACAGGAATAAATGACACTTTATATTCACATAGAGAACAGCTGATTTACACTGGAGTCATATTTCACTGCTTTACTGTATTTATGATCAGATAAAGAGCAGAAGAGACTCCAAACGTTAGGATGATGGTGCGTTTGAATGGTTCACATGATTTCTAAAACAGTCCCCCATTATAGTCCCAGAATACACACGTGCTTACAGTGTAACATCATGGGTTTTGAGAACTCTCCCTCACTCCTCGTTAAATCAGAGATGCGGAATCAGATCATTACCACACGACTCTGGAGCTGCTCTACAAACAGGAAGCAATTTGGCCTAGAATTTTTTCCAGAGCAATATATTTTAGATTCAGATTAAATCACAGACTCCTGAAATGACAAATCACATGATCTCTGACTACATGATATCAGCCTGATCTTGGCACGATCCGTCTGACGGGTGTCGTGGGGATTCACAGGGGCGCTTCTCTTTGGAAATTGGCACCACTAGTAAGTCAAGTACCCTAGTCAATACAAAAACTTTATACATGATATGATGCTACCAGTCTTTCTGCAGCACAGTTCAAATCGGTACATGTTTAGGCTACTGTTTTACTACAACAGGCAATCGTTATTGTAAAATTATTAACAAGTATTACTGATAAAAAAAAAACAAATATATGGGCTCAATACTAGCCTAACTAATGCAAAGTTCAAACATTAAAGACAATAATAAAATAACAAATCACAAGCAATAGCACAAATAAATACAAGAGAACAACGATACAAATAAACAGTACTTTACCTCACAGTAATAGCGTTTTCACAAACACTGTAAATATACACAGATACACTTATTTAGTTCAGCGCAGTGTGATTCTCTCTTTTTCTTTTGATTAACATTAATAACATAGGAAGCAGAAGGTATATGAGGCTGCTGTCACTTTAAGACCTAATGCATGTTATATTGACACACATCCAATATTTTCTGTTTTTCTTCACTTGAGACATAACCGACTGCGTTTACATGGATACTCGTCAAGACGGGCATTTTGTCATTTTTGTGTGTATTTGTCCATTTAAGCGCAAGACTTGAAAGAGAACTCAGTATTTGGTGCTCGCGTGCTGTCTGAGAGGCGGCTTTCTGTGTGTGTGAGCGCAGAGATGATCTATCACAGTGTGCGAGTATTAAATTGAGTTACTTTCACACCGTCTTGTGCTTGAATGGCTTAAAATCACTTGAATGTTTAAACTGATAAGACTTAAAGGGCACCTATAATAACCCTTTTCACAAGATGTAAAATAAGTCTCTGATGTCCCCAGAGTGTGTATGTGAAGTTTCAGCTCAAAATACCCCACAGATCACAGCATGTTAAAATTGTCACTTTTTGGGGGCTATTTTTGGGTGTATCCCTTTAAATGCAAATGAGCTGGTGCCTCCGGCCCCCTTTCAAGAAGAGGGCGGAGCTTTAAGAGCTCATGCTCCGGTGTCAGGACAATCTCATCTCATGGAATGATAATGTCAGAACAGACAATCTCAATAGCGTGTTCAGTTCGAACCGGACTCGGACAATAACGCCTACAGAGCCAGAGAATATCTGCTGCATGGAGACAGAACAGGTTTAATTTAGTTTAATTACGGTTATGACTTATTTGTCATCTTGCTTTTATCCACTATTAGTACAAGCCTGTTGTAGCGGAACCAGTCTGAATGATGGCCAAAACTTTACTGATGAGTTTTATGAAGTTTATTGTTCATGATACAAAAGATGAAGCGTCTGTTTTCACAGAGCTGAATAAAACGTGTGCATTAAAGTCATGTCCATAAACTCTCTCTCTCCCTTGCATTATCATCAGCATACACAGTGAATGACACAAAAACACTCCTTACAACAGTAAACAAATATATACAGACCGTATCAGGGGTGCTTAATAGACTGGTAAACTTTACATCCGTAAAACAACTCCCTCTCATTACTGCCGTGACCAGTATCGCTCCGGAGACTGTAAGCTGGATCAATGATCCATCCTTGAGTAACACCCTTTTAGCAAAGCCTGCCTTGTATCGCCCCTCGTTCACAAAGCAGTCTGGAGTGAAATGAATTGCTCAGATAGAAACACATTTAGGTATATTTTGGGGCGCATTCCCTTCAAAAACAAAAGTAATCCACTGCGTCTTCAGCGGCTCAGATGTCGGGAGTAAATGTCGACTGCTTACGTCCAACAACACCACACCTCAATCGCTTCGGAGACAGTCTTATCTACACCTGCTCCGGCATCGACACAATGGCGGACTGTGTGCATTTCACTCAGGGCGGGTCTATGCTAATACGGCAGTGTCCGTCAGCAGGCGTGGGCGGGGCCTGTGTAAAGTGACGTCACTTTGCCTAGAATCTGCGAACGGCTTATTCTGAGACGCTGCTTATGATTTATGAGGATTAAAAAAAGGAGTGGGTGGATTTTTTCCATTATAGGGTGGTTGTGTACACACACTGCCGACACACATTTATGTCCAAACACCATGTATGAACGTGAAAATGATCAACTTTCTTGAATATTGGCCCAATCATTCAGATTCACGACAGAAAGACTAGAATGTTTGGGTTCACCACGACGGGTTCGGTCACATCTGTGACACTGACCAATAGGAGCACAGAAGCTCTTCCGCACACAGCTTTCAAACATGGCGAGGGAAAGAGAGACAATGGTATTGGTGCTACTAAGGTTTGTGGACCGATGGCAACAATACTCCTGCCTGTCCTCGAGGGACGACCACGACAGTGGAAAAAAGAAATGCTGGCAAACGACACAGAGACTATCGTAACAGGCAAAAATATTGTGTAGTCTGACCCCGGCATAAGGTCTGCTGCCCTTGAGCGCTCAACATTCCTATGAGGTCCCATCGCTCATTATCAGACAGGGATGGGCGAGCGTCTTTAACAGGGATGTTGTTCCAGGATCACGTCCTGTTTAGCCAAATCAGTCAGTCTGAAGGTCTTAAGACTCTCTCAGTACAAACTCTCAAACGTTTGTGAATAAAGCAGCGTTTCCATCTCACGTGTTGAGAACCAAATCACCACTTCCTGGAAAGTTGCTCGCAATTTTCCCCTTCCTGTCTCTTTTATTTTTTTATTTATTATCAGTGGGTTCAGCCATTTTAATCACTTATTCCATTTTATAGATTATATTGGAGCGGTTCTTGAGGGGGCTATTTTTTTAATATGATGACATGTTTTTTTACTTTCATCATCTCTTTTTGTGACTTTTTGTTATTTGTGCCCTATCGTTTGGGGATGGGGCCTGGGGGGTGGATTTTCTCGGGGTAATTCAGTGTTCAAAGTGTGGTACCGTTACGTTCAAATTTGGTGTCTTCTAGATGCAAGATTTACTTTTGTCAGCTCATCAGCATCTCAACATTTAGTTTTTGGGTTTTATTCGCATGCAGGGTATTGTCAAGCTAGCAACTTGGAATGTGAAGGGTATTGGCCATGTTATCCAAGAGGAAGAACATTTTGACATTTCTTAAAAAAGAACATGTATCCATTGCTCTGCTGCATCTTACTATTGGAAATGTATATGCCCCAAATACTGACTGCCCCAGTTATATATCTCGGACAGTTTTGCAGTTTAACTGGTTTTGCTGTGATTTTAACTGCGCAATTGATAATAACCTGGATAAATCTGCCTCGCAGACCCTGACAGGCCACAAATCCTCCCATATTTTACGGAATGTTTGTAAAGATTTAGGCCTAGTATATATTTGGAGGGAGCTGCACCCGAAAGACAGAAATTATACATTCCAGAATTATATTATTCCAGGTTGGATTATTTCTTTGCACCATCTGAATGTATTCATCAAGTGAAATCCTGTTGTATTGGCCCTATTGTTCTGTCCGACCATAGTCCTGTCTACTTAGACCTTGATGTCAATTTGTCTATTCCTAAATCCAGTTATTGGAAGTTTAATGTTTCACATTTAAATAATGACGATTTTTGTATGTTCCTAAAGCAGAAAATAGCTCATTATTGGCAGGACAACCAGAAATCTCCTGTCTCTTCAGCAACAAAGTGGGACGCCGCCAAAGCAGTGTTACGGGGCCACATTATCTCCTACACTAGTGAGTAAATTCAAGACCAAAAAAAGGAAAGAATTAGAGACCGAACAAACAAATACCAAATCAGACCAACTGGATTCAGTTGAACAGAGCCAGAGCTAAATTAAATTTAGACCATACAGAGCACATCAAGAAATTACTGTTTTTTTAGTAAGCAAAAATATTACGAATTCGGAACTTGTCGTTTACTTGCATCAACTAAAAAAAGCACAGCAAGAAAGAGTTATGAAGGCAATCAGGACTCCAGAGGGCAGTGTGTCTTTTGATCCCCAGATAATTAATGATACTTTCAGATTTTATAGGACTTTATACAAAGCTGAGGGTTGTAGTTTGAAGGATGATTTATCAGATTATTTGCGTAAAATTTTTCTTCCTATCGTCTCTGACACAAACAGAACTTTTTTTCACTAAGGAGGAAATTTGGCAAGCTATCCAATCCATGCCCTCAGGCAAAGCTCCGGGCCCAGATGGATTCCCACTCGAATTTTATAAGCAATTTTGGCAGGATATCCACCCAATCTTAATGCCTACAATTAATAACTTGTGAGAGTTAAATTTAATGCCTGATTCTTGGTCCTCTGCCGTTATCAGCCTTATTTTGACAAAAGACAAAGACCCTTTAGATTGCTCCTCTTACCGCCCGATCAGTTTATTGAACGTGGATTACAAAACTGTGGCCAAAGCAATTTCTCTGCGCCTTGAATCTGTCCTTCCTTCTATCGTTTCGCCGGACCAAGCCGGATTTGTAAGATCTAGATATGGCTCTGATAACATCCGTAGATGACTGAATATTCTAGATGATGTACATATGACCAAAGATCCCACATTAATTGTATCACTTGATGCAGAAAAGGCGTTCGATAGGGTGGAATGGCCTTTTCTTTTCGCTGTATTATAGAAGATAAATCTAGGGCACAATTTTACTAATCTGATTAAACTTTTATATTCCCAGCCTATGGCGGCGGTTAATACGAACCGGCTAATGTCTAATAGATTCCCTGTTGGTAGAGGCTCACCTCTCTTATTTTCTTTGGTCACTGAGCCTTGAGGGCCAATACAAGGGCATCAGAGTTGGCTCAGATGAGCATCGTATTTCACTTTATGCCGACGATGTGTTATTATATTTTAAATATCCTGAGATTTCTGTTGACACAATTCTTTCAATTATTGGAGAATATAGTATATTTTCCGGGTATAAGATTAATCTAAATAAATCTCAGGCCTTGTACTTGTATGCTCCCCCTGAAGCTGCTTTGGGCTCTCCGTTTCGTTCAGCGCCCTCAGGTTTTCAATATTTAGGAATAAACATTACACCCAATTTGTGTAATTTATTCAAAGCCAATTACACCCCATTAATTACCAAAATTAGTCAGGACTTGTCCAACTGGTCAAATCTCCCCATTTTGTTTCTGGGCAAGATTAATGTAATAAGGACGAACATCCATCCCAGATTAAATTTTTTGTTTCAAAGTTTGCCCTGTTATTTGAGTGCTGCTTTCTTTAAAAAGTTAAATTCCATTAAAAATTCATCTGGAATAAAAAAAAGCCTGGACTCAAGAGAACTACGAGGGGTCTCCCTCCCTAACTTCCAGTTATATCCTCCCAGATTAAAAGTATGATAAACTGGTTTCTTAACAGAATAGATTCTCGATGGGTGGGGATTGAGTCTTCGAGATGTTTCCCAAATGTATCGTTTACCTCACCATTTATTTACAGTGTGCATGAAATGTTTACGGTATCTTACTCTCTTCTGGCATGGAAAGATATTTTGAAGTATCTGAATATTCCATGTATCTTATCTTTAAAATCTCCTATTTCGTTCAACCCTGCCCTACCCCCTGCTATTCTTCGATCATGGAGACTGAGGGGAATTTTGGAGGTAGACCAGTTATTTGACAAGGGCAGTCTGAAATCATTTCAGTTGGTAAAACAGGAATTGAATTTACCCGATAATGATTTCTACTAGTAAAGGACGACAGAATACGCTTTGATCTCTCTGACATAGAAAAACAATTGTACTCTTCTTTTGCTCTCAAAAGGAAGATCTCTGTTTTTTATACTAGGTTAACTAATGTCAGCCCCTCCTCCTTTGACTATCTGAAACCAATATGGGAGAAAGACTTGAGCTAATCTCAGTGATGAGAAGTGGCATTCGGTCTTCTTTAGAGGCGCTTTAATATCGAGTCATGAGCAAAACTTCAAGTTCATTTACAGGACTTATTTAACACCGGTTCGCCTCCATAAGATTTTTCCTAATGTTTCCCAATTTAGTTTCAAGTGTTAGTCTAATATTGGTACTGTAATGCACGTGTTTTGGGACTGTGATATGATTAAGACTGGAAAGAGATGCATAAAATGTTTCAGAGGATCATTGGTAAATCTTTTGCACTATGCCCGAGCATCCATCTCTTGAACTGTAAAGCTGAATTACACCTCAACCATGATCTACAGTGTGTGTTACATCTCTGTACCTATTTGGTGAGAAAATGTATACTCTTGTTGTGGTCCACTCCTCATGTCCCCTCCGTTAATACACTCACCTAAAGGATTATTAGGAACACCTGTTCAATTTCTCATTACTGCAATTATCTAATCAACCAATCACATGGCAGTTGCTTCAATGCATTTAGGGGTGTGGTCCTGGTCAAGACAATCTCCTGAACTCCAAACTGAATGTCAGAATGGGAAAGAAAGGTGATTTAAGCAATTTTGAGCGTGGCATGGTTGTTGGTGCCAGACGGGCCGGTCTGAGTATTTCACAATCTGCTCAGTTACTGGGATTTTCACGCACAACCATTTCTAGAGTTTACAAAGAATGGTGTGAAAAGGGAAAAACATCCAGTATGCGGCAGTCCTGTGGGCCAAAATGCCTTGTTGATGCTAGAGGTCAGAGGAGAATGGGCCGACTGATTCAAGCTGATAGAAGAGCAACTTTGACTGAAATAACCACTCGTTACAACCGAGGTATGCAGCAAAGCATTTGTGAAGCCACAACACGCACAACCTTGAGGCGGATGGGCTACAACAGCAGAAGACCCCACCGGGTACCACTCATCTCCACTACAAATAGGAAAAAGAGGCTACAATTTGCACGAGCTCACCAAAATTGGACAGTTGAAGACTGGAAAAATGTTGCCTGGTCTGATGAGTCTCGATTTCTGTTGAGACATTCAGATGGTAGAGTCAGAATTTGGCGTAAACAGAATGAGAACATGGATCCATCATGCCTTGTTACCACTGTGCAGGCTGGTGGTGGTGGTGTAATGGTGTGGGGGATGTTTTCTTGGCACACTTTAGGCCCCTTAGTGCCAATTGGGCATCGTTTAAATGCCACGGCCTACCTGAGCATTGTTTCTGACCATGTCCATCCCTTTATGACCACCATGTACCCATCCTCTGATGGCTACTTCCAGCAGGATAATGCACCATGTCACAAAGCTCCAATCATTTCAAATTGGTTTCTTGAACATGACAATGAGTTCACTGTACTAAAATGGCCCCCACAGTCACCAGATCTCAACCCAATAGAGCATCTTTGGGATGTGGTGGAACGGGAGCTTCGTGCCCTGGATGTGCATCCCACAAATCTCCATCAACTGCAAGATGCTATCCTATCAATATGGGCCAACATTTCTAAAGAATGCTTTCAGCACCTTGTTGAATCAATGCCACGTAGAATTAAGGCAGTTCTGAAGGCGAAAGGGGGTCAAACACAGTATTAGTATGGTGTTCCTAATAATCCTTTAGGTGAGTGTATGTGGTTGAATCAAATGACTATTTTCCTACCTTTAGAAAAACTAACCTGTGACTTACGCCGGAGGTCTAACGACGTATTTTGTCCCCTCTCTGGAATTTCCTTGAGAATTTATGTTGATTGTTTTTATTTCTTGATTATTGTGTATTTTGCTGCTATCACCCTTCACTTGACCCTTGATCTATCAGTTGATGGAAGATTGTATGATGGATGACTGTGTATGTTGCCATGAGACACCTGTACCATGGTTTTGTTATTGTAAAACTATAAAAACATTTTTAAAAAATAAAAATAAAAAAACTAAGTTGCTCAATCGTGCTCTTGTTCCGTCTGTCATAAATGAGTGTCGTCTCAGAGTGTCAGACGAAACACACACACACACACACACACACACATCATAAATGAGTGTCGTCTCAGAGCGTCAAGCGAAACACAATAAACGCTGTCATGTTCTCTTGCGTTGGGATGCTGGTGTTTGGGAACTCAATCGTGTGAGACGCTTCTGGAGGAATTAAACCCAATCACTCTGATGAGACTGACTCAGGTGTTTCAGAGCCACCAAACCAACATTTGAGATGCGGCGATGTGATTGGTCTGCGTTTTGGTGTCATTTATGCGTTTCCATCTTTAATCCCATAATGCTCTGAGATTTAAAACGATCATTTTCACTGTCGTAGCTGCTCTTGAAGTCATTCAGAACGTACATGATCCATTCTCAGGAAACCCTGCCTCATTTTATTGTCATTTGAGATGGTTTCTCAATAAATCACTGGTTGAAGCTCAAAGTTCCAGAGTCCAGCATGTGTTCTTCCCACAAGGATAATCTCGCACTGTGTCAATAGATGTGACCTTGCAATAAATCACACAACTGAAAAAAATACATGAACCATTGACATTATTAATGTTGTTAATATTAGCATTTCTCCTTCAAAACATGGTTTGTGTGATTATTATTCAAAATGTTTTGTGGCTGAAGTTCAGTGCAAACATGGCTAACACAGTCCATAAACTACATACGTTCAGTACACCTGATCACCTGATCCTCATGACAGAGCTGGACTTTTGAGCCAATATAAGAGTAAACGGGGAAACTGTACTGTCAGAAAGATGAACTGACTGTTTTTAAAGGGAGAAATGTCACAGCATGACTGGGTTGAACAAGAGAAGATGAGTTCTGTGAGATGTGAGGTCAGTTTCCTGCATGTGTGTGTGCACGTGACCCGGCAGTAAATGCTTCCACATCACACACACTTTGGATTCCCGGCTCAGACTTTGGCCCTTTGGTTCAGACTATCACATATAATGACAGGTGCCATAAACATAAACTGATGCATTAATGAATGTCCGTCTGTCAGCCTCATAAACCCAGTAAATGCTTATCTTCAATGTGACTCACTGAATTATGATACATGCAACAAAACACTGAAATATGATTGTTGTCTACTGGAGAAGCTCTGACCAACACAACGGTCATCAAAGACTCCGTTTACAGAAGAATTCACTCTAAATACTCACTAAATACAAATACTGCCAGACAGCAACATAGTATCGGCCTAGATCCGGCCCACATCTGGCCCGATACTATGTTGCTGTCTGGCAGTATTTGATTGACAGGTGAGTGGGCGGAGCTTCACTACATGTGGTTTCAGTGATCTGATCATGACATGTTTTAGACTGTATTTAGTGCTGATAACCTGTGATTCGATCACAGAAATCACTCAACACCAGGTGAAACCGAGTGGATACACAGCTCAGTCTGATTGGACAGAAACATTTTTATTAATAAAGGGGTTGTCAGTTTTCTGAATGTGTATGAATCTCTGCATACAAATTACGTTTAAAAATTAAGAAATCTTTTTTTTCTTGTTCAACGAATGGACATTGAAGTGAGATGCAGTCAAACTAAATAGTATATAAGCCGTATTTGTTTTATTTATGTCTAAGCACAGTTAAAAACTCTGATTTGTGTGATTTTATTTTGTTATAACAAATAAGAAATAAAATTTACATCAAATTTAAATATTATTTTTTCACTTCCTGGTTGTCAGAGTTTTAAAGAACGTTACATTTTATTGTAATGGGCAAAATCAATACATTCAACATATGATAAAGACGTTTTTGGTGATTAAATTAGTTAAAGGATCCATAACACACACAGTTTCTGCCAGTCTCGTGTTAATCTTGAGTATCTATAGAGTAGTGTTGATCCTTCATATCTCCCAAGAGTCTTTAGTTTATCATATTTATAAAAGACAGATACACTGAACCGATTCTTTCAGAAAACAGCCGAGTCCGTGGAGGCATGCAGTGGGCGGAGCCACACACACACACACACATTAATCTCTCGATTCTCTATACGTTGGTGTTGTTCACATTATATGCACTTGCGCGCCGATTGCCAACAAAACACACACATTTGATGCAGTTTCACTCACGCCTGCGGTTTCCACTCATGACCGGGAACAAACACACACACTTGCAGAACTCCGGAAACACAAACTGCATCCACTGTTCCCTTAACGCTGGGTTATTTGGGAAGCTGAACAAGGTGATCTTTCCCTCACACCAGAAACACACTTCTTTAGTGACATTGTTGATCTCGTGTCTAAACACACAACGCCAGCGCCGCCGCCGGCTCCCGTAACCCGAACGAAGCTCGTTGATGGACGCGCTCTTGCTCTCACTCTGTGTGTGTGTGTGTGTGTGTGTGCGTGCTCATCCGGGAGAAGTGCCCATACAAGGAATTCCGCCCTTTATGACATCATACAGGGCCATACTCGGAAAAAAACTTTCCGAAACTTGTTTGAAGTTGGAGTGTATTTGGCACAGAAATACTTGTTTTTTAGAAATGTCCATGTTCAGCATAAGAATCAACTCTTTAACAGTGTAAATAAGGCAGAATGCATGAAATAGCATTAGACCCCCCCCTACAAAAATGTAGCCCTCACGACCCCTGAAGGCCCTCGTGTTTGTCTGTCACTCATTCCTGATCATGAATGTTTTAAAGCTGGTGTTTTCCTCAGGCAGATCTCAGCGGGTAATGACGCCACGCCGGGCTTGTTTTCACCTCCGTTACCCTGTTACCAAACACAGGCTACATTTTAAAAAGCTGGACGTCTGTTCCTCACCAGTCTTGTTCATAATGACTGCAAAATCGATCTGTGATGTAATGACTGCTGTATGAGAAGCTGTGAGGAGATCCGTAAGGCCGCGTGCGCTGCTGCTGCGGTTCCTGTGGTGGTAATTACACAGCACAAAGAGAGAAAAATATCCCTTCAGCGTGTCCGGCTGGATGTTTTCTGACAGCACGGCTTCAAAACATGCTCTGGAAATCACTCACACAAACACACACCGATCGAGTCTGTGGGCTGCGTCTACCAGAGGATTTCAAAGCACAAATGCTTTTCTTAAAGGACTGAATTGCATTACTGTAAATGTATTTTTTATTTGTTTTTATTAACTCAAGGACTAATTGGAATGTAACACTGACTAAATATCTTCTTAACCTCTAAAACTTCCCAAAAATCCTTCAAACAGTCCAGCTGCTTTCTGAACAATTTAGTATTAGTAAAGCCATTAAAGGGACAGTTCACCCAAAAATTAAAATAATCCTAGGTGTGTATGACGTTCTTCTTTCAGACGAATACAATCGGAGTTATATCAAATGTCTTGGCTCTTCCAAGCTTTATAATGGCAGTGAATGGCTGTTTCTGTTTTAAAGTCCATAAAAGTGCATCCATCCAGCGTAAAAGTGCATCCATCCATTCGTAAAAGTGCATCCATCCACCGTAAAAGTGCATCCATCCAGCGTAAAAGTGCATTCATCCATCGTAAAAGTGCATCCATCCATTCGTAAAACTGCATCCATCCACCGTAAAAGTGCATCCATCCACCGTAAAAGTGCATCCATCCATTCGTAAAAGTGCATCCATCCACCGTAAAAGTGCATCCATCCACCGTAAAAGTGCATCCATCCATCGTAAAAGTGCATCCATCCAGCGTAAAAGTGCATCCATCCATTCGTAAAACTGCATCCATCCATCGTAAAAGTGCATCCATCCATTCGTAAAACTGCATCCATCCCCCGTAAAAGTGCATCCATCCACCGTAAAAGTGCATCCATCCATTCGTAAAAGTGCATCCATCCATTCGTAAAAGTGCATCCATCCACCGTAAAAGTGCATCCATCCACCATAAAAGTGCATCCACCCATTCGTAAAAGTGCATCCATCCATTCGTAAAAGTGCATCCATCCATCGTAAAAGTGCATCCATCCATCGTAAAAGTGCATCCATCCATCGTAAAAGTGCATCCATCCATTCGTAAAACTGCATCCATCCACCGTAAAAGTGCATCCATCCACCATAAAACTGCATCCATCCATCGTAAAAGTGCATCCATCCAGCGTAAAAGTGCATCCATCCAGCGTAAAAGTGCATCCATCCAGCGTAAAAGTGCATCCATCCATTCGTAAAACTGCATCCATCCATCGTAAAAGTGCATCCATCCATTCGTAAAACTGCATCCATCCATCGTAAAAGTGCATCCATCCAGCGTAAAAGTGCATCCATTCATTCGTAAAAGTGCACCCATCCAGCGTAAAAGTGCATCCATCCACTGTAAAAGTGCATCCATTCATTCGTAAAAGTGCATCCATCCATCGTAAAACTGCATCCATCCATCGTAAAAGTGCATCCATCCATTCGTAAAACTGCATCCATCCCCCGTAAAAGTGCATCCATCCACCGTAAAAGTGCATCCATTCATTCCTAAAAGTGCACCCATCCAGCGTAAAAGTGCATCCATCCACCGTAAAAGTGCATCCATTCATTCGTAAAAGTGCACCCATACAGCGTAAAAGTGCATCCATCCACTGTAAAAGTGCATCCATTCATTCGTAAAAGTGCATCCATCCACCGTAAAAGTGCATCCATTCATTCGTAAAAGTGCACCCATCCATCGTAAGTGACTCCATCCACCGTAAAAGTGCATCCATCCAGCATAAAAGTGCATCCATCCATTCGTAAAAGTGCATCCATCCACTGTAAAAGTGCATCCATTCATTCGTAAAAGTGCATCCATCCATTCGTAAAACTGCATCCATCCATCGTAAAAGTGCATCCATCCATTCGTAAAACTGCATCCATCCCCCGTAAAAGTGCATCCATCCACCGTAAAAGTGCATCCATCCATTCGTAAAAGTGCATCCATCCATTCGTAAAAGTGCATCCATCCACCGTAAAAGTGCATCCATCCACCGTAAAACTGCATCCATCCATCGTAAAAGTGCATCCATCCAGCGTAAAAGTGCATCCATCCAGCGTAAAACTGCATCCATCCATCGTAAAAGTGCATCCATCCATTCGTAAAACTGCATCCATCCCCCGTAAAAGTGCATCCATCCACCGTAAAAGTGCATCCATCCATTCGTAAAAGTGCATCCATCCACCAAAAAAGTGCATCCATCCATTCGTAAAAGTGCATCCATCCAGCGTAAAAGTGCATCCATCCACCGTAAAAGTGCATCCATTCATTCGTAAAAGTGCATCCATTCATTCGTAAAAGTGCCTCCATCCACCGTAAAAGTGCATCCATCCACTGTAAAAGTGCATCCATTCATTCGTAAAAGTGCATCCATCCACTATAAAAGTGCATCCATTCATTCGTAAAAGTGCATCCATCCACCGTAAAAGTGCATCCATTCATTCGTAAAAGTGCACCCATCCATCGTAAAAGTGCATCCATCCACCAAAAAAGTGCATCCATCCATTCGTAAAAGTGCATCCATCCAGCGTAAAAGTGCATCCATCCACCGTAAAAGTGCATCCATTCATTCGTAAAAGTGCATCCATTCATTCGTAAAAGTGCATCCATCCAGCGTAAAAGTGCATCCATCCATCGTAAAAGTGCATCCATCCATTCGTAAAAGTGCATCCATCCACCGTAAAAGTGCATCCATCCACTGTAAAAGTGCATCCATTCATTCGTAAAAGTGCATCCATCCACTATAAAAGTGCATCCATTCATTCGTAAAAGTGCATCCATCCACCGTAAAAGTGCATCCATCCATTCGTAAAAGTGCATCCATCCAGCGTAAAAGTGCATCCATCCACCGTAAAAGTGCATCCATTCATTCGTAAAAGTGCATCCATCCATTCGTAAAACTGCATCCATCCCCCGTAAAAGTGCATCCATCCAGCGTAAAAGTGCATCCATCCATTCGTAAAAGTGCATCCATCCACCGTAAAAGTGCATCCATCCACTGTAAAAGTGCATCCATTCATTCGTAAAAGTGCATCCATCCACTATAAAAGTGCATCCATTCATTCGTAAAAGTGCATCCATCCACCGTAAAAGTGCATCCATTCATTCGTAAAAGTGCATCCATCCACCGTAAAAGTGCATCCATTCATTCGTAAAAGTGCACCCATCCATCGTAAAAGTGCATCCATCCATTCGTAAAAGTGCATCCATCCAGCGTAAAAGTGCATCCATCCAGCGTAAAAGTGCATCCATTCATTCGTAAAAGTGCATCCATTCATTCGTAAAAGTGCCTCCATCCACCGTAAAAGTGCATCCATCCACTGTAAAAGTGCATCCATTCATTCGTAAAAGTGCATCCATCCACTATAAAAGTGCATCCATTCATTCGTAAAAGTGCATCCATCCACCGTAAAAGTGCATCCATTCATTCGTAAAAGTGCATCCATCCACCGTAAAAGTGCATCCATTCATTCGTAAAAGTGCACCCATCCATCGTAAAAGTGCATCCATCCACCAAAAAAGTGCATCCATCCATTCGTAAAAGTGCATCCATCCAGCGTAAAAGTGCATCCATCCACCGTAAAAGTGCATCCATTCATTCGTAAAAGTGCATCCATTCATTCGTAAAAGTGCATCCATCCAGCGTAAAAGTGCATCCATCCATCGTAAAAGTGCATCCATCCATCGTAAAAAAAGTGCATCCATCCATTCGTAAAAGTGCATCCATCCAGCGTAAAAGTGCATCCATCCATCGTAAAAGTGCATCCATTCATTCGTAAAAGTGCATCCATCCAGCGTAAAAGTGCATCCATCCATCGTAAAAGTGCATCCATCCATCGTAAAAAAAGTGCATCCATCCATTCGTAAAAGTGCATCCATCCAGCGTAAAAGTGCATCCATCCACCGTAAAAGTGCATCCATCCAGCGTAAAAGTGCATCCATCCAGCGTAAAAGTGCATCCATCCACCAAAAAAGTGCATCCATCCATTCGTAAAAGTGCATCCATCCAGCGTAAAAGTGCATCCATCCACCGTAAAAGTGCATCCATTCATTCGTAAAAGTGCATCCATTCATTCGTAAAAGTGCCTCCATCCACCGTAAAAGTGCATCCATCCACTGTAAAAGTGCATCCATTCATTCGTAAAAGTGCATCCATCCACTATAAAAGTGCATCCATTCATTCGTAAAAGTGCATCCATCCACCGTAAAAGTGCATCCATTCATTCGTAAAAGTGCATCCATCCACCGTAAAAGTGCATCCATTCATTCGTAAAAGTGCACCCATCCATCGTAAAAGTGCATCCATCCACCAAAAAAGTGCATCCATCCATTCGTAAAAGTGCATCCATCCAGCGTAAAAGTGCATCCATCCACCGTAAAAGTGCATCCATTCATTCGTAAAAGTGCATCCATTCATTCGTAAAAGTGCATCCATCCAGCGTAAAAGTGCATCCATCCATCGTAAAAGTGCATCCATCCATCGTAAAAAAAAGTGCATCCATCCATTCGTAAAAGTGCATCCATCCACCGTAAAAGTGCATCCATCCAGCGTAAAAGTGCATTCATCCATCGTAAAAGTGCATCCATCCATTCGTAAAACTGCATCCATCCACCGTAAAAGTGCATCCATCCACCGTAAAAGTGCATCCATCCATTCGTAAAAGTGCATCCATCCACCGTAAAAGTGCATCCATCCACCGTAAAAGTGCATCCATCCATCGTAAAAGTGCATCCATCCAGCGTAAAAGTGCATCCATCCATTCGTAAAACTGCATCCATCCCCCGTAAAAGTGCATCCATCCACCGTAAAAGTGCATCCATTCATTCCTAAAAGTGCACCCATCCAGCGTAAAAGTGCATCCATCCACCGTAAAAGTGCATCCATTCATTCGTAAAAGTGCACCCATACAGCGTAAAAGTGCATCCATCCACTGTAAAAGTGCATCCATTCATTCGTAAAAGTGCATCCATCCACCGTAAAAGTGCATCCATTCATTCGTAAAAGTGCACCCATCCATCGTAAGTGACTCCATCCACCGTAAAAGTGCATCCATCCAGCATAAAAGTGCATCCATCCATTCGTAAAAGTGCATCCATCCACTGTAAAAGTGCATCCATTCATTCGTAAAAGTGCATCCATCCATTCGTAAAACTGCATCCATCCATCGTAAAAGTGCATCCATCCATTCGTAAAACTGCATCCATCCCCCGTAAAAGTGCATCCATCCACCGTAAAAGTGCATCCATCCATTCGTAAAAGTGCATCCATCCATTCGTAAAAGTGCATCCATCCACCGTAAAAGTGCATCCATCCAGCGTAAAAGTGCATCCATCCAGCGTAAAAGTGCATCCACCCATTCGTAAAAGTGCATCCATCCATTCGTAAAAGTGCATCCATCCATCGTAAAAGTGCATCCATCCATCGTAAAAGTGCATCCATCCATCGTAAAAGTGCATCCATCCATTCGTAAAACTGCATCCATCCACCGTAAAAGTGCATCCATCCACCGTAAAACTGCATCCATCCATCGTAAAAGTGCATCCATCCAGCGTAAAAGTGCATCCATCCAGCGTAAAAGTGCATCCATCCAGCGTAAAAGTGCACCCATCCAGCGTAAAAGTGCATCCATCCACTGTAAAAGTGCATCCATTCATTCGTAAAAGTGCATCCATCCATCATAAAACTGCATCCATCCATCGTAAAAGTGCATCCATCCATTCGTAAAACTGCATCCATCCCCCGTAAAAGTGCATCCATCCAGCGTAAAAGTGCATCCATCCATTCGTAAAAGTGCATCCATCCACCGTAAAAGTGCATCCATCCACTGTAAAAGTGCATCCATTCATTCGTAAAAGTGCATCCATCCACTATAAAAGTGCATCCATTCATTCGTAAAAGTGCATCCATCCACCGTAAAAGTGCATCCATTCATTCGTAAAAGTGCACCCATCCATCGTAAAAGTGCATCCATCCACCAAAAAAGTGCATCCATCCATTCGTAAAAGTGCATCCATCCAGCGTAAAAGTGCATCCATCCACCGTAAAAGTGCATCCATTCATTCGTAAAAGTGCATCCATTCATTCGTAAAAGTGCCTCCATCCACCGTAAAAGTGCATCCATCCACTGTAAAAGTGCATCCATTCATTCGTAAAAGTGCATCCATCCACTATAAAAGTGCATCCATTCATTCGTAAAAGTGCATCCATCCACCGTAAAAGTGCATCCATTCATTCGTAAAAGTGCATCCATCCACCGTAAAAGTGCATCCATTCATTCGTAAAAGTGCACCCATCCATCGTAAAAGTGCATCCATCCACCAAAAAAGTGCATCCATCCATTCGTAAAAGTGCATCCATCCAGCGTAAAAGTGCATCCATCCACCGTAAAAGTGCATCCATTCATTCGTAAAAGTGCATCCATTCATTCGTAAAAGTGCATCCATCCAGCGTAAAAGTGCATCCATCCATCGTAAAAGTGCATCCATCCATTCGTAAAAGTGCATCCATCCACCGTAAAAGTGCATCCATCCACTGTAAAAGTGCATCCATTCATTCGTAAAAGTGCATCCATCCACTATAAAAGTGCATCCATTCATTCGTAAAAGTGCATCCATCCACCGTAAAAGTGCATCCATCCATTCGTAAAAGTGCATCCATCCAGCGTAAAAGTGCATCCATCCACCGTAAAAGTGCATCCATTCATTCGTAAAAGTGCATCCATCCATTCGTAAAACTGCATCCATCCCCCGTAAAAGTGCATCCATCCAGCGTAAAAGTGCATCCATCCATTCGTAAAAGTGCATCCATCCACCGTAAAAGTGCATCCATCCACTGTAAAAGTGCATCCATTCATTCGTAAAAGTGCATCCATCCACTATAAAAGTGCATCCATTCATTCGTAAAAGTGCATCCATCCACCGTAAAAGTGCATCCATTCATTCGTAAAAGTGCATCCATCCACCGTAAAAGTGCATCCATTCATTCGTAAAAGTGCACCCATCCATCGTAAAAGTGCATCCATCCATTCGTAAAAGTGCATCCATCCAGCGTAAAAGTGCATCCATCCAGCGTAAAAGTGCATCCATTCATTCGTAAAAGTGCATCCATTCATTCGTAAAAGTGCCTCCATCCACCGTAAAAGTGCATCCATTCATTCGTAAAAGTGCATCCATCCACTATAAAAGTGCATCCATTCATTCGTAAAAGTGCATCCATCCACCGTAAAAGTGCATCCATTCATTCGTAAAAGTGCATCCATCCACCGTAAAAGTGCATCCATTCATTCGTAAAAGTGCACCCATCCATCGTAAAAGTGCATCCATCCACCAAAAAAGTGCATCCATCCATTCGTAAAAGTGCATCCATCCAGCGTAAAAGTGCATCCATCCACCGTAAAAGTGCATCCATTCATTCGTAAAAGTGCATCCATTCATTCGTAAAAGTGCATCCATCCAGCGTAAAAGTGCATCCATCCATCGTAAAAGTGCATCCATCCATCGTAAAAAAAGTGCATCCATCCATTCGTAAAAGTGCATCCATCCAGCGTAAAAGTGCATCCATCCATCGTAAAAGTGCATCCATTCATTCGTAAAAGTGCATCCATCCAGCGTAAAAGTGCATCCATCCATCGTAAAAGTGCATCCATCCATCGTAAAAAAAGTGCATCCATCCATTCGTAAAAGTGCATCCATCCAGCGTAAAAGTGCATCCATCCACCGTAAAAGTGCATCCATCCAGCGTAAAAGTGCATCCATCCAGCGTAAAAGTGCATCCATCCACCAAAAAAGTGCATCCATCCATTCGTAAAAGTGCATCCATCCAGCGTAAAAGTGCATCCATCCACCGTAAAAGTGCATCCATTCATTCGTAAAAGTGCATCCATTCATTCGTAAAAGTGCCTCCATCCACCGTAAAAGTGCATCCATCCACTGTAAAAGTGCATCCATTCATTCGTAAAAGTGCATCCATCCACTATAAAAGTGCATCCATTCATTCGTAAAAGTGCATCCATCCACCGTAAAAGTGCATCCATTCATTCGTAAAAGTGCATCCATCCACCGTAAAAGTGCATCCATTCATTCGTAAAAGTGCACCCATCCATCGTAAAAGTGCATCCATCCACCAAAAAAGTGCATCCATCCATTCGTAAAAGTGCATCCATCCAGCGTAAAAGTGCATCCATCCACCGTAAAAGTGCATCCATTCATTCGTAAAAGTGCATCCATTCATTCGTAAAAGTGCATCCATCCAGCGTAAAAGTGCATCCATCCATCGTAAAAGTGCATCCATCCATCGTAAAAAAAGTGCATCCATCCATTCGTAAAAGTGCATCCATCCAGCGTAAAAGTGCATCCATCCATCGTAAAAGTGCATCCATCCACCGTAAAAGTGCATCCATTCATTCGTAAAAGTGCATCCATCCAGCGTAAAAGTGCATCCATCCATCGTAAAAGTGCATCCATCCATCGTAAAAAAAGTGCATCCATCCATTCGTAAAAGTGCATCCATCCAGCGTAAAAGTGCATCCATCCACCGTAAAAGTGCATCCATTCATTCGTAAAAGTGCATCCATTCATTCGTAAAAGTGCATCCATCCATCGTAAAAAAAAGTGCATCCATCCACCGTAAAAGTGCATCCATCCAGTGTAAAAGTGCATCCATCCAGTGTAAAAGTGCATCCATCCATTCGTAAAAGTGCATCCATCCATCGTAAAAGTGCCTCCATCCACCGTAAAAGTGCATCCATCCATCATAAAAGTGCATCTATCCTTCATAAAAGTGCTCCACACGGCCCCGGGGGTTAATAAAGACCTTCTGAAGCAAAGCCATACGTTTGTTTGAGAAAAATATCCATATTTAAAACTTTACAAACTGCAATCTCTAACTTCCGCTGACTGTGGTCCGCGCGTTCACGAGAGACTGGCGTTCCAGCGTATGAAGAGGACGCTCCGGTGAGAATATGCTAGTTCTCGCGAGAACCAAGTTTTGTTTTGCTCTATCCTCTGCGCTTCTGCGTTCGTCACTGGAACTTACGCTACGTCTGCGTCCCACATCCTACGCTGGAACGGCAGTCTCTCGTGAACACGCGGACCACAGTCAGCGGAAGTTAGAGATTACAGTTAGAGATTATGGAGGAGATTAGGAGGAAACTGCGGCTTTACCAAGCTGTGATATATAAACTAAACGATATTGGCCATTTAAAAAAAAAAAGCTGCTCGATATGTCCCGCCCTGTCTTCCTGTTTCAGTGGAAATTATGTCAACACATTGAATAATGCTGCGCGTTTAAGACACTTCAGTGATTCTTTAACAGTGTAAACACCTGCATGATGAAACTCTGCAGTGCATCACTCTTTATTCTAACAGTGACAAATAACATCTGAATCTGAGGGCTATAGACACACAGCCCTAAATGAGGAACTAACAAGACACAGGTCAACATAATCAGATCACATTCAGAAACCCAGGAAACGAGGAAGAAAAAGAATACTAAAATCTGTCCTACTACTACTGGATACATACTAAAGACCATCTACACCAGGGATGTCCAATAAGATTACGATGGCAGGAGAAGATCTTTGTTCACTGAAAATCAGCCGCTCATGTACGCATGAGTTCACATGAGTAGGAATGCAGATGCAGTCCAGTCCCTCGCTGGCCTGCCAACGGATGCCGTTCCCTCGTCTCCATGGAGACCTAAACAGGCGGTTATCATGCGCAGCTCTCCTGAATGCATTTGATCAGTGCTTCAGTGCTGGCTGCGCATTTATTCACTCAATAAGGAGGTGACAGGAGTGTGAGGTGGAGGCGAGCAGATCTCCTGAGAGCTCTTGAGAACAGCAGCAGGGCTCCACTTGTGTCCTGATGCTCATCATTTCAACCTGCGCTGCCTACAGAAAACAGCAATGTTCCAGCAGCCCAACAACTACCACCACGGACTGCCAGTGATGCACATGACGTCACATAATTAAGGCTGGTTGATATAAAATCATTAAAGTGCCCCTATTATGCCATCTTAAAGTCTCCTAATTTCTTGTTTTTTTTCCTCCAACAAAAGGTTTAAAAGGTCAAACAACACTTTACTTTACCCATAATATCCACTGCAGCATCACATTTTTAACAGTTAGTTCAAGGATTCTTTCTAAACCCCTCCTTTCAGAGCACCTGCTCTGCTCTGATTGGTCAGACGGCCCAGTCTATTGTGATTGGTCTACTCTGCTCTGATTGGTCAGACGGCCCAGTCTATTGTGATTGGTCTACTCTGCTCTGATTGGTCAGACGGCCCAGTCTATTGTGATTGGTCTACTCTGCTCTGATTGGTCAGATGGCCCAGTCTGTTGTGATTGGTCTACTCTGCTCTGATTGGTCAGACGGCCCAGTCTATTGTGATTGGTCTACTCTGCTCTGATTGGTCAGATGGTCCAGTCTGTTGTGATTGGTCTACTCTGCTCTGATTGGTCAGATGGTCCAGTCTGTTGTGATTGGTCTACTCTGCTCTGATTGGTCAGATGGTCCAGTCTGTTGTGATTGGTCTACTCTGCTCCGATTGGTCAGACGGCCCAGTCTGTTGTGATTGGTCTACTCTGCTCTGATTGGTCAGACGGCCCAGTCTATTGTGATTGGTCTACTCTGCTCTGATTGGTCAGATGGTCCAGTCTGTTGTGATTGGTCTACTCTGCTCTGATTGGTCAGATGGTCCAGTCTGTTGTGATTGGTCTACTCTGCTCTGATTGGTCAGATGGTCCAGTCTGTTGTGATTGGTCTACTCTGCTCTGATTGGTCAGACGGCCCAGTCTGTTGTGATTGGTCTACTCTGCTCTGATTGGTCAGACGGCCCAGTCTATTGTGATTGGTCTACTCTGCTCTGATTGGTCAGATGGTCCAGTCTGTTGTGATTGGTCTACTCTGCTCTGATTGGTCAGATGGTCCAGTCTGTTGTGATTGGTCTACTCTGCTCTGATTGGTCAGATGGTCCAGTCTGTTGTGATTGGTCTACTCTGCTCTGATTGGTCAGATGGTCCAGTCTGTTGTGATTGGTCTACTCTGCTCTGATTGGTCAGATGGTCCAGTCTGTTGTGATTGGTCTACTCTGCTCCGATTGGTCAGACGGCCCAGTCTGTTGGGATTGGTCTACTCTGCTCCGATTGGTCAGACGGCCCAGTCTGTTGTGATTGGTCTACTCTGCTCCGATTGGTCAGACGGCCCAGTCTGTTGTGATTGGTCTACTCTGCTCTGATTGGTCAGATGGCCCAGTCTGTTGTGATTGGTCTACTCTGCTCTGATTGGTCAGACGGCCCAGTCTGTTGTGATTGGTCTACTCTGCTCTGATTGGTCAGATGGTCCAGTCTGTTGTGATTGGTCTACTCTGCTCTGATTGGTCAGATGGTCCAGTCTGTTGTGATTGGTCTACTCTGCTCTGATTGGTCAGATGGTCCAGTCTGTTGTGATTGGTCTACTCTGCTCCGATTGGTCAGACGGCCCAGTCTGTTGTGATTGGTCTGCTCTGCTCTGATAGGTCAGATGGCCCAGTCTGTTGTGATTGGTCTACTCTGCTCTGATAGGTCAGACGGCCCAGTCTGTTGTGATTGGTCTACTCTGCTCTGATTGGCCAGATGACCCAGTCTGCTGTGATTGGTCAGAAACCAAACACTCATTATCATATCTGAATCTCAGCTCTTGACACACAGTGATACGAACAGTGAAGATGGTGTGGGTTTTACCATATCAATCTGAAAGTGGATTTGCTATGGCAGCAGAAAACAGAGTCTTCTCCATATGAACAACACCAGCCAAACTCTTCCAGTCTCAGATGTGTGAGGGCGGGGCAAAGAGACACTGCTCAGCCAATCACGACCAGAGGCTGGCATTATGCAAATTTGATACAAACCTACGTAGGAAACCTACGTCACAAACTCTCCAGTCTGAACATTAGACCGTCAGAGGTTATGACTAATAGTATTATTTAAATAGTAGTTTTATATAAGAGCTAAACTGAAGTCCAAACAATACTCAGCCTCTTCCAGTCCTACTCTTCACCTGAGGCCTGAAGTAGAAGCAGCTTCTCTCTCTCTGCACTCTCGCTGTTTTTAATGGCAGTGTTGTGAGTGACTCAGCTGTATCAGCCGGCTTCAGTTCAGCTCTTTAAACATTTCCCCATTGTGGTCGCAAACATCCACTTAACAACTCGCCCATAAACCAGCGGCAGTAACAATAAACACTGGAGCAAACATCTCAGCAGCCACGGGGGGATGATTATATTCCACAAATCAGATTTATAGGAGCCACGGGACCCGCGGTCGGCCCCGCTGACCTGTGTTAACTGTCCAGCACCATCTCTATTGCAGCACGTCTGGAAGATTTTAGTTAAAAAACAAACTGCTTATGAAGTGCTGCCAAAAGTGACACTCAAAAAACGATCTCACTTTATATTAAGCGTCTTTAACTACTAATATTTAAATAAATCATTAAACAATTCTTGGTCTGCTATTGTACAATTTCAGAAGACTTTAGTGCAGACCCAGACAGCAACAGCGTCTGCCCAGATCCAGCCCACATCTGGTACTCTAAGCACATGGTCTGAAGCTCACGGCGCAGGTGCTCTTAGGGCGTGTCTGTATCCACTTTTGCTAGTTTAACGACGGGAAAAAACGGTCGGCACGCCCGGCACATGATCCAAAAGGGTTGTCCCTAGTCTCTTAATGAGTCATGGGTGTGTTTTGGGCGTAACAAGCAATAAACCAATCAGAGTCTCATCTCCCTTTCCCTTTAAAAGACAGTTGCGCTCGCACCATGAGCGGATTCACTATTTACATGAGGAAAGACTGAACACTTCTCCAGAGAGGAATCCTTCTTTTTTAATATTTAAACGTGTGTGTTTGCTGCTGCGCGTCCCTGTGTGTGTAATAATCAGAGTGTGTGTGTTGTGCTCCGCCTATAGGCTCATATTACTAACACACCCTTTAAATAACACATAAATACTGCACTATTGACTTTAGAGCAGGTTTGTGTTGGTCAATGGCGCAGTCGTTTTCAGTTCCTCACAATAGCAACGCTCCAGCAATGCTCCTGAACTCCTGGTGTTCAGACCAGACGCCCATGGGTGAACAGATGCGCCAGTGCATTTGATATTTAAACAACGTGGAGCTGGACGTGAACATGAGAACTGCGTCCGGCTGAAACTAGCAGAACACACTTGGGTCGCACCTGGTGTCGCATTGCGCCGGGTGTGTGATAGGGAATCCACACGTACCAGATGTGGGCCGGATCTGGGCCGACAAGATGTTGCTGTCTGGGGAAGTCAAAACAGTAGTTTTGATACTTTTGTGTCCTTTTTTGTAAGCTTAATAGATCCAGTTCCCATTCATTGTAAGTGCATTGAAAAAGATTGACTGTTTTATTCTTCAAAACATCCTCTTTTCTGTCAGGTCCACAGTGAGTAAACGCTGACAGAATTGACATTTTCTGCTGAACGCTGGGTCAAGCGGTCCATTTCATGATTATGTTCAGCCCTGCTCTCTGACCCACTGGCCTGTCTGTGTACAGAACAGTTTGTTTTTGTTCCAGGCTGAACACTTGCACTCAATCACCAGCTGTTCCCTGGGGTCCAGATGAGCTCAATTATTCAAACAAAACTGGGGCAAAACATTAAGTGTGTAACACCCTGGTAAAGAGAACTCAGGAGTGCATGAGCAAAGAAGGAGATTTAGAACGGAACTGACTGGAAAACTAGACCTGCATGCAGAGTCTATATGTGTTTGCTAGCTAAAGGGAACATGAATGGAGGAGATTAACTCTCACCAAGCCAGAGACAAACTGTAGGTTCACGCACACACATACACACACCTCCTTGATGTTCCGTGTTGCCATGGATACTCGGAATGACTAGAAAATGGAACATGAACAGAATAGACGGGGCGTGCGTTTTTTCAGTTCAATCAAAGACAAAGGTGTGGAGGCAGACACGACTGTGGTGAATCTCATTCTGAGTCTTTTAAACAGCAGAAGGATGACGGACATGAAAGAAACCCCAGCTCTGGTGCATATTCCTGTCCGCTCATACAGAGAGTCCAACGCAATGGAAAATAGAGAGGCGGAGAGCTGGAGGATTTAATGGCACAAGTGAAGTAAATGTCTGTCTGAGCGGAGTCTTAAATCACAGAGATGGAGGGTGAGCTCTTGAGTGCTAAAGGTTGAATTTACTTTAACTTTGAAAGCAGACATAAATCAGAGGGTTGTGGAGCAGATGGGCCTCATAAAACCAGAGCTGTAGCGTTAAACACCAAACATGGTAAGCATCACAGCTATTTAGACTGCTTCCTGTCCAGTGCCCACAGCTCACATCCTCCTACATCCAGAAACTCTTCATTCAGTCAATGAGCAATTTCTTTAAAGGATTAGTTCATCCAAGACTGGAAAACTATGACAATTTCATTTTTGCGTGAACGATAGCTTTAGACATTAACTCTTTCCCCACCATTGATAAGATTTTCCTTCATTTATGAAACCAGTCAACATGTAATCGTGAGAGATGGATATGAAGACACTCGGTTGGTGTCTGGGGCAAATTCTTGGCTCAGAGTAAAAATGTCACAACAGATTTTAAGTAATCCAGAAAAATAAATAATATTATTGACAAAATTGCATCAAAAAATGCTGTGCTGGGTCAAAATTCCACTGGAAATTAAAGGGATAGTTTACCCCAAAATGAAGATTAGACCATGATTTACTCATCTTAGGTGTGTATGACTTTCTTCTTTCAGACGAATACAATTAGAGTTATATAAAAAAATATCCTGGCTCTTCCAAACTTTATAATGGCAGTGAATGGCTGTTCTGTTTTGAAGTCCATAAAAGTGCATCTATCCATCACAAAAGTGCATCCATCCATCATAAAAGTGCATCCATCCATTACAAAAGTGCATCTATCATCATAAAAGTGCATCCATCCATCATAAAAGTGCATCAATCCATCATAAAAGTGCATCCATCCATTACAAAAGTGCATCTATCATCATAAAAGTGCATCCATCCATCATAAAAGTGCATCCATCCATCATAAAAGTGCATCCATCCATTACAAAAGTGCATCCATCCATCATAAAAGTGCATCCACCCATCATAAAAGTGCATCCACCCATCATAAAAGTGCATCCACCCATCATAAAAGTGCATCCATCCATTACAAAAGTGCATCCATCCATCATAAAAGTGCATCCATCCATCACAAAAGTGCATCCATCCATTACAAAAGTGCATCCATCCATTACAAAAGTGCATCCATCCATTACAAAAGTGCATCTATCCATTATAAAAGTGCATCTATCCATCATAAAAGTGCATCCACCCATCATAAAAGTGCATCTATCCATTATAAAAGTGCATCCATCCATCATAAAAGTGCATCTATCCATTATAAAAGTGCTCCACACGGATCCAGGGGTTAATAAATGCCTTCTGAAGTGAATCAATGGGTTTGTGTTTGTGTTGAGAGGGCTTCCTCCAGACCCCCTTCCATATTCAACTTACGCAGAAAGTGTGACGCCTCTCGCAGTTCAATGAATTATTCACTGCCATTATAAAGATTGGAAGAGCCAGGACATGTATTAATATAACTCTGATTGTATTCATCTGAAAGAAGAAAGTCATACACACTTAGGATGACTTGAGGGAGAGTAAATCATAGGGTAATATTCATTTTTGGGTGAACTATCCATTTAATATGGGTCAATTTGACACCCTTTATGAATTCTTGTGGTAGTGATACAAAAAAAATATTTTCCCCCATCTTATGACCAAGAAATATTAAAATAACATTTTTTCTGAAGAATTCATGGAATATCAAATCAATTAATGTTTTTTATTTGATAAAATATTTCACTGGCTGCCAGGTCAATTTTGACCCGCTTTATGCATCTAAGGTTAAACAGCATATAAATCAAAACTGCCTAATGTCACTGAATGAAATGTTGAACCCATGACGAGGAAACGACTGTGACGCTTTGGAGACTCGATCGACTCCATCTGTGTTTGATCATCGTTCTGAATCCCATCTGGGTGTAGTCTTTGACAAAAACACAATTTTCTCAGCTTTTTGTCCGAAATGTCTTTTTAATGAAACTTACCCACATTCAAGTGTTCATGAAAAAGAATGAAGTCAAAATAAAATGAGGTTTTTTTTTTGTTTTAAAGCAGAGGCACTGTTCTTTCTTTGGATATATTTACTGTTTACGTGATCACAATATGATCAAAAATGCTGGCGCTGATGGGAAAAGAGTTAAAGCGGTCATTATTACAGTGGTGAAAAACACTCAACTCAGCACTGAGCTTGTTCATCTTTCACAGGTTTGGCCAGTTCTGGGGTCAATGAGAGAGAAACTTTCTCTGAGAAGGGCCTGAAAGCAAATTCATAAATGAAATACAGATGGCACATTCAACAAAAACCCTCTGCAGACTGTATGGATGAATATATCCGGGCCTCATCTGGGCCAACTATGGCACATATGGCTCAGTTCTGGCATAAAGAAAACAAACATGATGCGCGATCTGTCGCCTCTCTCTCAATGAAGTCCATTCTGAAAATGAACTTAAACTTAGCAAATACTTGTCACACAAACATGAGGCATATGTCTAAAGAAACATTTAAATTTATGTTTTAAATTATGTAAATCAAATCAGTCTCCGTTTATGTAATCTGTCTTGAAAAGAGAGAGAACAAGCATGAACAGCAGATCTTGGCAGCCATTGAATAGCAGAACACAGACATTCATACAGGTTTGAAACAACTTCATGGTGACTAAATGAATTTTGGGTAAACTATCCATTTAAGAACAACAACCAAATAGCCTTAAGAACAAGCATGTTTTCAATAGCAACTAGATAGCCTTAGAACAGAATCAACGTTGAACTGACTTCAACTGAATAACACACACTGCCAATATGATCACATAAGCCTAGCACAAGCATTTTACTGAAAACGACTAGATGAGCCTAAACAACAAGAATAGCCTTAGCAATGTTGCCAATAGCCTTATAGCTTTTAAGCAATGAGCATTAAAAAGGAACTTATCTTAGCTTCATGAAGATTCAGAGGTTGGAGTGTGAAATATAACCAGCTGTGATGTGGATGATTGATCTTCTCTTGATATCCTTCTTCATTCAAAGGATTCAGGAGAGGACGAGGAGATAACAGGGAATAAACATAGATGACTTATCCTCTTAGGAATTCATGTGAGTTAACTAGAAATGAGGGAGAACACACAGGAATCCTTTGTCTTCTAGTAATCCGTCATGAAGGCCAGACACAGACTGTGTGGAGATATGGCAGTCCTGATGAGCAGATGATGAGATGCAGGTGTGCATAATCAGAGTGAGAAATAGCTTACTTCCACATTGCAAATTAAGGTGGATAATTGCAGGGACCATAAACAGGCTTCTAAACTTTCAAAAGGCTGGTTTTAAATTAATAAATTAAATTAACACTGCATTTCAATCTCCTGATACAGCTGAACACCATATTCATTCACCCTACAGCTCCAGACGAACTGAGCCCTGAAACTCACTCAGTCTGGGTCAGCGGTGACCATGGTAACCATAGATGTGACATCGTTTGATGTGTGACCGAGTGGCTCATGTCTCAGGAACAGTCAGAGCATGATATTTTCTTTCTAACATGCTGTTGGGAGATATATTTTAAATATAATATTAGACATAATGTGTATATTCAACTGCATTTGTTCTGAACTGGTGATAATAGTCAACAATTCAACCAAATAGTGTAAAAAATGAGCAGAGATTAAAAAAGGGGCATAGATTAAAAATCTAGTTAAAAATGGTTAAATCAGATTACCCATGTTACCCATGACTGTGATGAGAGGTGTTACCCATGACTGTGTTGAGAGGTGTTACCCAGGTGTTACCCGTGACTGTGATGAGAGGTGTTACCCGTGACTGTGATGAGAGGTGTTACCCGTGACTGTGATGAGAGGTGTTACCCATGACTGTGATGAGAGGTGTTACCCATGACTGTGATGAGAGGTGTTACCCATGACTGTGATGAGAGGTGTTACCCATGACTTTGTTGAGAGGTGTTACCCATTACTGTGTTGAGAGGTGTTACCCATGACCGTGTTGAGAGGTGTTACCCATGACCGTGTTGAGAGGTGTTACCCATGACCGTGTTGAGAGGTGTTACCCATGACTGTGATGAGAGGTGTTACCCATGACTTTGTTGAGAGGTGTTACCCATTACCGTGTTGAGAGGTGTTACCCATGACCGTGTTGAGAGGTGTTACCCATGACCGTGTTGAGAGGTGTTAGCCATGACCGTGTTGAGAGGTGTTACCCATGACCGTGTTGAGAGGTGTTACCCATGTCCGTGTTGAGAGGTGTTACCCATGTCTGTGTTGAGAGGTGTTACCCATGACTGTGATGAGAGGTGTTACCCATGTCTGTGTTGAGAGGTGTTACCCATGACTGTATTGTGAGGTGTTACCCATGACTGTGTTGAGAGGTGTTACCCATGACTGTGTTGAGAGGTGTTACCCAGGTGTTACCCGTGACTGTGATGAGAGGTGTTACCCGTAACTGTGATGAGAGGTGTTACCCGTGACTGTGATGAGAGGTGTTACCCGTGACTGTGTTGAGAGGTGTTACCCGTGACTGTGATGAGAGGTGTTACCCATGACTGTGTTGAGAGGTGTTACACGTGACTGTGATGAGAGGTGTTACCCGTGACTGTGATGAGAGGTGTTACCCGTGACTGTGATGAGAGGTGTTACCCATGACTGTGTTGAGAGGTGTTACCCATGTCCGTGTTGAGAGGTGTTACCCATGACCGTGTTGAGAGGTGTTACCCATGACCGTGTTGAGAGGTGTTACCCATGACCGTTTTGAGAGGTGTTACCCATGACTGTGATGAGAGGTGTTACCCATGACTTTGTTGAGAGGTGTTACCCATGACTGTGTTGAGAGGTGTTACCCATGACCGTGTTGAGAGGTGTTACCCATGACCGTGTTGAGAGGTGTTACCCATGACTGTGATGAGAGGTGTTACCCATGACTTTGTTGAGAGGTGTTACCCATTACTGTGTTGAGAGGTGTTACCCATGACCGTGTTGAGAGGTGTTAGCCATGACCGTGTTGAGAGGTGTTACCCATGACCGTGTTGAGAGGTGTTACCCATGTCCGTGTTGAGAGGTGTTACCCATGTCTGTGTTGAGAGGTGTTACCCATGACTGTGATGAGAGGTGTTACCCATGTCTGTGTTGAGAGGTGTTACCCATGACTGTGTTGAGAGGTGTTACCCATGACTGTATTGTGAGGTGTTACCCATGACTGTGTTGAGAGGTGTTACCCATGACTGTGTTGAGAGGTGTTACCCAGGTGTTACCCGTGACTGTGATGAGAGGTGTTACCCGTGACTGTGATGAGAGGTGTTACCCGTGACTGTGTTGAGAGGTGTTACCCATGACTGTGTTGAGAGGTGTTACCCAGGTGTTACCCGTGACTGTGATGAGAGGAGTTACCCGTGACTGTGATGAGAGGTGTTACCCGTGACTGTGATGAGAGGTGTTACCCATGTCTGTGTTGAGAGGTGTTACCCATGACTGTATTGTGAGGTGTTACCCATGACTGTGTTGAGAGGTGTTACCCATGTGTTACCCGTGACTGTGATGAGAGATGTTACCCGTGACTGTGATGAGAGGTGTTACCCGTGACTGTGTTGAGAGGTGTTACCCATGACTGTGATGAGAGGTGTTACCCATGACTGTGTTGAGAGGTGTTACCCATGACTGTGATGAGAGGTGTTATCCATGACTGTGTTGAGAGGTGTTACCCATGACTGTGTTGAGAGGTGTTACCCAGGTGTTACCCGTGACTGTGATGAGAGGTGTTACCCATGTCTGTGTTGAGAGGTGTTACCCATGTCTGTGTTGAGAGGTGTTACCCATGACTGTGATGAGAGGTGTTACCCATGACTGTGATGAGAGGTGTTACCCATGACTGTGATGAGAGGTGTTACCCATGACTGTGATGAGAGGTGTTACCCATGACTGTGATGAGAGGTGTTACCCATGACTGTGATGAGAGGTGTTACCCATGACTGTGATGAGAGGTGTTACCCATGACTGTGATGAGAGGTGTTACCCATGACTGTGTTGAGAGGTGTTACCCATGACTGTGATGAGAGGTGTTACCCATGACTAAGCGCTCAACACCTAATGCACATGACAGAAATCAGAGCAAGTAGAAATGAATTAGCCAGCGTGTTTAGCGCTCCATAAAACACGAAGCATTGACTAAGTAAAGGTTGAGCTCTCCATTATGGCTTATGTAAGCGTGGCTGTAATTGCTTGCGGCGCTGCAGTAATGTGGCAGTGCATTAACAGAGTCAGGATGCACACAAGCACTGTGCACTTCAATCACACTCTGATTGCCACTGTCAACACATTCACTTCTGACACACCGACAATCAACTGAGAATGATTACTGGCCTTCCAACTGTGCGTCTGCATGTTTTATTAAACAAAATATATGCAATTCTGAGAAATGGAGCAGTGACAATATTGCTAAAAAGTATCTTGGATTCATAGTAACAGCCTCGTTCAACATAACTAAACTGATTGAGCAAGAGAGAGGCGTTCATAGACCTGAACAGACCGAATCAAGAGGAGCCTCTGGTTTTACAGGAAGAAATGAATGATTCTGCACATCTCACTTAAGCAGTATCTCGTGAACATGATTGTGAATTTAAAAGCACAGAATCAATATCCAGTTCTCCATCTGAAGCTCGTCTGCTGGTCACGATCACAGCACAAACACAGAGATGAGTTTGAGTGATAGTTTGTGCTGTCTGTGCGTTTAGTGTTTAGACCACAGTCACTGAAACCCAGCATACGTTCGTTCTTTATGTTTAACTGACCGTTTTAACATGACCTAGAGAAGTGCCGTCATCTGCATTGTGTTGCACAGACAGGCAAACCTACCATTTCTATTGATTTGAAATAGAAATCTTTTGTAACAATATAATAATTGATGAATAAAGTATTAAAACACAAAGCTTTTTTGACCAGTAATGTATGTGTATATATATATATATTTATTTAGTTATCTATTAGTGCTGTAGTTTATACTAGTGACTGAGATTCTAATATACACACAAAAGGGACAAAATCACAGGCTCACAGTCATTTAACACATGATTCTTCTTTATTACATATGAAAAAAATGAAACATGACTCAAAGCATAAAAGAAAAAAATACAGATGCTGCTCTATCAAAGTTCAGGCCGAAGGCTTCAGGAAAAAGTCAGCTCTTCCTTGATGAAAATAAGGCAGGTTTATGTAAATGTGTGGAGTTAAAAGCCCTGTTTAGCATCACACATAAAGCACAGGTGATGTCACACGATCTTCAGTCACAGTGTGTGTTGTTTAACACAGTCTTGAGATCAGCAGCTGTGTGTCTGAACGCTGCTCATTGCGCCACAGACAGAGAAATACTGGAGGGTCCGGCTCCGCTCTGGGCCGCAGGGGACGAGACGCTCGGGGTCTGGGGGACGGTGTTGGCTGTCGAGACGGCCGTCGCCGCCGGCTCCATCTTACTGATGTGAGTGATGAAGCGCAGGCGAAGACGCATCGCCGGCCTCAGCGAACAGATGATCCTCTCCACCTGCAGACAGGACAGACGTCAGACACGTCACAGACGCAGAGAGATTTAAAGAGGACCTGTTATGACCCAAGTCTTGACTTTGTTTCTGGGCTTTCATGCTTGAATGCTTAAAAAACACATTATTTTCCCCATATTTCTAGGGGTGAAACAATTCACTCGTTTTGTCAATGCATCAATTACAAATCCTGACGATGCATAAGCATCGATCTTGAAAGATGGATTTTTGAATCGTGAATCATTTGTTTTAGTCAATAATCGATTTAAAATGCTTAGAATCGAATTAATGGTGATTTGATAGCGATTCGATGCTTTAAAATACATAAGCATTAAATGATTAAACGTGCAAATTAATGGAGACGTTGTGTGGCGTCGTTCATCCCTATCATCCGAGTGAAAAACGCCTTCTGGAATGAGAAAAAAGTATGGCTGGATTTGATTTCGTCTAACGGGAATTGATTGGATTGTAGGATGTTGGGCGTTGCAGATAAATGCAGTCAGATCTGAATGCTAGTTTGCAGTCAGTTTTGGAGGATATTTAGTCTCACCGTCCACCGAGACACGTCATGTTGTTTCGAGTGGGAGGGGTGATTAATGTTTTGATTAAAGATTATGAGGCCATATGAATTGTAAAAAAAATAATGTGCATGGATAAATCATTTATAGTGAGCATGGCAACATTCTGTAAAAAAATAAAAAATTGTCCTCTCTTCCCAGTCTGTCAGTAACGCTCCGTTTAGTTCCTGTCTCTATGAAGCTCCTCCTTCTGAAAAGCACAATGTGCTCTGATTGGTTGGTAGTGTGTTGTGATTGGTGTTTGGGAAATGTCCCGCCCCTTCCCATAACCGCCAGTTTTAACAGACTACTAACTAACTCAACCAGGCCCCGCCCCTTTATTCTGCATATGAATTATTATAATGAGGACTATTGTGACGTGTTGGTTCCCGGAAGAAAACTCAAGACTACAATCAAAGACTATAGATATAGAAAGACAGTTCACTCCTATTAGTTATGAATGGGAGAAACTGCAACTCGCAATATGGCGGAATATGCCCCGCCTTCTAGGTAAAAGAGCCAATCGCTGATTGATAAAGTCATTGCGTCACTGCAGCTGCAGTTAGAAGCTCTGGTTCCCATAGAAACATGAGACTCGCGCTTAGGACTGCACATGCGCATTGGCTCGATTAGCCTGAAAAATAAGCTTCTGGAAAGTGTTGGACACTTCATGCACTGTCACAGCTTTAATTACATATTGTGTATAGAGACGTGCTATCAGACTCTGATGCTGGATGACAAAATAACCTTAACTCATACACTACACTAGAACACAGGGCTTAGTGTATAGTGTCCTTTGCGACACAACTTTAGTGTGGATTTAATACGGAAGTGTGCAAACTATGAATAAACACCTCAATATATGCAGGATTCAAAATGATGATGTGAGAGAATGAAAGCTGAAGTTGAGATGATAAAGCAGAGGCACACTGGAAAAAGATCTTTATTTCCAGTGACTGCTGATACTGAGCTGATATACGTGACCTTTCCTGTTTTTCCCTGAGGGAGAAGCAAACAAACAGCGGCTTCAGAAAAAGACTCGACCTCCTGCCACTGCAGCGTCACAAACACTCATCTGAATCCCAGCAGCCCACGTGAGACGGACTCAGAGTACAAACCAAAGACAACGATCACAGAGGGACAGACTGTACAACACAATCTCACGGTAATTCACAACTATTTTACGTTTCGGTAAACTGGTGGCTAATCCATATGAATTTGTACGATCTCATTCATATGTTCAATCTGCTATATGAAGAGAAATATTTTCCTATGAGTATTCAATCAATATCACTGCTTATACATCAATAATTGTGTTAATCTTACACGAGTTAACACCTCATTAGTTCTTGCACATCAAGCAAGCATGCTTGAGCTTTACCATAATTGATATGTGTGTTGATGAATGTTTATATGTGAATAAAAGCCTGCATTTAATCTGTTCATCAAAGAAAGCAATCGTGTCTCTTCAGAAAATTGACTAAACTTTTCAATCTCTTTGTGAACTTTTTGAGGCGTCAAAGTGATAGTTGTGTGAACTGTCGATGGAGGGACAGAAATCCATAGACTGTAAAAAAAATATGGACGTAGTGTCCGTGACGTCACTCATAGGATTCTGAAGAGCAGTTTTGAAGCGTAAAGTAGGGACGAGCTGGCCGTTGCCATCTTAGCAGCGCGTCACTCCCGGATAACAGAAAATGGGCAAAGAGGCGGGACGTGGGCGGAGCTGAGGTGACGCGATGACTAACAGACAGCAGATAAATGGCTGTCCACCTGTCACTCAAAGTGGCCACGCCCTTAATTATGCAGAACTTTAAGGCTTTATATAATGTAAACAAATGAGCTATAAAAAAATTCACCCCCCTCAGTTGTCATGAAGGGCAAAATTAGCTATATAGACCAATTTGTACCAGGCTGTAAACATGTTTTTTTCTGCTGTAAAGTTGGGCATTTTAACGTTTCAAAGATGAATGAAGGTCTTACAGGTTTGGAGCGACATGAGGGAGAGGAATTAATGACAGAATTTACATTTTTGTCTGAACTAACCCTTTAAAATAAAGTGTAACCCATTACATTTGTGACAGCATCTGTCCAATGTTCAAGACGTGGTTATGGCCTTGATACAAAGAAGAATGTTACTGTGTGTGTGTGTGTGTGTGTGTGTGTGTGTTACCTGGTCTTTAACGCTGTCCCCAGTAAACATGTATTTGATGTGGTACAGGAAGTCACAGATGGGGTCCATATAGGACAAGTGTTTAATGTGCTGGTCCACAGCCTGGAGCATCTCATAAAACGCCACTCCAATCTGAGAGAGGAAGAAACACACACATCAGCAATGACCTCATGACATACATCACAATACAGGTCACCTTTCAATCATTCATTTTGAGTAACATAAAAAGCTTGTTTTATTATTCTTCAATCATTAGTTGATGTTGGTGTTATGTAGCACAAAGACGGATTTTGGGGATTTCAATTGAATTCATTGATTAAATGTAAGAATTTGACATGCATCTAATAAGGTTAGAAAAAATGGCCCTTATACAGGCAGAAATGCTCCTGGAAATGAATTTAAGGGGGCAAATATCACCCCTTTATGGAAAAGTTAATTTCTGTCAATGCTGTGAACTAATCAATGCACAGAATATGAAGAATATGAAAAGCTTGTCCATGACAGGTCTAAACCAGTGAAGATACAGCACATTCTGCACAGGTGAAACACATCTGATCCAGAGCTGGTTATCCGCTCATCCAGACACACTGTTCAGTGATGGCCGGCGGGTGTAAGGAGAGTAAATGTGCGGTAGTCAGGGTCAGTGTGTAAAGAGCACTTTCATTAGATGGACTGCTTCAAACAGCCCTAGAGGAACACCGCATGAACTCCTCGACTCCTCTCTAAGTGTGTGTGTGCCAGCCTGTGCATTAATCAAGTCTTTTAGTTTCCTGTGCCGCTCTCTTCTCTCTCCCATGAGGCTTTGCTTTGAAGAGTCAAGGTGAGTGTGACTGTGAAATGGACAGGTGTGTGTGTGTGTGTGTGTGGCTCTACCTCCAGCATGCATCTGGTCCTCTCCTGCTGGAAGCGCTGCAGAAACGGCCCAACCAGGTGATAGACGTACAGCAGCTGGAACTCCGTCTTCACGATGGGCTTCAGCACCTCCGACAGGAACCTGACACACACACAATCACATCACGTGAAGACCGGGGGAAAATCACTGCAACAGTCACTAATTACACATGTTGACTTGACAAACTACATGAGACTAGGCTATTAATGGTTACCAAGAACTGTAGCACAGAATTAAAGTCACCATGAAATTGACAATTCCTGTTTTTTTTATGGAATATTGCAGTATTTATCATATGCACATCTTTATTGTTTTAATAATCTTGAATCAGAATAACTTCATCTCTTCTCTGATGACGAGGGCGGGGCAACCTGTCACTCACATGAGATCCACCAATAGCAAACCACAACCATCCAATCAATTCCCCACGGACACAATCAAGCCCCGCCCTACATTTGTTCTTCACTACAAGTGTCTTATTGCTTTAAAAAATGCTATATTAAAAACAGAGAACAGGGTTTCTGCAGGTCTGCAAAAGTCATAAAATATTGTAAATGCTATAATAAAAGTTCATTAAAAAGTTCAATAAAGTTCAATTATCATTTTAAGAGGACTTTAATTTGGGGACAGAAAACAAGATAATCATGATATGGCTTAAAGTGATTATTAACCTGTGATTTAAATAAATGTGAGCGCTGCACATTAAAAACACGGCGCTGTTCAGAGCAGTTCACAATCAATGAATTCTGCACATTTATTGCTTTGATCTACTGTTGATGAATTATGACCATATGAGTATAAAGCGCTTTATGACTTTATAATGTTTATATTGTAATATGTTGTAGTAGAGTGTGTATTTGACCTCCCTCATCTGTTTTAATGAGCAGCCGGCAGTAGTAACGCAAACACACTTCATAACAAGAGTCCTGTGTATTTCAGGCTTGTTTGTAATTAAGTCTTGCATGATGCATTATTTTTATCTGCTTATTGTTGATATTTTGGTCACACAAACTGTATCAGGTATTTAAATTAACTCTTGAATCTTCTCTCTGGGCCACCTCGGCACAGGAAGGAAAGACTAAGAACATAGTAATTTTTACTACAATCAGCATAATAATCTGTTTTATTGTATCAGCAAAATCTAATATCGCTCAGCCCCTAATTCATATGAATTAATAAATTGGTACATAAATCAATTCAATACATATTGAATAAAACATGCAATGTTAAACTTGCAGTTTCCCTGTTTTACAGTATTAAGTCCTTGTTGAATGTGTGCTGAAACCAGTTTAATTCAGTGTAAAACTGGAGGAACTGTAAGAGATGGCAACTCTCTGAGAAAACAAAGGAAATTAACATCTGAACCCTCTCGTGCAAAACTAGCATCCCCATCCAAGATGAATCACACTGAGTTGATCATCCAAGTGTTGCCTTAATTTGCATTTCTTTCCCCTCACTGCCTCTTCCCTCATCTCTCCACATGTTGAGATGACCTGAAATGCACCCAAAATCTACATGGGTTAATGCAAAAAATGATCATACAACATTATACATGTTTGGTGTCATTTGAAACGTCTGGTACAAAGGTCTCATTCCCACAGAAGTACACCAAAAGGTAATAAAGGTTTTGAAAGTTTAGAGATATTTTTCTTACTGTGGGTGTGTCCTCTGCCAATTGGTCTTTTTCATGCATATTACCTCCTGCCCCAAAAATACAGGACTTGATTAATGCAAATTCCCATTGTGAACTCATGTTTACATTTGAAAGAGGTTTTTGTCTTGGTCTGTGTATTTAAGGAGATGTTGCAGGAGGGTCAGGGGTGATTCTGTAGTCAATAGTATCCTATTTCCTTGAGGTCAGGTACGCATCTCTTACTCTCTACTTCAGAGCATTTGATGTTATGTATCTATTATCTTTGAAGTGATTATGTAATTGGTCTGATACATTTACCTGACTAATAATAAATTGTTACATTTGATTTCATTCTGACTCACTCTGAAATGATTGACTTTAGTAGATTACGTTGTATCCGTTGTTACCGCAAATCTGTGTCAGGTTAGTAACGGACTAAAGTCCAGTTTTGAGTGGACCATAGGGCACGCCAGCTGAGATTTTAGAGCACTAGTTCAAGACTGTGAAGGCTAATAAATGGACAACAGTAATGTTGATCGACCAACCAAAATAGGGCGAGCCTTACCTCGGTTTAAGGTAATGTTACTCTAGCTAAGTGTATGTGGGAAACCATGGCATGACCAAACCAAAGCTACTATCAGAAAAGTAATGTGGGTCAACTTATATCTGTAGTAGTGGTCATGACCTCTGATTAGAGACAATGTTGTTTTAATTCAAGTGTATACAGATCTATGCGGACTATGCATGAGAGCGGCACTCTAAGACCGGTGACCAAGACCGGCAGGTTTGTGATCGTGGGCCCGCATAATGAACGGCCGGTGCGAGGACCCTGTGCGCCTCTGAGAACCGAATGAACAAGTTCAGTAAGAGTCAAGAGTTAAATAGAATAATAACCAATCAGCATTCTAACCTAAATTCAGTATCATGATAAAATGGAGTCAGAAAATTTTTTATTGGAATTAAATTTGCCCCGCTGAAAAGACCTAACGCTTATCGGAACGACATAAAGATTCTGAGATATATTAATTTTGAGATTGTATGAGTTTGATCTGTATATGAATATTAATTTTATTTGTGCCGATCTTCAAAAAGGTCTTAAAAAAGAGAAAGTCTGTCATTGGTCATTCAACCCTTCTCAAACTCCCAAAGATAGTCCCGCCCCAAACTCCCTCCATTGGTTGAGTCAGTGTTGAGCATTCAACCTGAGAGAAAGCGTTTGAACATGTCGGAGACGCTGCACACTTCAGTAACACATTCATGAAGCTCATCCTTCCGCTGTAAAATCCAGTCCTGACATGATCAATAACAGAAGGTCATTGTGTCTCAAGCAGAAGAGTTGAAAATGTCTGATTTCATGACCTCCAGACGATCGATGTGAGTCTCTGAGTCTGATTGATGACGGTCTGGATGACATCATCATGGCTAATTGTGCCTCCGATGGGATGAGTTGTGTTCAGAGCCGTAGTAAATCACTAACAATGCATGAAGCGGAAGTCAGTCTTTTCTTCTCTTTTGTGCCGTATATCAGAGAGAAACGCTTCTCAAACAAGAACAAATGTAGTGCGGGCTTGATTTTGTCTGTGGGGAATTGACTGCAGGGTTCATACAGAAACTGTACAATTCCAGGATTTTCAAGGACTTTTTAAGCACTACTTTTTTGGTATAATCAGAGATCTCACTTATCAAACAATATCTTTATTATCTTTCAAAATCTAAAAAAAGGTAAACAGATAAATAAACTAATAAAACAAAAATGTACAAATAAAGTGCAGCACAATGACTGGTAACTTTAACCATTGAAATATAATATGACAGATATCGCTTTCCTTATTGAAACAGATTTTTTTTCTCATGAATATATGATTGACCTGTATAATGAAAGCTGTATCATATACTATCATATATATTTACATGAGCAAAATCACACTCATAGTCATGCAGAATGGCTCTATATCAGATGGACTGCAGCATTCATTTTGCGTGAAAATATTGTTTTATCAATCAAATTAAACACTAATTTCACATATATATGTGAAATGAGTGTTTTGCCTTTCAATAATTTAAGCACTTTTCAAGTACCTTTTCATAAATATGGCTGTTTTCAAGGGTTTTCCACAACTTAAGTTTCAAAACGTCAAATTCAAGCACCCTGTACGAACCCTGTGATTGGATGGTTGTGGTTTGCTATTGGTGGATCTCAGGCGGCCCTGCCCTCATCATCAGAGAAGAGATGAAGTTATTCTGAGTCAAGATTATGAACACAATAATGATGTGCACTGATAAATCATTTATGATAGATACTACAATATTCCATAAAAACAGCATTTTGATTTCACAGTGGTTTTAAATACCCCTGAGCGATGATTATTTAATAAAACACAAGCTCTGGCTCAGTGCGAGTGTGACCAGACTCCAGTGTATCCGTGTGGGTGGAACTCAAACGTGTGAGAGCGATGGCAGCGTTCAGTAAAGTGTGACACAGAACAGAGGTTTAGCGCTGTCACGCTCACATGAGCGGCGGCAGCTGTGGGAGTGAACAGACGGCACGCGGGCAGAGGCCGAGAGAGATGATGTGGGTTCGTTCCCCTGTCACTGCAGACGGAGTGTGTCAGGCGCTGAAGACGGGCTGCGTCCTATCACAGCCAGGAGCCGCCTGTCACTGAATTATCTGTGTGTGCATGGACACCATCCCAGACGTCAGAGCGCTGAGGGCCAGCCGGCGCAGTTTATCAGACGTATTTACACTTCAAAACAAACAGAACATGTGACAGACGCCTCGCAGCACAAACACACACACTACCGTTCAGAAGCTCGGGGTCAGTATGAATGTTAATTTCGTGGGGAAAACATGGAAATAGTTTGTCATTTTTATCGTAGTTTGTTATATTTATGTGTTTGGTCAGTGTCGTCGAGGGTTTTGGTTCTTTTGCTGTTGTCGGCTGTAAGGACCTTTGGTGAATTTAAAAAGCTTTTGAAAACCAATTAAAGAAAATGAAAGGAATACATTGAAGGGAACAACACGTCAATATGTTCTCTAAATGAGCACAAAATGAGTGTATTAGTGACACTTCAAAGTTTGAGAAAATTATTTCACTTTTCACTTTTTAATTAATTAAAAAAAAAAATGTGTTCAGAAAAATCCACTTAACTCAAATGTTAGTAATTTTCATACCCAATGACAGATATTTGTTCTTGTTTTAAACAAGATTTTGTTCACTTTCTCAGAAAACAAGACGTCATTTCTTCATGTTGCATGTCATTAAATGTCTCTTGATTTAAGGATGTTTTGAATTTGTGCTGGAAAACAAAAATAATTTTTTTGCAGGGCATGCAATTAAATTTTGGGCCCTATGAAATCTGTTTTGTTTAATAGTTTATTCCGTTTTAATTTTTCTGGACTCTGCTTTAATGGTTAGATTAAATTTGACTGACTTTCATTCATCTTCGGAAGACAAATGAAGATTTTTTTAATGAAATCCGAGAACTTTTCCCTCCATTGACAGTCTAAGCAACTTCCACTGACGCTTCAGAAAGTTCATAAAGAGATGGTAAAACTGATCCATACGGATCGAGGGGATTAATCCAGATGTTCTGAAGAGACTTGATGGCTTTATATGATGAAGGAAAGTCTGACGGGTTTGAGTGACATTAGGGGAATTCTCACTATGGGTGAACTGGCCCTTTAAGAGACTGACCGACTGTTGATTTATTCATACAAAATGTGACAAATTCTGTGACATTTATACATTGAATTCCATTTTTATGAAAGTATTCTGCAATTCCATCCACATTTTCAGCATCGCAGAAATCTAATGCCATGATATTGAATTTAAGACTTTCTACTCCAATTTAAGACATTTTTAAGGCCTTAAATTGTGGAAGGTCAAATTAAGATTTTTTAAGACCCGCAGAAACCCTGGATATGGAACTGTAACGTGGTCAAGACCTGTCTGGAACTACTTTAGCCAATGCGTTTCCCTGAAAATAACTGCACTTCGTCAACCAATCAGGTTCAAGCACTCAACAGCCCCGTAGTGTAACAGTAAAGCAATCTATTGGCATAAATGCGCAGTATTTAGTTATTGTGAACCGCTCTGAAACCGCGAGCCTGTAGAACCAGCAACAGGCTCATATTTAATGAAATCATAAGACTTTCGAAGTTTAATAATTGCATTAGACTGTCTCCAAATTTAAAACCTCTTAAAATGATAATTTAGACTTTTTTTATACCATTAAGGATAGTTAAGACGTTTTATGACCTATAAAAATAAATATATATATTTTTTTAATACAAAATACAGTTTAACGGCAGTAAATGTCTCTCTGCACTACTGGCAGGTGTGGTAAAGTGTTGGCGCTGGTTATTTCTCAGACGGGTCTGCTGTCTTACTTGGGAATGAGGGAGAGCTGTCCAATGCTGGAGTGATGCCAGACGGCGTGTGCCAGCGCCAGAATGTAACTGCAGTGCATCTCCGAGTACGACTGGTGACAGGCGGTGAAGTCCAGCAGCTGGAACGGGTAACCCACCCAATCCGCCTCCGAACTCAGAACCGGACTGCTGATCACGCTCACGATACGGTCGTGAAGGACGATCCAGTACGGCTCCTGAGCAAGACAGAGACAATTACATTACCTTGAAGAGAGATCAAAACCTTAAAAACAGGGAGACAGACAGAAGACAATCATGGCTTTAAATCGAGTTCAAATCCCATCAGGAATCATCCAGGAATCAGGGTTATTAGTTAACTCAAATTAAAACATCATTCATTACAGCTTACTAGCTGCCATATGAGAGCGAACACAAGTAAAGAGAGTGTCCGTACAGGCAGAGCAGTGATGACCAGTCCAATCGCGTTCATCCAGGCTGTGACGTTCTCACGAGGAACCAGCGGCTGGCTGCAAAACACACATTCATCACACACCAAACCCACAGCTCTACACCATATGAATGAATGTGTCTCTCATTTGTCATCAGTGCTGCTGATGACCTCTGACCTCTTGAGCACCACATTGAGCAGAGCGTTTCCCACGTCTTTCCCCGGCACGGCCAGAGCCATGAGCTCCACACAGGTGACGTGTAGCGCGTGCGCGGCTGGGTTGGGAAACTCGTTGAAGCGCCAGTCACAGTTGGGGAACGGCCCCGGGGATTTACCTGCCATGGGTGCCAGCGGTTAAGGAGACTCACTGAGACAATATCCAATTCTGCAAGACTATTTCTTACAGTACATACGCTAGTGAGCACGTGCATGAGTGAGTTTCTATCCTGTGTTGATTATTTCCTATTGAAAGAATATCTCAGCCCTTTTTAACCCTCATCCTTCCCTTGGGTCATTTTGACCCGAAACTCATTTTTAAGGTCCAAGACCTTAGGACTGTTGTCGCACTTGAACCACGAATACACACACAAAATTGACTGGATTCGAGGAGTTTATGTGCTTGTAATTTAAAAAAGTAGTTTGCATCACAGCCGTGAAGAACTGTTGCTAGTCAAAGGCAGGCGGCATCATGTGTATCAGTCAACATTTAAGAGTTTCAAATGTTAAACCATAAAACATTTATTTTGGCAGAAAACCAAAGGGAGACCTTAAGCTTCTCTTTTGTTGGCAACAGATTTGTAAGCGATTCTCCTGACGAACTTGGGAAGATGGCTGGTACGTGTCGTGTTTTCAAACGCATGTTATATAAGAGACTCTGAAGCTGAAAACACCATATCATGACCTGCTATATACAAGAGAAAGTTTGTGAACCCCTTACACATCTGCGAAAATGTGAATAATTTGAACAAAATAAGAGGGATCATACAAAATGCAGGTTATTTTTTATTTAGTACTGTCCTGAATAAGATATTTTACATAAAAGATGTTTACATATAGACAAAAAAACAGCTGAATTTATAAAAATGACCCGCTCAAAAGTGCATGAACCCTTAATCATGCGTGTCGTTCCCTGATGATCCACGGCTGTGTGTGTGTGTGTGTGTGTGTGTGTGTGTCGTTCCCTGATGATCCACGGCTGTGTGTGTGTTTGTGTTTTTTGTGATGGTTGTTCTTGAGTCTCTTGTTTGTCCTGATCAGTTAAACTTCCCAACGTCCTTCAGGAAAATCCTCAAATCCTTCAGTTTTCCAGCATCTTCTGCATATTTGAACCCTTTCCAGCAGTGACTGTGTGATTCTGAGATCTGAGGACGATTGAGGGACTCAAACACAACTATTAAAAAAGGCTCAAACATTCACTGACGGTCCAGAAGGAAACACGACGCATTCAGAGCCGGGGGTGAACACTTCTGCACAGGATGAAGATGAACATTTTTCTTATTTTGTTTAAAAAAATTTTTTTTCATGTAGTCCTGCCCTTCAGAAGCAACAGAAGATACTTACATGTTTCCTGGAAGACAAATCAAGTACAATTTACCGTGATCGTCAAATTCAAAAAGTGTTCACCCCCGGCTCTGAATGCGTCGTGTTTCCTTCTGGAGCGTCAGTGAATGTTTGAGCCTTTTTTAATAGTTGTGTTTGAGTCCCTCAATCGTCCTCAGATCTCAGAATCACACAGTCACTGCTGGAAAGGGTTCAAATACGCAGAAGATGCTGGAAAACTGAAGAATTTGAGGATTTTCCTGAAGAACGTTGGGAAGTTTAACAAGAGACTCAACAACAACCATCACACACACACACACAGCCGTGGATCATTAGGGAACGACACACACTCACACACACACACACAGCCGTGGATCATCAGGGAACGACACACACACACACACACACACAGACACACACAGCCGTGGATCATCAGGGAATGACACACACAAACACAAACACAGCCATGGATCATCAGGGAACGACACACACACACACAGCCGTGGATCATCAGGGAATGACACACACAAACACACACACAGCCGTGGATCATCAGGGAACGACACACACACACAGCCGTGGATCATCAGGGAATGACACACACAAACACACACACAGCCATGGATCATCAGGGAACGACACACACACACACAGACACACACAGCCGTGAATCATCAGGGAATGACACACACAAACACACACACAGCCGTGGATCATCAGGGAACGACACACTAACACAGCCGTGGATCATCAGGGAATGACACACACAAACACACACACAGCCATGGATCATCAGGGAACGACACACACACACAGCCGTGGATCATCAGGGAATGACACACACAAACACACACACAGCCATGGATTATCAGGGAACGACACACACCCAGCCATGGATCATCAGGGAATGACACACAAACACACACACAGCCGTGGATCATCAGGGAATGACACACACAAACACACACACAGCCATGGATCATCAGGGAATGACACACAAACACACACACAGCCGTGGATCATCAGGGAACGACACACAGGATTAATCAAGGGTTCATACACTTTTGTTTTATAAATTCAGCTGTTGTTTTGTTTTGTGGACTATATGTAAACATCTTATATGTAAAATATCTTCTTCAGGACAGCAATAAATAAAAAATAACATGCATTTTGTATGATCCCTCTTATTTTGTTAAAATTATTTACATTTTCTGCAAGGGGTTCACAAACTTTTTCTTACAACTGTAAATGACAATATAGAGCACATTTAAATATACATGTATATTAATATTAGATAAATCACATTAGGCCGAATCAACCAAGTGGTGAGTTACGCAGATTCATACTCACAAACGCTGATGTTTACTCTCATTCCGTGGCTGCGAGTGTAAATGTTGGACCCTGACTGAGATGCTAAAGATTCCCCAAACACAGCAGAAGATGCCAGCTTGGAAGCAAATAATCAAATAAATGCATGAATTTTAAATAACTCAGCATTTCGCGGATTGTTTAAGTAATCACTTTTGGCCATTCTGCAATCCTCCTGCAGTCACCACACCCTAACTAATTCGGGTTTTTTTTTCAGATTGACACATTCACATCGGTCATACATCTTATATTGGAAATATGGAAGAAATCCCATCCCCGTATCTCTCATCTGTATTACTGTGAGGACGCGGTCTGTGGTGCGCTCAGTAAAGGATATTATCCACCAGCCGTCCGATGAGTTTGCAGTAATACGTGTCGTCGGGGATCCAGACGTTGTCCTCTCGGGCGTTCATCCCACACTTCAGGTAGGTCTCGCTGAGACACCAGCCGGGGGTGCGGTTGTCCTTGAGCGAGCTCATGATGGCATGGACCAGCTTCCTCTTCAGGTTGGTGCGATCTCGTAGATGTCTCTCGTAATAATGCAGCGTGTTGTACAGGTACGTCACCGGACGATCTGCATGTGAAAGGTTTGATCATAAAAGCAAAAAAAGTCATAATCAAATTCAAGAACTGCGTGTTCTTCAGTAAGTTATTGGGGGGAGAAGAAATATAATTGCAGTTTACATCTTGATTATGTGTGTTTTTTAGAACACTAAAGACAGGTTTTCCTGCTTGAATGTTGATTATTCCCCATATTCTCCATTGTTGCGGCTCCTCTCTTCCCAGTCTGTCAGTAACTCTGTTTAGTTCCTGTCTCTATGAAGCCCCTCCTTCTGAAAAGCACACTGTGCTCTGATTGGTCGGCTGGAGCAGTGTGTTGTGATTGGTGTTTGGGAAATGTCCCGCCCCTTCCCATAACCGCCAGTTTCAACACATGACTAACTAACTCAACCAGGCCCCACCCCTTTATTCTGAGTATTAATTATTATAATGAGGAATATTGTGACGTGTTGGTTCCTGAAGAGAACTCAAGATAGAGGCGTTTCAGGAGTTCAGAAACACTGACACTGATATAGAGAAGAACTGGAGCTTTGCAGAGCTCAAGCAACATTTGAGATCCACTCCCCTTCATGACTCTCACCGTGAAACTTGTAGAGCCCCCCCAGGTGATCGAGCAGCGTCTCCAGGGACTTCGACACGGGCAGCAGCTCCAGGAAGCGATGGATGACGATGTCGAACACAGGAAGGAAGCGCAGACACACGTTGCCGAAGTAGATGGGCAGGTACTGAGACTGCAGCTGAATGGGAGGGTTGACCTGCTCTGCCAGACCCTCGAAGTACAGCTTCTCTGGATACTTCTGCACGGGTCAACAGTGGAGGAGCTCATTACAAACAAAACCATCATCACATCCCAGCTAGAATTCTGTCATTCAATAGGCTGGCTTTTGGCAAAATTATTTGACTGCACTGACGCTATGGGATGAGAACAAAACTTGACCTGAATTAGGTTGGATGATCAGAGAGTTTCTTTATAACTGAATCGACTGTTTCATAATTGATGAAATTTGCAGCATCACAGTTATTGAACTGAACTGAATCAACAGTAAACTGACTCAAAGTGAATAACACTATTTCTTGTGTAGAACTGCTTATAGATGAACTGAACTCATAACTGATGAACTTTGCAGTTATTGAACTGAATAACACTATTGTCCTTTTAGAGCTGCGTTATAGTTGAATTTCTCATATTTGATGAAGTTTGCATCATTGATTCTGTTATTATCCTGATTATTACTGTGAAGCTGCTTTGAAAAAAAACATGGATTACCATATGTGATGTGCTCTATACACCGATCAGGCATAACATTATGACAGGTTAAGTGAACACTGATTATCTCTTCATCACGGCTCCTGTTAGTGGGTGGGATATATTAGGCAGCAAGTGAACATTTTGTCCTCAAAGTTGATGTGTTAGAAGCAGGAAAAATGGGCAAGCGTAAGGATTTGAGCGAGTTTGACAAGGGCCAAATTGTGATGGCTAGACGACTGGGTCAGAGCATCTCCAAAACTGCAGCTCTTGTGGGGTGTTCCCGGTCTGCAGTGGTCAGGATCTATCAAAAGTGCTCCAAGGAAGGAACAGTGGAGAACCGGAGACAGGGTCATGGGTGGCCAAGGCTCATTGATGCACGTGGGGAGCAAAGGCTGGCCCGTGTGGTCCGATCAAACAGACGAGCTACTGGAGCTCAAATTGCTGAAGAAGTTAATGCTGGTTCTGATAGAAAGGTGTCAGAATACACAGTGCATCTCAGTTTGTTGCGTATGGGGCTGCATAGCCGCTGACCAGTCAGGGTGCCCATGCTGACCCCTGTCCACCGCCGAAAGCACCAACAGTGGCACATGAGCATCAGAACTGGACCACGGAGCAATGGAAGAAGGTGGCCTGGTCTGAGGAATCACGTGTTCTTTTACATCACGTGGATGGCCGGGTGCGTGTGCGTGGCTTACCTGGGGAACACATGGCACCAGGATGCACTATGGGAAGAAGGCAAGCCGGCGGAGGCAGTGTGATGCTTTGGGCAATGTTCTGCTGGGAAACCTTGGGTCCTGCCATCCATGTGGATGTTACTTTGACACGTACCACCTACCTAAGCATTGTTGAGACCATGTACAGCCTTTCATGGAAACGGTATTCCCTGGTGGCTGTGGCTCTTCCAGCAGGATAATGCTCCTGCCACAAAGCAAAAATGGTTCAGGAATGGTTTGAGGAGCACAACAACGAGTTTGAGGTGTTGACTTGGCCTCGCTGAACAAACAAGTCCGATCCACGGAGGTCCCACCTCACAACTTACAGGACTTAAAGGATCTGCTGCTAACATCTTGGTGCCAGATACCACAGCACACCTTCAGGGGTCTAGTGGAGTCCATGCCTCGACGGGTCAGCAAAAGGGGGACCAACACAATATTATGAAGGTGGTCATAATGTTATGCCTGATCGGTGTATGTATGCATGTTGATCGATGTTTATATGTGAATAAAAGCCTAAATTAAACCTGTTCATCATATAAAGCGATTGTGTTTCTTCTGAAGACTTGGATTAAACCACTCCATTCATATGGATTAATGATATCGTCTGCTGGTCTTGACGCTAATATAGCTATCGTTATAGTTGTCGTTCTTGGTGTGAACGGGTTTTAAGTGTTGTATATTTCAGTCTTTACCCAGTAGATAACAGCTGTACTGTATGTTAGAAAACAGCTGCCGGGGACGTGACCAAGTCCACTGAAAAACATCTAAAAAATACGTCTCTTTCTAAACTCAGAGTGGTCACATGTTAGGATCAGCTCAGGTCAAACTGTGCTGAATGGCAAACAAAACATAATTCAGCACACAGATACACACAAGACGAAATGTCACAGCAATCTGAGGTCAATCTCTACTTAAAATGCCACAGAGAAATAAAGACTGGGGATAACAACTGTGTTTATGACATTTCAGAAACTCATCAAACTTGATATTTGGCTGAATATCCTGAACTGAGATGGTTTTCTGTTTCATCTCTAAAGGTCAACAATAGAACACACAAATCCATATGTAAGGTCCATCTGTGAGAGACACACGGCTTCTGAACCGCACACGGTCTCTGTCCGTTTCATTATTTAACAGGTCACGTAAGAACAAATGTGTATTTACACAGCTTGTACAAGCATCTGAGCATGAAGGACATTAAAGACAGTAAATCAAACACAGTACAGTCAGATGACAAGAAACTGAACGCAAATGATTGAAAACGTTAACTGTTGCCGGAAACAATGAGTGAGGAAGAAAACGTGTTAACGTGTAGCAGGTTGTGTGTTCATTGTAATGTTAGTGTGTAACAGGTTGTGTGTTTGGTACGTTGTTAGCGTTAACAGGTTGCATGTTTGGTGCGTGTTAATGTGTAACAGGTTCTGTGATCTGTGTGTTAGCATGTAGCAGGTTGTGTGTTCGGTGCATGTTTTTAGTGTGTAACATGTTCTGTGATTGTTGCATGTAGCAGGTTGTTTTCACTGCATTTTAGCATGTAGCAGGTTGTCTTTTCGATGCGTGTTGTTAGCATGTAGTAAGTTGTGTTCAGTGTGTGGTGTTAGCGTGTAGTAGGTTGTGTGTTTGGTGAGTGTTATCTTGTAGCAAGCTGCGTGTTCGGTGAGTGTTGTTAGCATGTAGCAGTTTGCATGTTCGGTGCGTGTTGTTAACGTGTAAAAGGTTGTGTGCTCGGTGTGATCTTAGCATGTAGCAGGTTACAAGTTTGTTGTGTTAGCGTGTAGTAGGCTGTGTGTTATCTGTGTGTAGCAGCTTGTGTGTTCGATGCGTGTTAACGTTTAGCAGGTTGTGTGTTTAGTGTGTGTTAACGTGTAGCAGGTTGTGTGTTCGATGCGTGTTGATAACGTGTAGCAGTTTGTGTGTTCGATGTTTGTTGTTAGCGTGTAGCAGGTTGTGTGTTCGATGTTTGTTGTTAGCGTGTAGCAGGTTGTGTTTTCGATGCATGCTGTTAATTTAGCAGGTTGCATGTTTAGTGTGTGTTGTTAACATGTAGCAGGTTGTGTGTTTGATAAGTGTTATTTATTTAGCAGGTTGCATGTTTAGTGTGTGTTGTAAATGTGTAGCAGGTTGTGCGTTCGATGCGTGTTAACGTGTAGCAGGTTGTGTTTTCGATGCATGCTGTTAACGTGTAGTAGCTTGTGTTTTCGATGCATGTTTTAACATTTAGCGGGTTGTGTGTTTAGTGTGTGTTGTTAACGTGTAGCAGGTTGTGTTCAGTGCGTGTTGTTAGTGTGTAGCAGCTTGTGTGTTCAATGCGTGTTAACATTTAGCAGGTTATGTTTAGTGTGTGTTGTTAACGTGTAGCAGGTTGTGTGTTCGATGCGTGTTAACGTGTAGCAGGTTGTGTTTTCGATGCATGCTGTTAACGTGTAGCAGCTTGTGTTTTCGATGCGTGTTTTTAACATTTAGCAGGTTGTGTTTAGTGTGTGTTGTTAACGTGTAGCAGGTTGTGTTCAGTGCGCGTTGTTAGTGTGTGGTAGCTTGTGTGTTCGATGCATGTTGTTGCGTGTAACAGGTCGTGTGTTCGGTGTGATGTTAACACGTAGCAGATTGCAAGTTCATTGTGTTAACATGTAGTAGGTTGTGTTTTCAGTGTGTGATGTTAACTTGTAGCAGGTTATGTGTTTGGTCTGATAGCATGTAGCAGGTTGTGTTTGGGATGCGTGTTGTTAATGTGTAGCAGGTTATGTGTTCGGTGTGTGTTAACGTGTAGCAGATTGTGTGTTCGGTGTGTTGTTAGCATGTAACAGGATGTTTTCGTTGTGTGTTGTTAACATGTAGCGGGTTATTTGTTTGGTGTGTGATGTTAACATGTAGCGGGTTGTGTTTTCGGTGTGTTAGCATGTAGTAGGTTGTTTTCGTTGCACGTTAACGTGTAGCAAGTTATGTTTGGTGTGTGTTGCTAGCATGTAGTAGGTTGTGTGTTTGGTGTGTTAGCATTTAACAGGTTGTGTTTTTGTTGTGTGTTGTTAACGTGTAGCAGGTTGTGTTACCTTGTGGTAGGTCATGTGTTCAGTGTGTGTTGTTAGTGTGTAGCAGGTTGTGTTTTGTTGTTACCTTGTGGTAGGTCATGTGTTTGGTGTGTGTTGTTAACGTGTGGTAGGTCATGTGTTTGGTGTGTGTTGTTAACGTGTAGCAGGTTGTGTGGTGTTGTGTTACCTTGTGGTAGGTCATGTGTTTGGTGTTTTTAGCGTGCAGCAGGTTGTGTGTTGTGTTACCTTGTGTTAGGTCATGTGTTTGGTGTGTGTTGTTAGCGTGTAGCAGGTTGTGTGTTGTTGTGTTACCTTGTGGTAGGTCATGTGTTTGGTGTGTGTTGTTAACATGTAGCAGGTTGTGTGGTGTTGTGGTAGGTCATGTGTGTTGTGGTAGGTCATGTGTGTTTGGTGTTTTTAGCGTGTAGCAGGTTGTGTGTTGTGTTACCTTGTGGTAGCTCATGTGTTTGGTGTGTGTTGTTAGCGTGTAGCAGGTTGTGTGCTGTTGTGTTACCTTGTGGTAGGTCATGTGTTTGGTGTGCCAATCGCTCTGCAGCCAGTGTTCTGGAGCGTTCTCCTTCACAAAATCACTCACACGGTTGCGGAAGTCGTTTGGTTTGAGTAGCAGAAGTTGGATGATGAAGTAGCAGACCTGAGCCTCGTTCCCCTCGTGACTCCTCATCGCCTGCATGAAAACACACAACGTTCAGCGCCACGGCATGTGTTTGGAAATGTTTGTTCAATGTAGCATGTCGAGACAGCAGAGCTCTCAGGAAATGCTTTCCAGTGTGTGTATTAATAAAACACAAGCGATGTTGTCATCAGTAAACGCGCAGGGTCTGTTTGCAGTGACGGCTGTGCTCTGCAGGTCTCAGTGTCAGTAAGTCACTGTTCGCTCAGGACGGATAAACGGGCCGTGTACATTGGCAGCAGGAAGCTTATTGATCAGCGGATGAGAAGGCCGATCCCCGGGCTGTTTACAGTCCAGCTGGCCTTCTGTTTGCTTCTGACACGCCGATAATGTTTCACATGTAGCTTCTCTCACATGCTGCAGTAACAGGCTAATAAATCCATGAGTCAAACATGAAACAACACTGAAGCACAGCGGGTTCACTGGACATTTAAACATATAATCAAAGCACTCTGGCAATCTTACAAACCGACTTTAGAAAAGGTTTGAATAACATCTCTGATTTAAACCTCAGTGGAACCATCGCATATGGTTAAATACATTTCCACTCATTAGGACTTTCGACCATCTTTCAATGATTTAACAACTGGTTTGCATAATTACTCGTTGAAGCTCCAGTGTCTCAGTATTTGAGCTTCACTGGAATAACAAAATCTGACCATCTGTACAGTGTCACATGATCAATGACGCTCATTTACTGCCTTGCAGATACAGCCGTCACTGTGAATTCATTGACCTTCTAACTTGTAAAACAAGCTTATGTTGCAGATTACCGCAGTGTTATTTTGAGGGCAATGCTGAGTCATTTGACAGCCAATATTTAAGGGTCGAGCATGAATACTGAAGGGCGATGCAGTGAGCCATTAGTCCGAGGAGGAGGATCAGGCTCACCAGGCAGAGGATGAGTCTGTCCAGGGTCACGATGTTGTACTTCCACACCATGTCGTTCAGAATCTCGATACACTTGTTCAGCTGCTGCCCCCCCGCTGACGTAGAGAACTCGTACACCAGGAAGTCGGCAAACGTCCGCACATGGGCCACCAACGCTCGCGCCCCGATGCGCTCCAGGACCCTGAGGACAGGAAGTCACAAAACAATTAACATGTTAGTTAGGCATTATCATGCTAGAGTCCATCTGATGTCAGAATTTGGTTTGTCTGCTACACTCACTTCACTTTATTAGGCAAACGTTTGCCTCTTCATCTCTCAATCATCATTGCATTGCGTTATATGTTTTAAAACTAGAGCTTTGATCATAAAACTAAGCATTTAAATATCATCTTACTAAGACATATTATTGGCAGATATTGATGTTTATATGCATTTATACCGTTATAAAGATCACATTGATTTACATTACAAGCATCAGAATTTCATCAAGGGGCTCTCTCCACCATATTATCACTGTATAATACTATATGAGACATAAAATACAGATATATCAAATATGATGTATCATATAATGATTTTTTAAAAATAATTTTTAAAAAATATTTCAATTAACTATTCCATTTTTTAACTATTATATCATACAGTTGTGGTCAGAATTATTGGCACCCCTGGTAAATATGATCAAAGATGGCTGTTTAATGCGTGAGTTTGTAGCAGGTTGTGTTTTCGATGCGTGAGTGTGTAGCAGGTTGTGTTTTTGATGCGTGAGTGTGTAGCAGGTTGTGTTTTCGATGCGTGAGTGTGTAGCAGGTTGTGTTTTTGATGCGTGAGTGTGTAGCAGGTTGTGTTTTCGATGCGTGAGTGTGTAGCAGGTTGTGTTTTTGATGCGTGTTGTTAGCGTGTAGCAGGTTGTGTTTTCGATGCGTGTGTAGCAGGTTGTGTTTTCGATGCGTGTGTAGCAGGTTGTGTTTTTGATGCGTGAGTGTGTAGCAGGTTGTGTTTTCGATGCGTGAGTGTGTAGCAGGTTGTGTTTTTGATGCGTGTTGTTAGCGTGTAGCAGGTTGTGTTTTTGATGCGTGAGTGTGTAGCAGGTTGTGTTTTCGATGCGTGAGTGTGTAGCAGGTTGTGTTTTTGATGCGTGAGTGTGTAGCAGGTTGTGTTTTTGATGCGTGAGTGTGTAGCAGGTTGTGTTTTTGATGCGTGAGTGTGTAGCAGGTTGTGTTTTCGATGCGTGAGTGTGTAGCAGGTTGTGTTTTTGATGCGTGTTGTTAGCGTGTAGCAGGTTGTGTTTTCGATGCGTGTGTAGCAGGTTGTGTTTTCGATGCGTGTGTAGCAGGTTGTGTTTTTGATGCGTGAGTGTGTAGCAGGTTGTGTTTTTGATGCGTGTTGTTAGCGTGTAGCAGGTTGTGTTTTTGATGCGTGTTGTTAGCGTGTAGCAGGTTGTGTTTTTGATGCGTGTTGTTAGCGTGTAGCAGGTTGTGTTTTTGATGCGTGAGTGTGTAGCAGGTTGCGTTTTCGATGCCTGAGTGTGTAGCAGGTTGCGTTTTCGATGCGTGAGTGTGTAGCAGGTTGCGTTTTCGATGCGTTAGTGCGTAGCAGGTTGTGTTTTCGATGCGTGAGTGTGTAGCAGGTTGCGTTTTCGATGCGCTAGTGTGTAGCAGGTTGCGTTTTCGATGCGTGAGTGTAGCAGGTTGCGTTTTCAATGCGTTAGTGTGTAGCAGGTTGTGTTTTCGATGCGTGAGTGTGTAGCAGGTTGTGTTTTTGATGCGTGTTGTTAGCGTGTAGCAGGTTGTGTTTTCGATGCGTGAGTGTGTAGCAGGTTGTTTTTAGCGTGTAGCAGGTTGTGTTTTCAATGCGTGTTAACGTGTAGCAGGTTGTGTTTTCGATGCGTGTCATTAACGTGTAGCAGGTTGTGTTTTCAATGCGTGTTAACGTGTAGCAGGTTGTGTTTTCGATGCGTGAGTGTGAAGCAGGTTGTGTTTTTGATGCGTGTTTTTAGCGTGTAGCAGGTTGTGTTTTCAATGCGTGTTAACGTGTAGCAGGTTGTGTTTTCGATGCGTGTCATTAACGTGTAGCAGGTTGTGTTTTCAATGCGTGTTAACGTGTAGCAGGTTGTGTTTTCGATGCGTGAGTGTGTAGCAGGTTGTGTTTTTGATGCGTGTTTTTAGCGTGTAGCAGGTTGTGTTTTCAATGCGTGTTAACGTGTAGCAGGTTGTGTTTTCGATGCGTGTCATTAACGTGTAGCAGGTTGTGTTTTCAATGCGTGTTAACGTGTAGCAGGTTGTGTTTTCGATGCGTGTTGTTAGCGTGTAGCAGGTTGTGTTTTCGATGCATGAGTGCGTAGCAGGTTGTGTTTTTGATGTGTGTTGTTAGCGTGTAGCAGGCTGTGTGTTTAATGCAGGTTGTTAACGTTTAGCAGGTTGTGTGTTTAGTGAATGTTGTTAACGTGTAGCAGGTTGTGTTTTCGATGTGTGAGTGTGTAGCAGGTTGTGTTTTCGATGCGTGTCATTAACGTGTAGCAGGTTGTGTTTTCGATGCATGAGTGTGTAGCAGGTTGTGTTTTTGATGCGTGTTTTTAGCGTGTAGCAGGTTGTGTTTTCAATGCGTGTTAACGTGTAGCAGGTTGTGTTTTCGATGCGTGTCATTAACGTGTAGCAGGTTGTGTTTTCAATGCGTGTTAACGTCTAGCAGGTTGTGTTTTCGATGCGTGTTGTTAGCGTGTAGCAGGTTGTGTTTTCGATGCATGAGTGCGTAGCAGGTTGTGTTTTTGATGTGTGTTGTTAGCGTGTAGCAGGCTGTGTGTTTAATGCAGGTTGTTAACGTTTAGCAGGTTGTGTGTTTAGTGAATGTTGTTAACGTGTAGCAGGTTGTGTTTTTGATGCGTGAGTGTGTAGCAGGTTGTGTTTTCGATGCGTGTCATTAACGTGTAGCAGGTTGTGTTTTCGATGCATGAGTGTGTAGCAGGTTGTGTTTTTGATGTGTGTTGTTAGCGTGTAGCAGGTTGTGTGTTTGCGTGTAGCAGATTGTGTGTTCATTGCGATTTGGCATGTAGTAGGTTGTGATTTCGATGCGTGGTGTTAACGTGTAGTAGGTTTTTGTGTTTGATGCGTGTTGTTATGCAACAGGTTGTGTGTTCGGTGTGATGTTAACATGTAGCAGGTTGTGTTTTCAGTGCGTGATGTTAACTTAATTTCTCTAATATATCATACAGAATTATTGGCCCCCCTGGTAAATATGATCAAAGATGGCTGTAAAAATAAATCTGTTTATCCTTTTCATCTATCATTTTAAAAATTCGCAAAAATCTAACCTTTCATTGAAGTAAAACAATTGAAAGTGGAGGGAATATCACATTATGAAATAAATGTTTTTCTCAAACATGTTGGCCACAATTATTGGCACCTCTAGAATTTTTATGAGTAAAATATCTTTAGGATATTCCCATTCATATTTACATGTTTTAGCACACCAGGGTGACTATGAGCATGATATTGTCCAGCTGTGACTTCCTGTTCCACAGGAGTATAAATATGAGGAAACACAAAGGCCAAATGCCCTTAATCATCATCACAATGAGTAAAACCACAGAATATAGTTCTGATGTGCAGCAAAAGATTGTTGAGCTTCACAAAATAAGAAAAGAGCCTAAACATTTCCAGCATCAGGGCAATAATTAAGAAGTTACAATCAACTAAAGATGTTCTGAATCTGCCTGGAAGAGGACATGTGTCTATATCGTATATAATTATATATAATTAACTATATAATTTATGCAATTGTCCCTAGGTTTTGAGCTGATTGCTCATAGGCCTTATTGATCTGAGTTTATGAGGGTGCATAATGTCAGATCAATGAGGCCTACCAATCAATCGCTTCCAATTAAAAACCCATGCTATTGAAAGAAAACAAGTTGACGAAAAGATTGAATCCAATATTCTGTGATAATACAGCATAACCAAAGCTATTTAAAAGGTCAGTCATTTATGACCCAGAACACAAGCTTATGATTTTTCAACACAGCACAAGGGAAACATTGGCTCAAGGGTCAGAACAATCCACCAGTAAAGTGAAAGAGACAGAGAATAAGAATGAGCGATTACATAAGCACGGCGTTTTCTTAAAACTAGCATTTGAATGCCGAGTCTGTGTTTACTGCCATCTGACAGTCTGAACATTGAGCTGAAAGTGTCCAGTGATTTAATATCATGCCGCTTGTGTATCCTACAGCCTTCGATTGCTCTGAGAAAGAGGCAGAAACGTCAGAAAGCCCTTCTGCACATCTGCCGGTGTAATGAGGCAGAGCTTGTGACTGGTGAATAAAGTGGATCACACAGGAGCGCTCCATTCAGACCAGCACAAGCAGCCTTTATACGGCCGAGAGCAGCTGCAGACCACACACACTCACACACACTCTTACAGTTCAAATGATGCACAACAAACTAATAACAGCCATTCAAAGAGAGACAGATGAGCGCTGCGGACACAAGACACTTATTGTGCTTGTAAAGGATGATCTGAAATCACTGTCAGATGATGTGTGATCAAACACACCAGCTAAAGTCCAGGAAGACAAACTTAAATATGTTTTTTGTGTGTGTGAAATTAACAGGAAGCAAACAGCTGTCTGTCATAAGGGCCTTCATGGTTAAATTAAACTTCGATATGATTCTACAATTCTAAAGAATCGATTCAGAATCATTAAAAAATAAATCAAGATGCACTGGAGAATCTATTATTTTTACTCATTAGTAGTCAAAAGAGCAGCTTGACTAGAGCTACTACTCTAAAAAGATGTTCAGGACATACTGAAAAGAACAGCATCTGCTGTTGGAACAGCACCTCCCTACCTTACTTCACTCCTACATGTGTACGCTCCTTCCCGCCAACTACAAAAACTGAACGAGTCACTTTCCAGACCCTTCACCCTCTCTGTTCCTCTCTGGTGGATTGAACCGCAAACCTCCACCCGAACTGATGAGACCATCACAGCTTTCAAGAACCTTTTCCACCAGCACTTAACCACCCAACACACTCTATCCCGCTTCCTAATCTAGCTTTCTAATAAACATGGCATATACACTGATCAGGCATAACATTATGACCACTGACAGGTGAAGTGAATAACACTGATTATCTCTTCATCACGGCACCTGTTAGTGGGTGGGATATATTAGGCAGCAAGTGAACATTTTGTCCTCAAAGTTGATGTGTTAGAAGCAGGAAAAATGGGCAAGCGTAAGGATTTGAGCGAGTTTGACAAGGGCCAAATTGTGATGGCTAGACGACTGGGTCAGAGCATCTCCAAAACTGCAGCTCTTGTGGGGTGTTCCCGGTCTGCAGTGGTCAGGATCTATCAAAAGTGCTCCAAGGAAGGAACAGTGGAGAACCGGCCACAGGGTCATGGGCGGCCAAAGCTCATTGATGCACGTGGGGAGCAAAGGCTGGCCCGTGTGGTCCGATCAAACAGACGAGCTACTGGAGCTCAAATTGCTCCAGAAGTTAATGCTGGTTCTGATAGAAAGGTGTCAGAATACACAGTGCATCTCAGTTTGTTGCGTATGGGGCAGCATAGCCGCTGACCAGTCAGGGTGCCCATGATGACCCCTGTCCACCGCCGAAAGCACCAACAGTGGCACGTGAGCATCAGAACTGGACCACGGAGCAATGGAAGAAGGTGGCCTGGTCTGAGGAATCACGTGTTCTTTTACATCACGTGGATGGCCGGGTGCGTGTGCGTGGCTTACCTGGGGAACACATGGCACCAGGATGCACTATGGGAAGAAGGCAAGCCGGTGGAGGCAGTGTGATGCTTTGGGCAATGTTCTGCTGGGAAACCTTGGGTCCTGCCATCCATGTGGATGTTACTTTGACACGTACCACCTACCTAAGCATTGTTGCAGACCATGTACAGCCTTTCATGGAAACGGTATTCCCTGGTGGCTGTGGCTCTTTCAGCAGGATAATGCTCCTGCCACAAAGCACAAATGCTTCAGGAATGCTTTGAGGAGCACAACAACGAGTTTGAGGTGTTGACTTGGCCTTCAAATTCCCCAGATCTCAATCCAATCGAGCATCTGTGGGATGTGCTGAACAAACAAGTCCGATCCATGGAGGCCACACCTCGCAACTTACAGGACTTAAAGGATCTGCTGCTAACATCTTGGTGCCAGATACCACAGCACACCTTCAGGGGTCTAGTGGAGTCCATGCCTTGATACGTCAGGGCTGTTTTGGCAGCAAAACAATATTAGGTCATAATGTTATGCCTGATCAGTGTATACTGTGAATAGCGGTGGCTCTGTGATGAATTGCTTATGCGCCTCTTTTGGATAAATGGATGCATAAATAGACAGATGAATGATGTCAGAAGAGGAGAGTGCTGCACCTGAAGCCGATCTGGTTGATGTGGTCCGTCTCCAGCAGCATCTTCCACAGCAGACACAGGAAGAGCGGCGGCGAGCCCTGCATGGAGAAGTGTGTGATGATGTCGTTCTCATTGGTCATAGATTTCCACTTCCTGTACTCCTCCTCCACGTTCTTCTTCAGGTTAAAGCGGCTCTCCTGCGGAACATTATTCTGCTTGAAGAACGCCTGGAAGAAGAACACAAGAGAGAAGTGAAGTTATTAATCACTAAAGGCCTGTTCACTCCAAGAACTAGAACTATAAAGTAGGACTGCCCCCGACTAGTAGTCGTTCCATTAATTTATCGACTGTGTAAGTGAGTGTGTGAACGAGTGTGTGTGAGTGTGTGAGTACCTGCAGCGGAGCAGGGAAGCAGCTGAGTGTGTGAGAGGCCCAGTTATGAGGTGTGAAGTTCATAATGGTCTGCAGGATGTCTTTACACCAGGTGCCCTGAATAGAGTCCGAGCCAGTGAAGAAATCTGCACCGCACAGATGGGAGGCTTTAGCACATTATTCAGGAACACATTTTGAAAAACAATATTTGAAAGTTATTTTTAAACATGCACAATGGAAACGAAAAAAGCTCTTTATTTAAATATTTATAGTGAAATTAAATGTCTGAGTCATTCTATAATTTAGGGTACATTTCACATCAGTGATCACATCATTTTACAAAAAATGGTGCTTTGTCCAGAAATTTTTTTTAAAAAGTGTAACGTATCTGCTAGTTGCCAAGCTTAATCATTAAACACCATTTTGATATTACAAAATATTATTCCCTGGTGAATTTGTCAACTATGTTACTTAGAACAAGGACAAGGTATTATTTCTATGGTATTTAGATTGTAGAAATAAATGTAATATAAATAATTGACATTTAATGTCAATCAATCAATCCATCCATCCATCCATCCTCCATACATCAATCCATCCTGTAATCCATCCTTCAATCCATCCTCCATCAATCAATCCATCCACCCATCCATCATTATTTTGAACTCAAGACCAGCTCACTTCAAACATTGAAAAAAACTGTAATTTATGGTACATAAAAGCAATTCCAAGCAAACTGAAAAGCAGGGTGCATAAAATATTGGTGTGAGATTACAGTATCCATTAAATGTACCCTTCTGTACAGATCAAAACGTTACCAAAATGATCAGAAATGACTTAAAGCGCTGTATTATGCATGCCAGACAAGTAATTTGTCGGTCATTTTGTAAAGAAAAACTATGCGCATGCGCACAAACGTACAAACAATGATGTAAAAGTATAATCAGTAGAGTGTATTACTGGTGTGAAATACCTGTGACGTGTGTGGCTCGAGCCAGCGTGAGGATCAGCGCTCGGTTCAGCTCCTCTGACTCGGCAGACAGCACAGTTTTAGGGTCGTTGAGGAAGCGTGTGAACTGCGGCTGAACCTCTGAACTCCCCAGAGCCGTGATCAGCCTCAGAGCGGTGCTCTCGACACTGCTCACACAAACACAGTGAGACATCATTATGTGTTCTGTTTCACAAACTATTTAAAATATTGGTGGACTGTATATTCTGCACACTGCACGTTTACAACACTTCCAGAAAAGCTTTAAAATGTAACACTCCATGATAACTACTGTCCTCATCGAACAGTGTTTTGTTTAATAACTTGAAGCAGTGTTATCGAGTGTGTGGGCGGAGTCTAACCAGAGGTGCAGCTGGTTCTGATTGGTCTGGGGAACAGCGGCGAGCGAGTGAAGGTGTGACAGGAGCTGCACGCGGTAATGAGGCTGAATGTGGTGCATGCGATAACTGAACATCTCCAGCAGCGTGTGTAGAATCCCCCACGCGTGCGACTTGAACACGTTCGGCAGAAGCTGACCTAGTGGAGGGTCGGAGAAACACAGTCACATCCAAGGACAGGGACAGAAAATGAAAAACATCTGTGACGCATGCGTCAGACTTACTGATGAAGCCCTTGATGCCGAGGGACTCGATCTCCATGTAGACCAACAGTCGGCTGTACGTCTCCACCAAAGCGGGGGCCAAGGCAAGACTAGACTTGGCGTGGGCCAGTTTAATGACACGGGTTGCAATGCTGTGGATCAAGCTAATGGGAACAACAGAAGCGCCTCTGAGAATGTGGCATCGAATAAGCACAACTACAACACATGACACTTGCATATTATCTATGGGATTTAACACTTCTGTGATTTGCTGAAGACACCTTTATGCACAGACAGGACTTGCGAAGCATACATGGAGATACATGCATGAATGACTTGCAGTCTCATGTTGGACCCAAGAGTTAGACCATCGGTTAGCGCTTGTTTTCACTGACTGAACATGTTCAATCAGTGTTTGCCTGAGATTTTATGTACTGTAATTTGGTGACTATCGGCGTTGGTCGGTGTCTGTCTGTGCGATGTGTATTAGACTTTAAAGCGTATGGTCACTTCAGATTAACTCATCATGACAGAGCAAAGAGATCAACACGGGGAGTTAAAATGAGTAATAAGGTGCCTTGGTATGATAAAACCCTCAAATGTATGAGGTTTAACTCTCAACTCTGGCCCTCAAGATCCACTTTCCTGCAGAGTCTAGTTCCAACCTTGATCAAACTCACTTGCCTGTAGGTTTCTAGTAATCCTGAAGATCTTGATTAGCTGGTTCAGGTGTATTTGATTAGGGTTGAAGTTAAACTGCTTGAAGGTGGCCCTCCAGGAGCAGGATTGGTATCAAATAGAGGCTAAAAAAGAGAGCGTCCCAAGAGGGAAATACCAACCTAGTAATAAACAGACGCGATCCCACTGAAGGCATTTACATTTATTCATTTAGCAGACGCTTTTATCCAAAGCGACTTACAACTGACGAAGACAGGAATCGATCCGTCATGAAGATGCGAAAAATCACAAAAAGTGCTTAGAGTAGCATAAGCTAGAATAGGGAGGGAATAGAGGAAAATGTAGGGTTTTTTTCTTTTTTTAAGATGAGGTTAAGTGCTCACGGAAGAGATGAGTTTTCAGCTGTCTTTTGAATGTTGTCAGTGATTCTGCATTCCGGATTGAGGTGGGGAGACCGTTCCACCAGCAAGGAACAGTGAACGAAAATGTTCTGGAGAGTGATTTCATGCCTCTCTGTGATGGTACCCGTGCCGTCGCTCCTTAGCTGGGTGAAGGCTTCTGGTGGGGGTGTAGACTCATAGGAGCGAGTCGAAGTATGCGGGTGCTGAGCTTGTGGTGGATCTGTAAGCAAGCGTCAACGCCTTGAACTTGATGTGAGCAGCGAGTGGTAGCCAGTGCAGAGAGATGAAGAGAGGTGTGACATGGGCCCTTTTGGGCTCGTTGAAGACAACACATGCCGCTGCGTTCTGGATCATTTGAAGCATCTTGATCGCACACGATTGAAGTCCAGCAAGAAGCGCATTGCAGTAGTCAAGCCTAGAAATTACCAGGGCCTGGACGAGAAGCTGTGTTGCATGCTCTGTTAGGAATGGTCTGATCTTTCTGATGTTGTGCAGTGCAAACCTGCATGACC
>CM077210.1:647500-672500 GCA_039654625.1 Rhinogobio ventralis | reverse complement strand
TACTGTCAAGACACATACAAGAGCCAATGAAGCATCAGCAGTTTCTTTCTTCTCTTCATTCTGAGCACAAAGACAGGTATGCATCATAACTTGAGTGAGAGAAGATTTTCAGTAAATTACATCTTTTAAATATCAGTCTGTTCCTCATACAAAGCATCATATGACTTCAGAAGATTTGAATGCGCTTTCTATCTTTATGTGCTATACAAAGTAAAGATGTAGCATATCTTGCTAGCATGTATCTTTAAATGCAAATGAGCCGCTACTCTGGATGTCAGACAGAGCGTCCCGTGAGTATCAAACGAAGTTCTCTTTCACGTCTTATCGTGCTTAAACTGTCAAATACACACAAGGTTCACATAAACACAGTCAGTTATGTCTGTGAACGTAAAGAAATCGCATGTGTATATTAGATCTGTGTATTAAAGTGACAGCAGTGTAATATACAGTACCTACTGCTATATCTGCTGTTAATATGAATCAAACAACAGAAAATCACTCTCTGCTCTCGACTGAATAACTTTAGTAGCTTTCATAAAAAAACATTTCTTAATTGAATGCTGCTGTTAAATGCTGTGGAGAGGTGATAAACATGGCGGACTGTGTACAGCTCAATGTGGGCGGGGTCTATGCTAATACGGCAGAGTACGTCAGCAGTCATGGGCAGGGTCTATGCTAATAGGGCGGAGTCTATGCTAATAGGGCAGAGTCCACCAGCCGTCGTGGGCAGAGTCTATGCTAATAGGCTGGAGTACGTCAGCAGTCATGGGCAGGGTCTATGCTAATAGGGCAGAGTCTATGCTAATAGGGCAGAGTCCGTCAGCAGTCATGGATGGGGTCTATGCTAATAGGGTGGAGTCTGTCAGCAGTTGTAAGCGGAGTCTATGCTAATAGAGCGGAGTCCGTCAGCAGTCATGGGTGGGGTCTATGCTAATAGGGCAGAGTCCGTCAGCAGTCATGGGTGGGGTCTATGCTAATAGGGCGGAGTCAATGCTAATAGGGCAGAGTCCGTCAGCAGTCATGGATGGGGTCTATGCTAATAGGGTGGAGTCTGTCAGCAGTTGTAAGCGGAGTCTATGCTAATAGGGCGGAGTCCGTCAGCAGTTATGGATGGGGTCTATGCTAATAGGGTGGAGTCTGTCAGCAGTTGTAAGTGGAGTCTATGCTAATAGGGCGGAGTCTGTCAGCAGTCGTAATTGGAGTCTTTGCTAATAGGGCGGAGTCCGTCAGCAGTCATGGATGGGGTCTATGCTAATAGGGCAGAGTTCGTCAGCAGTCGTGGGTGGGGTCTATGCTAATAGGGTAGAGTCTGAAGGATATCTTACATTATCTTATGTTAGTGTGTCCAGAAAATGGCTCTCCCTTGAAAGTGCTTTATGTATCAGTCTGGGAAGTTAGGACACGGTTTCAGAAAGGAATGATAACAAGTCGTTCACCCTGATTCCCTGAAATTGCGTAAAGCCGTACAATAAGATCAAAGCTTCCATTTTGAAAGAAAAAAAAAACCTTTTGCCATTTTCATGTATGATATGCATCAATGGGGTCATTAGCATCCTTCAGTGGAGCGTGAGCTGCCGTTACACAGGAACTAACAGCAGGATTTAAAGGGATCTGCTGTCTGTCAATACATTCAGACTCCTCAGCTTGTTTGATGGAGAAACCTCTAATGCTTTCCTCTGGGCGAGCATCTAATTGCCTTGTGCTCGTTACATCCGTTGGTTAAACTAATGGCTGCTGGGCAGTCGCAGCACATCTGTCTTTCACAGATGCTGTGGGCTAACGGCTGGAAAACAGCAGCCCAGCGCACGGAGCCAACAGCTCGTCTTTCATCAGCTGTCCTGCTGGGGTTCACACACGGATAACTCTGACGGTTACACACTGCGTGCAAACATCACTAATCACACCAACTGCCTAAATTACTATTTTAGGGAGCTAATATTGGCAGCACTAATAACGGCTGTCTGTTGAGTATATGGTAGCTGTAAAACATTCAGTGGGAATTCACTAAGAACTGAATCTGCTGAGAGCGCAGTTTATTTGCCTGCGTTGCTTCAGTGCCAGATTCACGAAAGGAAATATACAGATCAGGCAATGAGACAAACACAAAATGTGTGCTAAACACTATTCGCACTTCACAGTTCGGATCTCAACATGATGAAAGTGGCCTTTACTACACCACACAACATCGGCTCATGATCACTAGAAAGTGTACACAAACATCCCCTTCATATAAGTGTTCATTTACCACCTGCTTTCAAGTGGCAGTAGTAGCGTGATGTAAATTGCACAGAGGCAAAAAGCACAGTTTTGTGAATAAAGCTCAAACAGTAATGAGCCTAATTTAGACAGAATAGAGGCGTGTTTGAGCAGAATGTAATGAGAGTTCATTTAAATATTCAAAGTGATACTTCAGTGCTGATCACGCCTCCTTAAACTAATTAGCCAATGATTAGCGAATAAAGGTGCACATTATTGAAATCCCGCTTGCAAAAACAGATCCAGTGTCCGCTGTCAATAGTGTAGAAGAAACCAGGCAGCTTTCTGTTGGTGAACATGACAAATTCACGTGAGCAACTTATTAATGTTTCTGTTTGCTGGGTTTTCTCTCCTTTATTGAAATAGGATCGTATAGAGAACTGACAGGAAGTGAAGTAGAAGAGAGGGAGGACAGGTTCGGGAAAGGGACCCGAGCCGGGACTCAAACTCGGATCACACGGACAACGCTACATGTGAGCAAATCTGCACGGGGAAATCCAAAATAAAATTCCTTTCGAAATGACTGAATTACGCTAAGCACCGGTACATTTGACTGCACTTACAGGGAGTGCAGAATTATTAGGCAAATGAGTATTTTGACCACATCATCCTCGTTATGCATGTTGTCTTACTCCAAGCTGTATAGGCTGGAAAGCCTACTACCAATTAAGCATATTAGGTGATGTGCATCTCTGTAATGAGAAGGGGTGTGGTCTAATGACATCAACACCCTATATCAGGTGTGCATAATTATTAGGCAACTTCCTTTCCTTTGGCAAAATGGGTCAAAAGAAGGACTTGACAGGCTCAGAAAAGTCAAAAATAGTGAGATATATTGCAGAGGGATGCAGCAGTCTTAAAATAGCCAAGCTTCTGAAGCGTGATCATCGAACAATCAAGCGTTTCATTCAAAATAGTCAACAGGGTCGCAAGAAGCGTGTGGAAAAACCAAGGCGCAAAATAACTGCCCGTGAACTGAGAAAAGTCAAGCGTGCAGCTGCCAAGATGCCACTTGCCACCAGTTTGGCCATATTTCAGAGCTGCAACATCACTGGAGTGCCCAAAAGCACAAGGTGTGCAATACTCAGAGACATGGCCAAGGTAAGAAAGGCAGAAAGTCGACCACCACTGAACAAGACACACAAGCTGAAACGTCAAGACTGGGCCAAGAAATATCTCAAGACTGATTTTTCTAAGGTTTTATGGACTGATGAAATGAGAGCGAGTCTTGATGGGCCAGATGGATGGGCCCGTGGCTGGATTGGTAAAGGGCAGAGAGCTCCAGTCCGACTCAGACGCCAGCAAGGTGGAGGTGGAGTACTGGTTTGGGCTGGTATTATCAAAGATGAGCTTGTGGGGCCTTTTCGGGTTGAGGATGGAGTCAAGCTCAACTCCCAGTCCTACTGCCAGTTTCTGGAAGACACCTTCTTCAGGCAGTGGTACAGGAAGAAGTCTGCATCCTTCAAGAAAAACATGATTTTCATGCAGGACAATGCTCCATCACACGCGTCCAAGTACTCCACAGCGTGGCTGGCAAGAAAGGGTATAAAAGAAGAAAATCTAATGATATGGCCTCCTTGTTCACCTGATCTGAACCCCATTGAGAACCTGTGGTCCATCATCAAATGTGCGATTTACAAGGAGGGAAAACAGTACACCTCTCTGAACAGTGTCTGGGAGGCTGTGGTTGCTGCTGCACGCAATGTTGATGGTGAACAGATCAAAACACTGACAGAATCCATGGATGGCAGGCTTTTGAGTGTCCTTGCAAAGAAAGGTGGCTATATTGGTCACTGATTTGTTTTTGTTTGGTTTTTGAATGTCAGAAATGTATATTTGTGAATGTTGAGATGTTATATTGGTTTCACTGGTAAAAATAAATAATTGAAATGGGTATAAATTTGTTTTTTGTTAAGTTGCCTAATAATTATGCACAGTAATAGTCACCTGCACACACAGATATCCCCCTAAAATAGCTAAAACTAAAAACTACTTAAAATATTGATACAAAAATATTCAGCTTTGATATTAATGAGTTTTTTGTGTTCATTGAGAACATGGTTGTTGTTCAATAATAAAATTAGTCCTCAAAAATACAACTTGCCTAATAATTCTGCACTCCCTGTATTAATCCAAATGCGATTGTTCTGATCCAGTCCCGTGGCCCGCTTTCATTTTCCAGAACATCTGCATTGGTTTCTAATGGCAATCACATTGGTATGCCTAATGCCTACACCAAAAAACAACAGCAGCAACACACTTCTACGACGGATGAGGCAGCGGCAGAAACGTCGGAGTCCACCATGCAAGACTTTATTTCCAATCAGAGCGTTCAGACTGAAACAGATTTGCAGAAATGTCATTTGAAAAGGATTTCAAATCACATATGAATGTAGCTTGAAACGGATTTGTAAGAATCGTATTTAAATGTTACTTTTTGACGTTCACACTTGCTAAATGTGATCAGATATGCACAAAATTCAAATCTGAACTGACAGTCTGCTTTTAAGGCAAGTCTAACAGTATTCAGGTACAGAAATAAAAATAATCAAATGTAAAATAACACTCTTCACTGTATAAATGAAATATATTTTATCTTTGTTAAAGCTCCAAAAGTGATTTTCTCTGTATTTAGTTTGATTATCATTAATGACACAGACAGCAGCAGGAATATTAGGCTGCTGTCACTTTAAGACTGAACACACGGATCCAATATAATGAGGCACGCACCCGATTTCTATCTCAAGTGTTTATGTTCACGTAAGCCATAAGTGACATCTTGACATCATTTAGCATGTATGTGTCCGTTCAAGCACAGGAGCGGAAGATAACTGAATTAGGTGTTTGCATGCTGTCTGTGCTGCACTGTGTTCAGAATTGAGTTCTCTTTTGTGTACTCTTGCGCTAGAATTGTATAAAATCACTTAAATGTTTAAACTGACAGGACCTAAAACACATGCAAATGATGAACTTTCGCTCCATGATGGTTAAACTTTGCAATCAATCCGAGAATCACATGCATTTCGTAACGTGGCACCTGTTTTTGTATGGATCAACTATGATCCCTATACTTGACAATCGCACATCCTGCAGTGTGACTAATCGCGGATGCGCACATCACACAGATGCTAAACTGATATATCGTGCAGCCCTAGTCCCCACTGCGTCCCAGAGCCAGGCATTGAAGCCAATACTAATTACACTGTGAGCCAAAGCATCTGCTACGTGATAACTAATAACCGACTGAATAATAGAGTTGTAACCCGCTAGCAGAGCAGACAGGAGTAAATGAAGCCTTAATCAGATGACCTTCACCTACAGCATGTTTAGAGTGTCACATTATGAATTCATGAGCTCCTGCAGAGATAATAGCAGCAGCAGAGCCATTCACCTCTTTCTCAGGATACAGCAGGTCGAACAGCTTCATGACGGGCAGGAAGTCAGCCAGAGCGTTCTTCTGAATGCTCCCCGAGATGAACTGCAGCAGCACCCACATCAGGTGATCCCGTCCCTTGATCAAGCCCCGACCGGCCAGCTGTTCAGAACAAGAGGGACAAACACACGGTCAATGAAACACAGGCCAGAAGTGATTGGAAAGGTGAGAATGTGTGCTTTTGTGTGGGTCTGTCCCAAATGTCTCCGTGTAGACTTTCGGCCAGTCTAGTTTGGGTTTGCACTTGTCCATGAAACAGCACATATCAGTAGACCTATCATTCATTACAATGGATGGGAGATTTGTTGATGGAGATAAGGATGAAGTGATCTAACTCTAAAGGCCCCGATATACTTTAGCAAACTTTTGTTCAGTGCTTTTGGGTAAAAAGAAGTTTGAAATACTTTTGTAGCGGGATACTGTTAGTGAACACCCCGTTGTCGCCCGCTGATGAATGTGTTAATATGTGCTACACTCTTTCCTCTCAATAACAGAACTGATAGCGGTGAGAAAACTGCAGTTAAGAAAGCACACCCACCTATGACATCATCGCCACGGACCAATGGTGTTTACCAGCCGGGGCGAACGTTTCCAACTCATGAAACAAACTTCGTTTTGACCGAAGTTTGCACTTTGATTCCGCTTCTAGTATATCAGGGTTTTTACTTTTAATAACTGGACGATGTGTGTTGTCAGAGCGAGCACATGACACGGGCACATGATATGGGCCATTTCTCACCCTCCATTCTCCCAGTTGTTTGCGGTCTCTACTATTCTGTCAGAATAAAAAGCATTTGGCAATGTATATAAGAATGAATTACAAAGCTACCTCACTACATCTTTAAAGCAACTGTTCAGCAAGATATGAAAATATAATCAAAATTTGGGTTTGTTAGTGTTGCTAACGTATGATTTTAGAAGGGCTTGACATTCATTTTTTTTGCTCACCAGCCACTGTGGCTAGTGGTTTTCCAAAGTTTTTAAGGCCCACAATTTTGACATCAATGCCATGGGGAAAAACTGCCATATAGATATTTTTAATATTATCTCATAATTTGGCAGCAGGTTTGTTAGGCTGGTGTCACTTTAAGAGCTGACGCACAGATCCATTACACTGTTACACACACGTTTTCTTTCTCAACTGTTTACATTCACAGAACTGACTTTATGTCAATACTCGCCAAGAACGCCATTTTGACATTATTTTGTGTGTTTAAGTGCAATAAGCAGCAAAAAAAAAACTAAATTTTGTGCTGAGAGGCAGCTTTATGTGTAGCACTTTGGGTGAGAGAACAAAATCTGCAGGAATGAGTAAAATTATGCGCAATACGCGCAAAATTCAAGCCCTGTAACAGCAACAATATTCATCTGGAGCAAATGAACGAGTGAGGGGAGGAGGGTTTGTGTTTCAGATATTTCAGTATCAATATGTATAAAAAAAATCTATATTTTTGCCAACATTGCATTGCACTTTATTTAGTTTATTATTTCAGATGCCTTAAAAAGACTACAATTGAAAAAATGTATATATTTTATATAAAATCTAACCTGCCAAAGTGGCCAGTAGGAGTGAGTGCGTTACACGCGACTGCAGAAATACACACGCATTTGATGTTTATGTCAAGCCCTGATTGGAACATATATCACATGAGTCTTACGGACTACTGATAATATACTGTTGTGTTTGGAGCTTGCCCACTCTGAACTATCATTGTATGGCCGGCAGTGAAGAGAGTAAGTCATTGGGGTTTGGATCAGCGTGGCTGGTGAGTAAGTGGTTACTGAGTCTAAGTGGTACCATTCCTTGAAGCCTCGAAGAGGACGAGCTGAAGGTACCCGTGGACCCGTGTGAGCGTTTACCTTCTGATGGAGCGACAGCACCATGTGAGGGAAGCTGGCAAACTGGAACAGGACGAAGAAGATGAGCTGGCTGGAGAGGTGCTGCCACAGGAGCTGACTGGTGCCGCCGTCGTCGAACTGCTCCTCCGTCTCAGACCGCTCCATGGCGTACACCACCAGATCCACCAGCTGGTCCTCCAGAACCGGACATCTCTGCTTGTGCTGCAATAGGGCAGAACAGTGGACAGGAGCGCACTCTTACACAGACCACAACCACTACAGACACACCAGTAACTGGGCCTGTGGAAACACTTCACACACGGCCTGAACGACACACACTGCCGGCTCATCTGGAGACTCTTTCATCAGCCTCACACATGCCCCATTCATTACTCTTCAGACACTACACACTCACTGGATAGTACAAGTACTTTAGTGTGCAAAAACTATAATCTTCAGCATCTATCTGACTTCCTCCTCATTACTCCAACACGATTAGTCAGGCCAAACGGATGAACGCTGAATAGGCATCGCTATGCCAGTTATTGTCAGAAGACAAAAAGAACAATAGAACCAAAATGCGAGCAAAATCATAAATTAGTATGAAAGCGACACAAGTTGACCTAAAATGACCTCAGTTTTTATACCGTCAGCTGAATGGTCTGATTTTTTGATTTCTCAAGACTGACTTTAGACTGGACTGTGTCATAAAAACCCGTCCAATCAGACAGAAGGGGCCGTCTGATTGACATGTGCAACAACCAACCAGAGTTCACAGGTTTACACGTCATTATGATGACACCAAAATAATAAACCACATGCAGCAAAGTGCAGGGAAACTCATATGTGAAGGCAACATAAAAGAAATAATGTTGTTTAGTTGCCATCAAACTATTATATTAATTACTATTTAATACGCACATGGAAAAAATTAGGTTAAGGGTATGAAAATTATAACTACCTAAATATTGCAAAGAAAAAACTAGAAAAATAAATCCAAATGAAAATTAAACTAATTTAGGTGACACTTTAATAATAGCGATTTATGGATGGGTGATTTTTGTAGTTTAGTTTGAATAAATGAGGAGGAAGAGTAGAGTGTGTATGTTCTCATGATCCAACCCATTTATTAGAGTAGATCAATAAAAAGCTGATTTCTCTTGATATCGCCTGCAAGCAGTGTGTACTTTATCATTCAAAACATACATTGAAATGCAGCACAGGCCTGTCACTTTTCCATCTCAAAAGAAGAAAAGCAAATATATGTGAACAAAAGGCGAGTTTTGTGCACTTGTGATCCATAGACAGCTCCGTTCTAAAACGCTTAAGTTGAAAAACATTTAAAGTAATATTAGAAGTGATATCAAAACACACCTTATTGATGATGCACACTATATACAGGTGAGCAGATGAGCCCAGAATATGAATGCAGTGCACTAAATGGTTACACATTTTCTTTATAATGGTTTTAAATGGAAAAATGCCTAACTAGAAACTGTGTTGTGTTCATATTCTGGGTTCATCTGCTCACCTGTATATAGTGTGCATAATTCATAAGCTGTGTACTGAATTAGATCTTTTAATATCACTGTGTTAATACATTAGTACTCTGTGAAAATTACTGGTGGTCAACGGAGGAAAGTCTTGTTTTGCCCTCCAGGTGATCAAATAAGGGCGTGGCATCATATGAAATCTATGAACTGCAGGTGCACGATTCAAACTGAGCTTTTTTCACTCCCTGTTTCAGTTTATACGCCTGTGCTTTTATACTTAATATCTGACCACATTTGTCTGAAGTTAATGAGAACAACTAAATAAGAGACAGTTGATAGACATGAGCTGCTGTATTGACCGAACACACAGAGCATATTCAGCACGGCCTCACGATGGTCACAGGAGATGGCCAAACACAAATGGGACAGGGCAGTGCCTCTGGCTTCACAGCAAACACACACACACAGACACCAATAAAAGCATGGCATGAAGATGCTCACAGAAGCCCTGATCGCAGGGAAAGCTGCAGTGCATCACACAGATTCGCAGGAGAGTGCCGCCCCCTGGTGCTCGCAGGTCAGAAGTGCAACAGGTGTGTGTGAGGGACGCTTCCCTCTGATGCACTGCAGCTTCCCCTGTACGGAGGCATGCAGGGACTGACCTATCAGCGACACTGGGCTGCCGGGTGTGTCTGTGCATCCGTGTGCATTGTTTGCTATGTTTAAAGACCCCATGAAATGGAACAGTTTTCTCTTCTTCACCTGCGTATTTCCTATTGAAGCAAGAAGGCAGGACCTATTGTCCCATTTGTAACTTAAATGTGCCACTCATCCAGATATTTTATCTGTACAAAATCTGTCCGTTATGCTGCCTTTTGTTATTCTTCCAGTTATTTACCGATAGTGGCTAATGAGTCTGACACAACATCTGCTGTTGGTCTTGGGAATTGCTGTTTGGTACCTTTGCCTGCAAATTACCTCAATTGGCAGTGAATCGGACACACCTGTGACCAGTGCTTCAGGCGCTCCTTTAAAAAGAGATCTCCAGCTGAGCCAAGGAGGGACTTTTGCTTTGGGAACTTTGGACTTTGCTTGTGTTTTGTTTGATGGCTTTCTGCATTTACACTTCAACATTGTTTAAAAACTTTCAACCATGCACCTTGTTATTTCCTTTAATTGTTTTCATTCCATTATTTAGTGTTACCTTAATTTTGTAGTTAAATAAAGATCACTTTTGAGTTTATAATTTGGTTTTGCGTGTGTCCTTTTGTTTTTGTTGGTCATAACCATAACATACATTTACAGAAAATGGCTTACTTCCGCCTTGCAAAACAACGCAATAGCGCTGCAGAGAAGGAAAATGCAGAGAAAATGTAAGCGTTTTAGCACTTACAGATCCGGCATCCACCTATGTTTCACTTTTGACTTCTGCTGATTATATTCAAGCTTCAAAATTCATTCGATTCCTATTGGGTGTTTATCAGGGTGAGGCGAACTTACCGCAGGGCTTTATTTAAATAACAGTTCAGCACTCGATCAACGGATGGAAGCAATGAGCACACTGTAGATTTCATTTTTGGAGGATTTGACACTTGCAGACCATAATTACTCCAGCTAATATCCAAAGACGAATTATACTAGCTTACGCCCGTCATCAGACAACAGAACTAATTTAATTCCCTACCTGATTATGTGGCATTATATTTAAAGGGAAGGACATTCTCGTTCTAAAGAGCATTTCATTAGACACGCATTTGCATACACCCCTGTGAGCTCTCATCAATATTTCAGTCTGCTTTCCAGTGCATGTTTGTTAAAACATATTTTGTCAAGGTTTAGGAGTATATTACCATATACAGTGCCTATAGAAAGTCATCATACCATGTGAAAATCTTCACATTACACCCTGTAAAATAAAATAAATTAAGCCTAACTTTTTTGAGCTGTATGTACACATTATAACCCTCATCATCAAAGTGAAAATAACATTTTAAAACATTCTGGAGGATTATTAAAAAATGAAAAACTAGAATAACATGGTTAGAAAAGTCATCAGTCCCCTGATTTAATACTTCGTAGAGCCACCTTTTGCTTTAATTACAGCCATTAAACTTTTGGGGTATGTCTTTACTAGCTTTGCACACCTAGATTGGGGAATATTTGCCCATTCTTCCTTGTGTTGTTCTTTTGGCAGTATGTTTAGGATCGCAGTTGTGTTGGAAGGTGAATGACCTGCCTATCTTCAGCTGTCTAGCAGAGGGACGCAGGTTTTCCTCAAGAATTTGGCAGCATCCATTTTCCCTTCAATCCTGACCAATCGCCCAGATCTCGCTGAAGAGAAACACCCCCACATCATAATGCTGCCACCGCTTCAGTAGGTATGGTGAGTTTTGGGTGGTGTGCCGTTTCTGCTTTTCGCCAAACATAGCTCTTGGAGTTCAGTCTAAAAAGCTGGTCTCATCAGACCATAGCACATTTTTCAGATGGCATCAGAGTCTTCCAGGTGTGTTTTTGCATAGCGCAGAGGAGACTGAGTATGGCACTTTTTTAGGAAAGGCTCCTTTCTTTCAGCGCTAAGTTTGGGGAAAAGCAAACACAGCACACCACCCTAAACACACCATACCTACTGTGAAAGCATGGTGGTGGCAGCATAATGATGTGGGGGTGTTTCTCTTCAGCAAGAACTGGGCGATTGGTCAGGATTGAAGCCACAAAGCTGTGATTTGATTTCATGGGGACTTTAAGAGCATGATGAAGGTCGGCTGGTGCATGAATGTCTATTATCTTGAGGAGATGTGTGAGTGACCCGTCTGCATTGAGCAGCACACAACACCCAGACCAGAGAGCCAATAACAGCAGAACACACACTGAACAACGGCACCGCCACTACACACATACACACACACACACAGCATGCGCCGATCAGGGCTTGAAATTAACAGATTGTCTTCATTCTCAGGTACGCTTTATCGTCCCTGAAAGAGGGACAGTGATGTGTGTGTTTGGCCCTGACTGCACACCTACACCACGACCGGGTCTGGATTTCCGTCATGAACTACTGTTAGTGCAGTGACTAAAGTGTCATATAGACGTTAAAGGGGTAGTTCACCAAAAATCATCATCCTGTCATCATTTACTCACACTCAGTGGAACACAAAGGTCTCAAAGTAACCAAACAATGGAAGTCAATGGTCACCAAAGGTGTTTGGTTCCCAACGTTCTTCCAAGTTTCTTCTTTTATGTTCCACAGAAGAAAGTCAAAGAGGTATGAATGACATAATGGCGAGTAAATGAGGACAGAATAGGTGAACGATCCTTTTAACATTTATTTCATCACTTCATTTTAGTCTTTTCTTATCTAATGATGGGAGATTAAGGGTCAGTCTCAGGAAAAGGCGCCATGACTTACTACTGATACAATGAACATCATCCTCACACTGTTATTAACAGACCTCTCCTTTAGTGTGGAATATAAAATAAATCTGAATAGGAGTCATTACAAAGGGACATACACAAAAAGAAGACTGGAAAAAGAAAGAATTTAAAAACACATTCTACCTATATTTTCTTTTAAAAACTAAGATATTATTTTCCTATGTAGATAGTGTATTTTTCTCTTCAAAAGATGATTTTATCTTTCTGACATTATATTTTTAAGGTGGTAACATCATAAAAAGTTTCTCTGTCGTCATCAGTATTTCATTAAACACACTCGTTCTCTCTATAGGCTCAAGAGTAAATTTGCCGTTTACTAGTTAAGCTGTTATTAGAAATGTTTACACCGATCTTCAACCCCAAGACATTTTGAATGGGTTATTAATTATGCATGGGCTAATTAACTATTTATTCATTTTAATGTGAGATTTATTACAAGACACTTTCAGAAACTCCCATAACTCATAAATAATTAATACTGCCATAATGGGTATGGGTCAGTGGTGACAGCAGGGCTCTTCCCACATATACTGGTTTAGGGTTAGGGGTGTAACGGTACACAAAACATGACGGTTCGGAATGTAACACAAAGTCACAGATTGATATGTCTTCAGTACAGCAGGTGAAATGAACCAAATAATTTATTAAACAGTGGTTGTAATTGGGGGAAGAGATTTGAAGGGCTTACACTGCAAAATATGTTAGCAGAATATTTTAGAAGAAGGTTAGAATTATTTAGGGCAGCCCCCTAATATTAAAGCGTTAGTCGACGAGAAGAGGCTTAGTCAACCAAAACTGTATTAGTCTGTCAGTCGCAAAAAAAAAAAAAAAAACTCCACAGGAAGTGGCGAAGTCACGCAGTCCATGAGGGACATGGTGATTACAGCATGTCGGGCAGGAAATCCAAATGTTGGCCTATCATCCATTGACCTTAAATATGGTTCATTTGAAACGTATGTAGCAACTTTCCGTCCGTTCACTCTAACATTAACCTAGATAAATGTGCGCTATTATTAGGCGCATCTCCAGGTGTGGAAGCGTAAGTCATGACATGGAGGCGCCGATGCGATCACTTGCTTTGTTTCCTTATAACAGCGGAAACAACACAAAATACAACCTAAAATCATTTTTCATCATACAGATAAGAGTAATACGTCATTCGGTTCTATTTGTGTAAACTCACAACAAAACGTGCTTTTGTACAATAATGAAAACAATCAGGATGCTCTTTCTGCCGTCTCGGGCTCAGTGAACTTGAGCGTTACAAAAATGAACGAAACTCAGCGTATACTTGCCTCACAGACATGAGACATACATCTTTAGAAAGCTTGAAATGTCTACTTTTTACAAACCAATCAAAATGATTATGTAATGCATTTCTCTCTAAAGGCAGGTCCACTGTGGAGAGCCAGCATCGTCAGGGTTCCCACTCTTTTTCATCGATAATTTTCCAGGAATTTTACTACAGCGAGAACAAAAGTCTTTAAAATACATTGCTCTCGAAGTCTTTAAAAGGCGTACAGTTTATTGCCATGACTTGACTATTAAATCAGTTTTTAATATGAGCTCTTAAATCATAAATTATGACAAATTGTTCTCTTTACCAGTGTCAATATCACGGGAATAACAACTTCACGCACGTGTCAAAACTCAGCATTCCTGAACATCACACTTTCTGCAACCAACGGTAATTGTTTTGGGCCAGGAATTAATGACAGAATTTAAATTTTTAGGTGAACTAACCCTTTAATATAAACGTGAGATTAGTTGACTAACGGCTTAAGTCGACTAGAAAAATCTTTAGTCGGGGACAGAGAGGGGAAACTCAAGAGAAATTACGCTGTGCACACGAAGCAAAAGAACCATACTGATAATTTTCAGTACAAATACTGTACCGTTACCCCCCTAGTTCAGAATCAACCACTGAAAAAACAGCCCAGTAATTAACAAATAGTCTGAATATTAGTAGGGATGCACAATATATTGGCCACTATATCGGTATTGGACGATATATGTTCATCTTTAATGTTAACATTATCGGCCCGATAAGAAAATGAGGCCGATATATTAGAGCCGATAAATAATGTATTATTTCCTTCAGCTGAGACACTTCAGATGCACTCTTCACCATGATGGGTTTGAATTGAATACGATTGGACAAAAAAGGAAACGTGCCACGAGATCTCGCGAGATTAAAATGTGAAGTAAACCAGAGCGCGCATTCAAGCGTGATTTCAATACGTTACCGCTGCTTGAAAGCGACTCCCTGAGGCATGCGAATATCTCCCAATATGAGAACTATCTTACGCTGGGCTGTGTAGTTGTAACCATCTCTTCACTCTGTATCATGCTTGAAGAAAAATTTGGTCTCTATTTACACTTTGAATATTGAGATAGTACTTTGATTATGGTTGCACTTATTGTTTGCACTTAATATCTATGATCAATTTGTGGAAGAGTTCAGTTAGGAGGTCGAAAGTTGTAGAAGCTCATAAATCATGTGCCGTTCTAAGGTCTGAAGAGACGATCATACAGGAGAGAAGCCAGTCAGTTGAGTTTGTGCAAAACCTTTTACAGTGTTTGTTGTCTTTTACTGCATATTATAATTCATACTCAGAAAGTAGAACTGAAATGACATTCATTACAAGATGAGTTAAAACATTTCAAATGCACCTGCAAACACGGTGTAAAAATCTCGTCTTGTCTCATTCTCGTGAACCCAATCTCGTGTCTCGTTTTGTGAGATAAGGGTCTCGTCACACACCGACTAAATTATTATCGTGTGTTTGGGACATGGATTTTAATGGTGAGACTTTTGTTTTTGTAATCAGGCTCTCATAAATTATATAAAACATTTTGTTTTGGTTTATCGGCCAATTTATTGGTTATCAGCTTTCAAATATAAAGAATTATCGGTATCGGTAATGAGAGCCTGGTACTTTGCACCTGAGGTGAGTAAATATAATTTCTAGGATGTTCAGCAATAACATTTTTAAATAATAACAAAAAAACACTGGATTATTTTTGCTTCAATGGCGCCGTTTCCTGTGAATGACCCACATACTACAACAGCTAAGACTTCTCTGGCAAGAAACCGAGACAGTAAGAAGTGTGGAAGAAGAATCAATCCAGTTGCATCATTGTTTGTTAAATAAAAGCTTGAATTTTGGGAAAGAGAGAAAGCAGTTTGGCTGAAAGTGCAGAAGGTTGCTGTGGAAAAGCTGATGAATTTCTCGGTCAGTCGTTCGAATGCTCTAATAATTGCTCGTGGCAGTCAGTAATTTCAAGCCCTACGTTTATTGTCTTGTTTGACTTGAGGTTGTTCTTCAATCGTAATTAGATGGACTCGCTGGGTTTGGCTATGAGGAAGCTTCCAGAGTCTGGTTAGTCACAATACAACAGTAAGATTGTGAACATACCTGAGCAATGTTCAAGGTCTAGAGCATTGGAGGAGGAGGAGGATGGGCGGGGCAAGACAGGACAGAACAAAAATAAAGGAAGAAAAAAAAGAAAACACAAATACAGTGACTAGGAGGCCAGCTCCAAGTAACCCTGTCAGTCAAGCCAAACCACACCCCCTGAGACAGGTACGAGAGGGACAGGTGGGGCGATACTCCCTACCAGACCGAGAGAGAGAGAGAGAGAGACAGACAGAGAGAGAGAGAGAGAGAGAGACACACCGGGCAGAGGTGGCGGCTCATAAAGGCACTGGTTTGGCAGGGAGTATTGTGGAGGCTGGCCATTCACTGTCATTCACTTCCTGTGGGAGGGAGTGTGGGACTACTCAAACTACAAGCAGCTGATCTCTCCACGCCTCTGCGTCAGCCTCTCATCACAGAGAAGGGGATGGACATGCGAGGCAGAGGAGGGAGAGAGAGCACTGAGAGACAGAGGAAAGCATAGAGAGAGAGAGAGAGAGAGAGAGAGAGAGGGAGAGGGAGAGAGAGCAAACGGCACCTGTTTGTTGAGGCCCAGCATGTTGCAGACCATGTCTCTGGAGTACGGCTGCTCCAGCACATACCTCAGCAGACCCGTCTGCGGCTCGAACAGGTCCTGCAGGACACACACACACACACACACACGTCAACAGCACATTCACAGGACTGACTATGATGTTATATTTACCAGGGGTTTTCATTCAAATTTAAGGCTTCATACGACCTGCACAACTGAAATTATTACCATATGGGCAGGTGGAGCAGATCTAAGGTAACATCCAAACCACACAGATCACATAATACAGGTTTTGACAAAAGCAAAAAGTTTTATAAAATGGTAAACCTCACATTTTGGCCTTAAACACATTTTGACATCTGACCCGATGTGTGACGTATTGACGAACGCAGAAGCACAGAGGATGGAGCAAAACAAAACACCGGTCGAGAATTAGAGTCTAAAACCAGAATTGCAAAGAGAAATGTGGGAGGAGCTTGAGTTTGTTTGAACTGCGAGAGGCGTCGACTTTCACCTTAGCTTACGCTACTCCTACATCATGCATCGGGTCAGAGGTCACTCATCATGTGTCGGGTCAGGGGTCATCTACTCTCACCTGAGCTTACACTATTACATCCTACATCGGGTCAGAGGTCACTCATCATGCGTCGGGTCAGGGGTCACTCGTCATGCATCAGGTCAGAGGTCACTCGTCATGCTTCGGGTCAGAGGTCACTCGTCATGCTTCGGGTCAGAGGTCGTCTACTCTCACCTGAGTTTACACTCCTCATATATCATGTGTCGGGTCAGAGGTCACTTGTCATGCGTCGGGTCAGAGGTCGTCTACTCTCATCTGAGCTTACACTACTCCTACATCATGTGTCGGGTCAGCGGTCACTTGTCATGCGTCGGGTCAGAGGTCGTCTACTCTCACCTGAGCTTATGCTACTCCTACATCCTACGCCAATGCGTCAGGTCAGAGGTCACTCACCATGCGTTGGGTTAAGAGGTCACTTGTCATGCGTCGGGTCAGGGGTCACTAGCCATGCATTGGGTCAAGAGGTCACTCGTCATGCATCAGTTCAGAGGTCACTTGTCATGAGTCGTGTCAGAAGTCGCTCGTCATGCATCGGGTCAGAGTTCACTCTTCTGCCGGAACTTGACTCAAGTATGGCCGTTACCGGGGTGATTGATTCGATGACTCACATGTTTTATCAGTCTCTTGTCTCCACCTACTGGTGTAACGATGCAACTGACAATCTTTACTTAAAGCATCTAAAGGTGATTGACTATTTTGATCTCTACTGTAGACATCAGTGTTTATATCTGAACTATAAACTTTTATCCAGTTCTTCTGTGATAATCTGAAGGATTGTAAGACAGTAATAATGATCCAGTGATGTTTCATATCTATACATGACAGCGGCACACTCTGGATCAGATCTGAATGTTCGCTGTGATCGGACTTTCAAAGCTTTAATAGACTGAAGAATCTGTCATTTAGGAATAAGATCGCAGTCTTTTAACGATTAATCGCACAGCTCTAGTTCACACTCAAAAAAAAAAAGTGATGTAGTTCTTGTATTATTTCATATTGCAATATATACTGCAGAAAAACAAAATATTGCAATGTCAGTTTTTTCCAATCCCGAGCACCTCTAGTTAAAACATTATTTTCTTTGTGAATCATGTGCACTGATCAATCAATCACAGTCAGTCCAGGGTCTTTGTGCTTGGAGTTATTTGGCTTCAACTGTCCGTTCTGACACGTTCTTATGTGAGATTCATGAAGATGTCGGTCTGTCCTCTACACATGCAGCAGTGAGTTCAGGTACCTTATCATAGGGCAGCATTCCCCTCAGGGGGAACCGCAGAGTGCTCGGGTCCAGCTTCCACGAGTTACAGATGGCCCCAGAGTTATTAACCACCGGCAGAAGACTGCAGCGCCCTGAAACACACACACACACACTATTCAAACATATGACTGCCGCAGGGGCTTATGGGATATGAACCACAGTATTCCACAACACTGTGAGATGAGGATGTGTCTTACCACAGATGGAGTTAATACGGGCAGTCGGTCTGAAACTATCAACAAAGTCAGATATGAGGGTGCCCAACAGCTGAAAACAAGCACAAATGGCAGGTTTAAGTTTGTGAAGAATAGCTGATGTTCAGTAAGTCTGGCCCCTGGAGTCTGCAGGAGTGTGTTACCCAGTGTGAGAGCGCCCCCTCGGGATACAGCTTCCTGATCTCAGTCACAGCGAAGTACGCGGGCAGCAGACAAGCGTTGCGGTCCAGTATGTACTCCACCACCTTCACACAGGACAATTAATCACAACCAGGAAACACCAGAAGAGACGTGATCTGTGAACTCAAACGTACCTCTCGTGCCGCCAGCAGCTGCTGAACCACAGCCGAGCTCACGAAGTTTGGGACGGTCTGAATCTTGTCCAGCACGGCCTTCAGAAGATCTCTAACGCCCTGAAAAACCACACGCAGAGAGAGAGTTTCAACAGGTCTGTTGTGATTGGTCTACTCTGCTTTGATTGGGCAGACGGCGCAGTCTGTTGTGATTGGTCAGATGGCCCAGTCTGCTGTGATTGGTCTACTCTGCTCTGATTGGTCAGACGGCCCAGTCTGTTGTGATTGGTCAGATGGCCCAGTCTGCTGTGATTGGTCTACTCTGCTCTGATTGGTCAGATGGTCCAGTCTGTTGTGATTGGTCTACTCTGCTCTGATTGGTCAGATGGCCCAGTCTGCTGTGATTGGTCTACTCTGCTCTGATTGGTCAGATGGTCCAGTCTGTTGTGATTGGTCTACTCTGCTCTGATTGGTCAGATGGTCCAGTCTGCTGTGATTGGTCTACTCTGCTCTGATTGGTCAGATGGTCCAGTCTGTTGTGATTGGTCTACTCTGCTCTGATTGGTCAGATGGCCCAGTCTGTTGTGATTGGTCTACTCTGCTCTGATTGGTCAGATGGCCCAGTCTGTTGTGATTGGTCTGCTCTGCTCTGATTGGTCAGATGGTCCAGTCTGTTGTGATTGGTCTACTCTGCTCTGATTGGTCAGATGGTCCAGTCTGTTGTGATTGGTCTACTCTGCTCTGATTGGTCAGACAGTCCAGTCTGTTGTGATTGGTCTACTCTGCTCTGATTGGTCAGACAGTCCAGTCTGTTGTGATTGGTCTGCTCTGCTCTGATTGGTCAGATGACCCAGTCTGTTGTGATTGGTCTACACTGCTCTGATTGGTCAGATGGTCCAGTCTATTATGATTGGTCTACTCTGCTCTGATTGGTCAGATGGTCCAGTCTGTTGTGATTGGTCTACTCTGCTCTGATTGGTCAGATGGTCCAGTCTGTTGTGATTGGTCTACTCTGCTCTGATTGGTCAGATGGTCCAGTCTGTTGTGATTGGTCTACTCTGCTCTGATTGGTCAGATGGTCCAGTCTGTTGTGATTGGTCTACTCTGCTCTGATTGGTCAGATGGCCCAGTCTGTTGTGATTGGTCTACACTGCTCTGATTGGTCAGATGGTCCAGTCTATTATGATTGGTCTACTCTGCTCTGATTGGTCAGATGGTCCAGTCTGTTGTGATTGGTCTACTCTGCTCTGATTGGTCAGATGGTCCAGTCTGTTGTGATTGGTCTACTCTGCTCTGATTGGTCAGATGGTCCAGTCTGTTGTGATTGGTCTACTCTGCTCTGATTGGTCAGATGGTCCAGTCTGTTGTGATTGGTCTACTCTGCTCTGATTGGTCAGATGGTCCAGTCTGTTGTGATTGGTCTACTCTGCTCTGATTGGTCAGATGGTCCAGTCTGTTATGATTGGTCTACTCTGCTCTGATTGGTCAGATGGTCCAGTCTGTTGTGATTGGTCTACTAATGATGGTTTTACCATATCAACCTCATCAAAGTGGATTTGCTTTGGTAGCAGAAAACAGCGGCTTCTCTGAATAACATAACACAAACTCTTCTATGAATTCACAAACACAAGTTTGCTGTAAAGCAATGGCTAAATACAAAGCATTACTGGTTTCAGTTTTCAGCAGATTCATGCTTGCAGTTTCTCTCTTCACCTTGTAGTCGACTCCTCCAATGATTTTGCGGATGAGTTTGAAGGTCAAAGCCCAGAGTTGAGTCCTCTCCCACTCCAGGCTGTCCGAGCCGATCAGAGCCTGACACACCATCCTGCAAGAACACCGTCACAGAGCTGTGTCACATGACCCAAAACTGAGTGCGGAGGCTCTGGAGCTCTCAAGCCTGATGGGAATTGTAAAACTATCCTGCTCGATTTGGGTTGAGTTCTGGTTTGTAACTAATGAATAAAGGATTTACTACTACTACCTGAGAGTTAGGCAGTAAATAGATACTATGTAAATACAGATTTCTATTTATACAGTTATATGTATATACACCAATCAGGCACAACATTATGGTGACGTGAATAACACTGATGATCTCTTCATCACGGCTCCTGTTAGTGGGTGGGATATATTAGGCAGCAAGTGAACATTTTGTCCTCAAAGTTGATGTGTTAGAAGCAGGAAAAATGGGCAAACGTAAGGATTTGAGCGAGTTTGACAAGGGCCAAATTGTGATGGCTAGACGACTGGGTCAGAGCATCTCCAAAACTGCAGCTCTTGTGGGGTGTTCCCGGTCTGCAGTGGTCAGGATCTATCAAAAGTGCTCCAAGGAAGGAACAGTGGAGAACCGGAGACAGGGTCACGGGCGGCCAAGGCTCATTGATGCACGTGGGGAGCGAAGGCTGGCCCGTGTGGTCCGATCAAACAGACGAGCTACTGGAGCTCAAACTGCTCCAGAAGTTAATGCTGGTTCTGATAGAAAGGTGTCAGAATACACAGTGCATCTCAGTTTGTTGTGTATGGGGCTGCATAGCCGCTGACCAGTCAGGAAGCCCATGCTGACCCCTGTCCACCGCCGAAAGCACCAACAGTGGCACGTGAGCATCAGAACTGGACCACGGAGCAATGGAAGAAGGTGGCCTGGTCTGAGGAATCACGTGTTCTTTTACATCACGTGGATGGCCGGGTGCGTGTGCATCGCTTACCTGGGGAACACATGGCACCAGGAGGACCAACACAATATTAAGTCATAATTAGTGCTGTCAAACGATTAATCGCATTCAAATATATGTATATATAAAATATTTATATATAATATAAATTATAGATATATATATAGATATACAACCAAATATTTCTTAAATATATACACACGTCTGTATTCAAATATACATAATTATATACAGTAATCATACATATATTATGTAAACACAAACTTTCACTTTGGATGATTAATCGTTTGACAGCACTATAGGTTATGCCTGATCGGTGTATAGTGAATAATGTACACATCTGTACACAAGTCTTCTAATCTAGAAGAAATAAAAAATACTATTTAAATGTTCTTCCTATTCTCTTATGTTATGCATGTACTCCTGGAAACCACAACAAATTCCTAGAGTGTTTGCGCACACTGAAGAGAGCTGTCTGTGGTTCTGACCTGGGCGGCAGCAGGCTGGTCTCCACCGCCATGGCCAGACAGTCGTAGAGGAAGGCGATGCGTTTGGGGCTGTGCTGACCATGAATGAAGCGGACGATCCATTGCACGCACTGATCATGTGACTCCTGCAGTGACATCACACACACACATTAAACACAACTGGAATATTGGCGTGTTTATCATAAATGGATGTGTTGGATGTGATCTAACCTGAGGAAGGCTGCTCCAGTACTGTCTGAAGGCTCCTAAACAGCTCAGGAGCTTGTTCCTCTCATCCTCCGCACTGTCCATCAACATCCTGCACACACACACACACACACACTGACTCTCTCTCTTCACTAACTACAGGTTACTGTATTATCAGTCTTTATTATGTACTCACCCAGCAAACGCCTCTTCTATCACCTCCGTTTTCTGATGTAAACAAAGCATTAAAATATGCATTTATTTGCAACATTCTGCTCGTACTGTATATGGAACACTATTTAATGAATGAAATGATCGTGCTGTGAAATAACCCACCACTACATCCTCAAAAATACTCTGGAGCTGGCTTTCCATCGGGACCGCCATGATGCGAGGACTTCCCAAACTTACATCTCCATGTTTAAAGTGTGTGTGTATGCGTTACTGTACTAAGGCTCTGGTGAACAGAAAACCATAGACAGTACAAGGAATGGACACAGCGAGCCCGTAGACTGCAACAGAGAAATATGAAGTAAATTAGAAGCACTCCCTTCCTGATGTGACGTGCGCAACCTGTCTGGCCGCCGTAAGGCTTCTAGTAGTTGTGCAGCGGGAAATCAATCACCGGATCTTGCAGAGACGGAGAGCGTGAGCAGGAGACACTTTTGGTAAGTCTTCTGATTAATTATTTAGTCATTTTGCATAGTATTTATTTGTTTTAAAATGTAACGGCAGATTGCCTGCGAGCTGCTCGTCCTGTCTATACGGGTCTATACGGTAATCCTCCACTGTGCGACAGAGAGTCGCATGGTTATGACGGAATCGCTAGCCTATTTTTACAAAAACGGCTTCTACGGGGCGATAGTGTGAGATACAAGGCAATGGAGCCTTTTATACATTGTCGTGTTTCTTTAGAAATAAACAAAGGACAAATGGAGTCTTTAAACGCCTCAGATGTGAAGTTATTCGCTGTCAAAGTGACGCCAAAATGAATGGGAGTCAATGCTAACAGCAGGTGCTGGCTTGGTTAGCAATGTAAGGTACGCTTTCCCCCTTGCAGAAAACCAGCGCCAGTCCAGACTAACCGGAAACGCGAGAGCCGCTGAAATCATTCCGGTGTGAACACACAATCACACAGCGATGGTTCCGGTTTCTGTTTCGCAATCCGAAATCGCCCCCTATACCCTTTAATAGGGCACTATTAGAGGGGACAGCCATTTGTAGTGGTGTCCGAAACCATAGTGGACGCTATCGAGTGCACTCATTCTATCCCACAATGCACCGCGATAACGAGTGCACACACAGCTGTCCGGATTCGCTCACTCGTTTACATTCAGTCCTTCAAGTGAACTGTGTCAGTGGACTAAAGTAGGGAGTAGTGATTGAGGGTTTAGGGGGCGATTTGGGATTCAGCCCACGCCGACGCGCCTCGATCGCCCCCTGGTGCTTGCTCCCAGTACACACAAACTAAACAATCACATTGAATTTTTTTCCCCCAAAGTTAGTTTTATTTCAAGTGTTCGTTTAGCTATAGTTAGTTATGTGATGTTATAAAAACGGGGGTGTGGCGTCATGACTGAGGCACCAGCGGACTTTTTTCGGGATTTTCGGGATTTTAGCTTTAATTTCTACATTTCCATAACTGTTTATTTCATACCGATATACAGTTTTTAGATAAAATCTACCTTCATTATAGACTCTTCTGTTAGCATTATTGTGTTCACTTGTTACCCAACAAATATTACAAATACACGTATTTTAGTTTGGAGGATAGAATCATACACACAAACATGTCTGGAGTTGAACAAATGTAGATAACCACTATATTTACATCCATGCGCGTAATCGGATCTTTGACTCAAAAGCTGATAATGAGGTCATGAACTTCCCTGTGGATCTCACTTCTGTGTCATAAATTGGTGTGAAAACGTTTCCTCTTATTTGCATGTAAAAAAAGAGAGAGAGAATACAGATCTTTTGTTCTTCAGTAAGTGTTTTTACTTTCAGAGCCCTGACAGAAAGTACATGTGCTGTTATTTTGACTGAATACAATGATGAGAACTAAGAAGAATCACCCATAATAACCAAAATCACAGTCACATGACCTGAAACAGAAAGGCATCAGCAAATATTCATTACAAGGGAAGTGTGGATAAAAACACATTCAATACAGACAGATGATAGGTAGATAGATAGATAGATAGATGGAAGGATGATGGACGGACAGCTGGATGGATAGATAAATGGATGGATAGATGGATGATGGATGGACGGACGGATGATGGATGGATGGAAGGATGGAAGGATGGATGGATGATGGACGGACGACAGACAGACAGATAGATAGATAGATAGATAGATAGATAGATGGAAGGATGGATGGATGGATAGATAAATGGATGGATAAACGGATAGATGGATGATGGATGGACGGACGGATGATGGATGGAAGGATGGATGGATGGATGGATGGATGTGCGAAAGGATGGATGGATGGATGGATGGATGTGCGGACGGACGGACAGACGGATGGACGGACAGATGACAGACAGACAGACAGATAGATAGATAGATAGATGGAAGGATGGATGGTGGATGGATGTGCGGAAGGATGGATGGATGGTGGATGGATGGATGGATGGATGTGCGGACGGACGGACAGACGGATGGACGGACAGATGACAGACAGACAGACAGATAGATAGATAGATAGATAGATAGATAGATGAAGGGATGGATGGATGGATGGACAGACAGATGATAGATGGATGGATGGATGATGGACGGACGGACAGACGACAGACAGACAGATAGATAGATAGATAGATAGATGAAAGGATGGATGGATGGATGGACGGACAGATGATAGATGGATGGAAGGATGGATGGATGATGGACGGA
>CM077210.1:632500-637500 GCA_039654625.1 Rhinogobio ventralis | reverse complement strand
GTTATCCCGCAGATACGGCGATGCGGAGGCGAGCGGCGTTGGGCAGCTGCGGTGGAGGCGTGTGGAGCAGTGCAGCTCCATCACACAGAGCCAGTGTGACGTGTCTCAGGAGACCTTTGACCTGTGGGAAGAGTACTTCGCCAGAGTCAGAGCCGTCAGCACTCACACACAGTCCCTCTGGAGCGAGAGCACGGCCAGATTCAATCCCCTGACCGACAGTGAGTGACCCTGAAACTGAAAACCACTTCTGTTTTGGTACTTCATTTATCACAGTTTATTAGCCAATACAAATAGAGTATAGCTTGACAATGATTTGCTTGCACACAGAGACATGTCATAAAATAAAGCTGCAAGCAGCATTTATGAGGCCAAGCCCAATATGGCCATTTTTGGACATTGGATTTTATTAGGAAAACTTTTGAACATTGCACAATTCACATGGTTCAATTCACTCAGTTGATGCTGATTCCCCAGGCTGCTGAGGAGAGCTTTCAGTGTGAGAATGAGCACACAAAGGCATGTTAACCAGTTTAGCATGCTACGCTAACTTAATGCTAATGTAGCTTATTGTTAACCTGATAGCTGAAGAGCCACATTAGAAAGAATGGCATCTGGTTGGCATGCTAAGCTAACTAAAATCAGTTTGATAATTTCTGTGCTGATCAGTCCAAAGATCATCTGAGCCAATAGCGGAGTAGCGGAAAAACAAAATACTGCACTTTTCAAAATGGTCTCTACTGTAATGTGCGGTAGCGTAAGATGTAAGTTAATGTAAGATGTTGAATGTGATCAGCATGATGAGGGGAATCAGGTGTACTAAGTTCATTATTCTAGATCAAAGGGTTCAAAAGTTATAACCTTTAGAAAAATTTATGTTTGAACTGGTGGTGGCGCTATAGAGTTGGTCCTAGAGACTCCAAAATTGGTCCAATCACTATTCATTACCATCACTATAACTGTGCCAAAGTTCATCATTTTCTCATGTTCCCTTGATGAGGCTGCCATAGACATCCATTGGGGGGGAATAATAATAAGAAAACTAACAGATACAATGGGGGCTTCAGGGCTTGGCCCCTAATTATAGGAAAGTTGCTTACCGCTAAAATAACTCTCCTCCATCGCCATCGCAGACACTCCCCACTTCCGCATGAGTCACGTGTGCTCCACTGACTTCACTCCAATTGGTTGTCGCTCCCAAAAATTGCACTTTGTCACACTATGAAGTTTAACATATCTCAACTTTGTCGCGTCGCTGGACACGCCTACATCCTGTCGCTCAAATCGCCCGCTCTCCATTGAAATGAATGGGATCTTGTTGCTTAGTTGCTGCGTGCTGCTGCCGGTGTAAACACAGTTTAATGGTTAATTGGTAGTGAAACTAAAAACATGTGACCTTCAGACTGTTAGACACGTTCAGTCTTTTCCTCACTAATGCAATGCAGTGTTACTGTACTAACGATAACTGTAGTGACTATGGCACATATAATTACTGTACATATCACATCTGTGACTGTGATTTTTAAGCCAGAAATGCATGTGTGATGGTTGTTGATGACAGTAATAACACTGCCTACAGTAAAATGGCACATGAAACATAAACAGTCACAGCATTTAGATATTTCAGACCATTGGCAGTTCTGGACATTTCTTAAGCCCCGCCCCTGCAAGCTCACACTCACCTGCATACACTTTAGAGAGCCACGCCCACATCTCAACGGCCAATCAACAACCGATGCATAGAAGCAAGCCCCGCCTTTTTTATGCACATCAGAAACATCCGATGCTACTTGTTTTATCATTACTTTAAATCTGTATTTCATTTCAACATATTGATTTGGTAAGTAGGCATGTAATAAGCGTGATGACGTACAGTCAGCCAGTCATTACCACAAAACAAACACCGTTTGATCAGGAAGAACTTCAGATTTCCTCAACACTCCACACGGCCTTTCTTCTTGTGTAATAAAAGTATAAAGTGATTTGAACTCAAATCATTATTTCCATGTAACTCGTGAGATAATGGAGAGCCGGGCCTCGTGAAGTCACAGAATAGACTTAAGTTCAGATCAGCCGTTTATTGTGTGATAATGACCAGCTGACATATGAAATAGTTGCTAAGCTGCTGCAGTTTCAGTGTTTTCACACCAGTCAACAGAGAAATCTGAGCTCTCGTGAGACAAAGATGTGTTCAAAAAAGACCTGAGCTTGTTTTACAAGCTGTAATATTATAAATGGTCACATATGTTAGGAAACGGAAAGACAAATGCTGTAATCCACCTAATTTAAGTGTTCCTTAACTCGTTTAGCGTGAGCTTTATCCAGAAACCCCGTCCAGCCCTGCAACACCCTTCAAACTGAAGGATAGTCGCCTGGAATGCTGTGACTCAGGATTTATCACAAAACGTTTGAATGGTTCAGGAATGTTCACACTGGGGTGGAGCGTAAAGAAGTCTTTGTGTTTATGTTGTGCTGGCTCTTTCTCACTGTGACTTCTCGTCATGCCGTTTATATACATGTATATTGCTTGCCTTGATTACAGTAATCACAGGTGAACGCAAACACAGGGCTGAACTCTGACCCTCATAAAGGCCAATCATTGAGCTCATCGGTCTCTGTCCCGCAGCGGTTCTCGGAGCGCCGCTGGTGGAGCTGCACGTGCTGCAGAACTACATCAACATCACCATAAAGGGACCCTTCAGATGGAGAACTAAGAGGACAAAGAAAGACAAGGCACTCTGGAAGATCTTCCCAGACATAATCTACGACGTGTCTGTGTTCAACAGCAGGAGCAATTACACGGTTAGTGTGACAATCACATCGCTCTTACAAATAAGGGTTCTTTAAAGGGGACCTATTATGCAAAATTCACGTTTACATGATGGCTGACAGACTCCGCCTTATTAGCATAAACCCCGCCCATCACTGCTGACAGACTCCGTCCTATTAGTATAGACTCCACCCACGCCTGCTGACAGACTCCGCCCTATTAGCATAGACTCCACCCACACCTGCTGACAGACTCCGCCCTATTACCTGCCTTATATTACATCTTGTAAAAAGGGGCATAATAGGTCCGAATTAAAACAGTATAATAATGAATTTTGTTGTTTTCCCAGAATCACATGCGTCTTGCGAACAGGAGCGTGAGGCTGGGTCCTCTGGAGTTTTCCACAGAGTTCTGCGTGACGGTTCATGCCGAATCGGAGTCTCTCCCTCTGGCCTACAGACCCAGCGAGCGGCTGTGCGCACAGACTCCCAAAGGTACCGCAGTAAACACGACTCCAGCTAATTCTTTCACTTTCAGATTGAACAGGTTTGAGCAGTATTTGATTGACATAAGTGACGGGACAAGTCGAGGAAACCTTTGCTGTTGTTTTAAGCCCTTCCTGCATATCATGCATGGCTGGAACTGAGGTGTTTTCCCAGCGTGCTCTGAGCTGGACTTCCTCGTGCACAAGTCTTCAGGTGTGTGTGTTAATGTGTAAGCTGATGGCGATGGTTTCTCCGTGCTGTAGATCCGTTCAGAGATCAGCTGCTGACTGCCATGCTGGGAGGAGTGCTGCCGTCTGCGCTGTGTCTGTGTGTGCTGGCTGTGCTCGCGGGCCTCATCCACTGCTACATCACTGACCACAGGCAGACCCTGCCCAAGAGCGCTGTAAGATCACACACACCAGCTGTACAACAAACACACGCTAGTAGATAACAGTATTTACAGACCGCAATCTCTCAGAGAACTGAGGGCTTATTTGACTTGGGCTCATATATATATATATATATATATATATATATATATATATATATATATATATATATGAGCCCATGTGTGTGTGTGTGTGTGTGTGTATAATAGTATATGTGTCTTTACTGTCACTTTTAATCTATTTCATGCACACTTGCTCAAATTCTTAAAAAAAAATCTTACTGACCTTGTTTGTAGGCTCCATTTTCTCTGTGCTCCAGTTCAGATTTTGTTTCCATTCGAATTAAATCACAAAATAGACAAATTTTTGATACACACTACCATTTAAACGTTTGGGGTCAGGAAGGTTTTTTAATAGGAATTAAAAGGTACACTATGTAAGTTTGTAAAAACAAAACTGAATGCATTTTGCAGAAGAACATTGTTTTGGATGTGCTTCAGCTCTGTGCGGATGAATATGGCACTTTCTCATAATTAAAAAGAGAGAGAGATTATTCCACTGCTCATAAAACACTACTCAGGGTTGGGTTAATATGAGAATGATTTCTGAAGGATCATGTGACACTGAAGACTGGAGTAATGATGATAAATTCAGCTTTGATCACAGGAATAAATGACACTTTACTATACATTCACACACAGCTGATTTACACTGGAGTCATATCTCACTGTTTTTATGATCAAATAAATGCAGATTTAGTGAGCAGAAGAGACTCTTACAGAAATCTTACTGACCCCAGACTTTTGAACAGTAGTCAGATACCAGTCAGATCTTGTCTTTTGTCTTTTTAGAGCTGCAGAATTTGAATTGATCTCAATATCTGATGACATTGGACTTTGACTAAAGTAATGCATTTGTCATTCCAGTGTGTGGATCGAATAAGTGAGAAGCTACAAACCTTCCAGCCTGAAATGCCTCCAACAATCATCATTAACATGATCAGAATGGGTAGTTTTGAAGACGAGTGCTCTTCGCTGTTTCCTGCGGCTCTGCCTCCGCCCGTCTCAGCTGAAGATTGGCCCGCGGCCGAAGCTCAGGCTCTGAACGCGGCGCCGGAGCCGCCCGTGTCTTACGCTCTGCAGCACGTACCGCCGCCGGCCGGATCCGGAGGTGAGGACTCAGTGAGCGAGGAGCCGTGGCCACAGGAGCCGCTTCACAGCGAGGCTGAAGATTACGGTATCGTGCTACCGGCCGCGTTCATTGCACCGGCCGAGGTCAGCCCGTACAGGACACGAGGCCCCGCAATAGAGCCTGAGGACGCCTGTGAGGACGCCTGTGAGGATGAGGAAGAGGAAGCAC
>CM077210.1:582500-622500 GCA_039654625.1 Rhinogobio ventralis | reverse complement strand
CGCCGTCAGAGAAACCACAGGTACTGTGCAACACTGCGAATGCCGATGATACCCTTTAAGCCAAACTCCTCCATTGCCTTGGAAATATTAAGCTTAAAGGCCAGCAATCTGTGCTTTATAAGTAAATTGGAATTAAAATTGCCCTCTTTTTTTGTCATCGAGATTAATGGCAAAAAGTGGTCCAATTTACCTCAATTCATTAGATATTACATCTAATATCTAATATTTCACATTGTTCATATTGTTATCTAATGTTTTATATTCATAGTGATGTTATCTAATAGTTTTGGGGCCCCTGTAAATATACAAATACACTACCATTCAAAAGTTTTGGGTAAGATTAAAAAAATGTGTCTGTTGCAGCGGCTCTGCAGAGCGTCTTCCCTCAGTCACAGCTGGCAACCTTCATGTCTCTGCTGAAACAAGACAAAGAAAAGCAGCTGACCCAACTGACTCTGATCGTCAGCGGCATACGCCTCTTCAACAAGGACAGCAAGAAGGGAGGAGAGGGCATCCAGAACTGTACGTGCTGGTTTCAGTTGTTCACACAAGCACCGTAGCATCAGTGGTCACTTCTCCATGTGTGTTTCCCGCCTGCAGTGCCGGCCATCCTGAGCGAGGCGGTGCCGGCCACAGTCGCTGATGTAGAGAGTGAGCTGGCAGGAGCGCAGCGGTTGGCCTGGCGGTACACAGCGCTGCTGGAGAAGATCTCTGAGCAGGACACGGGGCAACCCGAGTACCCCGTCCACCCAGATGTGCTCAGACAGGCTCTGTATAACACGCGACAGCACGAGGCCTTCCTCAAATTCATACTGGTGGGTTTCACAAACCAGGCTTAAAGACCCCCTGTGGTGAACATCAAGTGTTTAATGTTGTTTATATGTCCATGTGGGGTTTTTAATATGATTTCAGACAGAAATCATTTTCTCTTTAAAACTCAGTTTGAAATCTCTGGTGTTTCTGACATCACAAACATGTAACCAATCACGTCGCGAGGGGGGGCGGGGCTTTAGCATATCATTAACTATTCTCTGAAGCAGGGAGTCTCAAGAGAAGCAGGTTATCCTGGAATTTTTCTGTTGATATGAAAAATCGTGTACATTTAGCAATATAGCGGGATTATGTATATGATGTATATTATGATGTTATGATTAATTATATGTGACCCTAGACCACAAAACCATTCGTAAGGGTCAATTTTTTGAAATTGAGATTTATACATCATATCAAAGCTGAATAAATAATCTTCCCATTGATGTGTGGTTTGTCAGGACAATATTTGAAAATCTGGAATCTGAGGGTGCAAAAAAATCTAAATATTGAGAAAATCTCCTTTAAAGTTGTCCAAATGAAGTCCTTAGCAATGCATATTACTACTAATAATACATTTATGATATACACTCACCTAAAGGATTATTAGGAACACCTGTTCAATTTCTCATTAATGCAATTATCTAATCAACCAATCACATGGCAGTTGCTTCAATGCATTTAGGGGTGTGGTCCTGGTCAAGACAATCTCCTGAACTCCAAACTGAATGTCAGAATGGGAAAGAAAGGTGATTTAAGCAATTTTGAGCGTGGCATGGTTGTTGGTGCCAGACGGGCCGGTCTGAGTATTTCACAATCTGCTCAGTTACTGGGATTTTCACGCACAACCATTTCTAGAGTTTACAAAGAATGGTGTGAAAAGGGAAAAACATCCAGTATGCGGCAGTCCTGTGGGCGAAAATGCCTTGTTGATGCTAGAGGTCAGAGGAGAATGGGCCGACTGATTCAAGCTGATAGAAGAGCAACTTTGACTGAAATAACCACTCGTTACAACCGAGGTATGCAGCAAAGCATTTGTGAAGCCACAACACGCACAACCTTGAGGCGGATGGGCTACAACAGCAGAAGACCCCACCGGGTACCACTCATCTCCACTACAAATAGGAAAAAGAGGCTACAATTTGCACGAGCTCACCAAAATTGGACAGTTGAAGACTGGAAAAATGTTGCCTGGTCTGATGAGTCTGGATTTCTATTGAGACATTCAGATGGTAGAGTCAGAATTTGGCGTAAACAGAATGAGAACATGGATCCATCATGCCTTGTTACCACTGTGCAGGCTGGTGGTGGTGGTGTAATGGTGTGGGGGATGTTTTCTTGGCACACTTTAGGCCCCTTAGTGCCAATTGGGCATCGTTTAAATGCCACGGCCTACCTGAGCATTGTTTCTGACCATGTCCATCCCTTTATGACCACCATGTACCCATCCTCTGATGGCTACTTCCAGCAGGATAATGCACCATGTCACAAAGCTCCAATCATTTCAAATTGGTTTCTTGAACATGACAATGAGTTCACTGTACTAAAATGGCCCCCACAATCACCAGATCTCAACCCAATAGAGCATCTTTGGGATGTGGTGGAACGGGAGCTTCGTGCCCTGGATGTGCATCCCACAAATCTCCATCAACTGCAAGATGCTATCCTATCAATATGGGCCAACATTTCTAAAGAATGCTTTCAGCACCTTGTTGAATCAATGCCACGTAGAATTAAGGCAGTTCTGAAGGCGAAAGGGGGTCAAACACAGTATTAGTATGGTGTTCCTAATAATCCTTTAGGTGAGTGTATTTACGGTAGGACATTTACAAAATATCTTCATGAACATGATCTTAATATCCTAATGATTTTTGGCATAAAAGAAAAATGGATAATTTTGACCCACACAATGCATTGTTGGCTATCGCCACAGACACACCCGTGAGATCAGGACTGCTGTTGAGCTGCAGGGGCAGTTAGAAACGCTTTGAACATCTTAGAAAGGCAAATGACTCTGAGATGGCAAACGGGAATATGGTTTGTGTAACATTACTAACACATTATTAGCTGTTTAATAATGTAGTTGTTGCAGTTCAGGCAGGGTAGGGAAGGGGAGATATGGCAGCAGACAAACAAAAGAAAGATAATCCAAACTGGAGCAAACACAGGAGCAAACATAACAGCTTGGATACAAAGACAACACCAGACCAAGAACCACTCAAACTCAAGGCAATATATGCTAATAAATTAAAAGGAAACGTGTGCACTTCAATTAGAAACCAAGGCAACTAACAATGAATGAGGCAAAGCAGAAACAGGGAAAACCAAACTAAAACTGACACCAAACATAACTCTTACAGTAGTCAAGCCAAAGGCTCATCATATCAATTACCATTATGTGTCCGACGTTACAGAGAGCGATACATAAAACACATTTCCATTCTGATAAAAGTGCAATTCTGAGAAATAATGTCAGAATTGTGATATAAACTCGCAATTGCAAGTTATAAAGTAGAATAGCGAGATTTAAACTTGCTGATAATTCAGACTTTTTGCTTGCGATTCTGAACTCGCAATTGACCTATCGGTAAGCCCCGCCCCCCCTTAGTTACTGTTGCTAACTCGGACAAACAAACAGAGTTGCTAACTGTCTTACAATGACAGCTGTCAGTGTGAAAACTTTGTCTCAAGATGCTTTTGATCAATTTCTCGTCGAGGAGCATTCAAGTGGGACTTAAATATGCCATGGAGGGATATATAAAAGATTTTTTTTAAATTTGATGGGTAACAAGATTCATTTGGAAGTGAGGATTTACAGATCACAATGCAATCGCCCTTTTTTATTCTGTAGTGGAAACAAGGTTCCTTAGATTATATCTGGTTTTTCATGGTTTCTAGCTGGTCCAAACTTGTTCAGACGCTTAATCAGGCTGGTTACGGCTGGTTAATTTGTTGCATCCAGACGTTTCACAATCCAGTTTATTACCTGGTCATTCACGGCATGTTTCTGGGTGATCCTCTAACTCATCTGACCCGCTTTTCTCTGAGAAATGAATATATCAGTGTAATCATCTGGTGTTCATGTTTACATCAGGCGGACCTCATCCTGTGCGCGAAGGAAGTGACGCGGCTACAGTCGGATCTGGTGACCCGGATGGCGCTCCTGAGGGAAACCGTGCACACTAACACTACAGTGCCCACAGCGCACGTGTTTGTGAGGGATTTCTCTAATGCTGTTGCCCATCTCTGTGCTGAATGCTCACTGATAGATTAATTTATATAGTGCATTATTCCAAAGTGTCTGTCATGAACAGAGTGGTTTTGAATAAGTACTACTATTGGAGCATTACAGAAACTTTCTGTTATTCCAGTACAATAGTGCCACGCTTGTGATCACATGTAGATTGATTACAGCCGTCACTGTTTTTATCAGCCTCATTTCACAGCGGTGGCTACGCTGTGGGCGGAACTGGAAGCTGAGATGCTGCTACTGAGCATGCTCACTAACGTGATGCCCGGCCTGAGAGCCTTCCTGTCAGCACAGTCTCTGCTGAGCCCGGAGCAGCTGGAGCTGCTGCTACACGGCCTGCAGATCCCATCGGACATGGACAGATCCGCTGCGACGGCAGGTGTGTGACACCAGTGCCTCACTGGTCACGAGTCACTCTGTTATCAGAAGACAGAAATGGCTCATTCTGGAGTCAGATGCTTCTGAATAATGGCTGTTAAAATAGAAAGTGCTTAAAGAGGGGGAATATGTTTTTTTTGTGTAGATTAAAGCATGAAAACCTATTCTAGAAGAGCCCAAAGACAAATCAAGATTGTAAAATGGCATAATATGTCCTCTTTAATAGTCATAAATAATGTCAGAGCTCATTTCTTTCGATGTCAGTTTGAAATAGGACGTGTTTGCATGAGATTCACCCAGTTAACATGTTTTTTATTTCAGAAGAGCGCATCGTAGTGTCAGAGATGAGTTCATGCGAGTGGATTTTTCCTGAGAGCTCAACTAACTTTGAGAACGTGCCACTGCAATTTAAGGGCTTTTGTGGATTGACCCTCGTACAGAAGAACGGCCTTTTACTGCCAGGTACAGTGAATCTAGACGCTCTGACCGATGCAGAACAGAATTCACTGAAGTACATTGATATTGATATTCTATATTTGATAACCTGGGAAAGTTAGACTGTCTACATGGGCAGCTGACCTGCACACGATTTCTTGTTCTCAGGAAATCCAAACATTGGCGTCCTAAAGCACAAGGAGAAATACTACGCTTTTAGCTCGAGGAGCGCTGCATGCGAGTTCGCCTCTAAAGCAGACGAGTACACCAGCGCTGTGGTCGAGATGGCGAAGAGGACGCCCGAGCTCATCCAGCTGCTCCAGCTGCATCAGGAGTTTGCCAGCGTGACTCCCTACGCAGAGGTACGGCGTGACATCAACCGTTCATGGATAGCAGGAACAAATATCATGCACGCCAACATCAAAATGCAGTTAGGACAGTACTACAGTAAAGAACTAGCTCGTCTGCTGCATCGCAACCAAAACGCTGCGTCTGAACCAAGCATGCTACACACGTCCTGAAAAGTGAAGCCAAAGCGTCTCGATCGAATATAGAATTTTCTCCAGCAGAAGATAGCGAAAGGGCATCCATCTTTGTTGCAGTCTATGGTCTGAACACACCAAGAGGACTAAAGGCGATTGTCAACTTGCATGTGCGTTGTGTGCCTGCGTGCAAGGAAAGATCTGTCAGGTATCAATAGTCTATAGCCGCGTTTCCACCGAAATTACCCGGAACAAACTGTCCCAGAAAAGTTTCCCCCCAGACCTGCTACTGTCTGCGTTTCATTCGCGGTCTAAAGTACTGTGAAGATAGTCCGAAGATAGACGTAGGACTGCGCGACTTTCCAGTTCTCCGCATACAAGCTTAATAAAGCCTGAACCTCATCACCGGTCCATCGGTTAGTATTTTTTAAACCCCATTGTTGATTCGAATAGAAAACAACTCACACTGCAGACTTTTAAAAATGGTGCTTGAAATAAAATAGCGGGGGAACTGAACCAATCAGCATGTTCAGCACCCAAGTCCCACCCCCGAAAGTTCCTGAACTTTGAAAAAGTACTACCTCGCAAGCAGGGACTTCTGAGGGGGACATTTTTACCCGCAACTTAATTTAGCCCCTGATCCCTGTGGTCGAAACACAGAGTACCACCCAAAAAAACCCTAGTTTCTGCGGTGGAAACACGGCTTATTTTCGTCATTCGAAAAGGGAAACGGTAACTAGGACTGAGGATATACGAACCGTAAACAAAGCAGCACTTGCTTCAATTTTGAATATCAATCACACTGATCACAGACGGCTCATGTTGAAAATATTTGTGCATTCGAATGCTCAGGTAAAATGATGTAAAATTAGACCAGCCTTCTGTCTGTGCCGCCTTGACTTCTTCGCTCGCTTTCATCACTTTTGCTTTGTAAAGGCCCATTCACACTAAGAACAGTAACAGTCTGTTTATTCTAAGCTCACGCGCTGAACATATTGAACATGTTTTTGCCGTTCTTGCACTCACACGCCTTTACCCATCAGATGTCCACAGCATGCAATGTTTCGAGTGAATCTAGCTAGTGTAATCCATCTAATCTAACGGTGAATTTAGCTGACGAGTCAATATAGTGGAATAAAAACAACACCTAGGGCCAGATTTACTAAACAGGGCAAATTAGCAAGAGCTCAATTCCAGAAACGTGCCGATGGGAGTGTAAAGTTCAGTGTGTGATCTACTGACGACACAAATTAATGAACACAGACGCATACGGATCATTTCCATCATGACCAACACAATCTACCAGTTAGCGTCTGGTTTAAGAAATGTGTTTTTGGGCGGTAAATAATGGCGTAAACTGACGAGCGCAAACCTCAGTAAATCACCTCCTGATTCATTTAAATACTCTCCTCCCATAAATACTGCGTCTGAAAGAGAAACACCTACAAATGCATATGCAATAAGATCAGCCGCAAAAACAACCCTGTCCACGCCTTTCAGCGCTAATGTTTCACTGTGTGCGTTTAGTAGATCCTGACGGTAGTTTTTTAACGGTTTGCACTGACGCAAGCAGTTAGTAAATCTAGTCATCCAGTTAGTCTTTTTCACTACAACTTCAAAGGAAGTAAGACAATGTTGTCGAAACTAGCGCTGGATAGCTACGGTTATTTTTTGTTACACTGTTTGCTAGCCTGGCATAATGATCTCATCTCCGTTAACACTTCGATGACTGACTGTTTTCCATATATCCTTAACTTTAAGCTGACAAGCAGTGGATTTTCCGGGACCTCTGCGATGAACTGCCACAATGTCGTCTGCCATTTTAAATGCGCATGCCCTTAAACTCGAATGGATTCTGATTGGCGTTCTGAAAGTGATCCCAGCGATATCGTTCCTCTATATCGTTATTGTTATATCTGTGGTTTGAACTTTGCTATTCGTTTATATTTAGAACTATATCTTTATCATTATCTTTATAGTTATTGTCCTTGGTGTGAACAAGCCTTTACTCTACTAAAGAAATAGTGTTTGACTTTTTAACTCTTTCCCCTGCCGCCGTTTTATGAACACAGGCGGACAACATTGGCTGGCTGGGAAGTGTTGTCATGAATGATGGAAAAATCAATGGAAGGGAAGAGTTAAGGGCATTTTTGTAAAATCCAGGGTAAAAAAGTAAAAACTAGGTGTTCTGCTTGTGTCTCAGATGCAGTCAGGACAGAAACTGCTGGTGAAAGTCATTTCTAAAAGTGACGCCAGCATACAAACAGAGATACACCCTCTGGAGACCAACATCGTGAAGTCCTACGAGTGGAACGAGTGGGCGCTCAGAAGGAAAGCCATCAAACTGGTGAGAACCCAACCTAAACCAACCACATGACCTCAGTCCAGACACAGAGTTTAACCAGAATCAGTCTCTCTGTTTTAGGCAAATCTACGAAACAAAGTGACGCGCTCAATGCAGACAGATTTGAGTCACATGAGACGGCACAACAGCACACAGACGTTCCTCCCGAGAGACGCCAGCAGCCAGACGAAGCGAGACGGAGAGAGTAATGTACCCAAACCTCAGGTGTATCTGTCTGGGCTGAGAGGAGGGATGAGCGCAGACACACACATGACCAAAGTGGATTTAACCAGAGCTGTTGATGAATGATGTACACACTCAATAAACTCCTCAATCAGCATTTGTTTCTGTCCTTTGTACACATGATCCTCCTGACTAGCTAGTATTTAGATATTTCAACTTGACCGCTATGAGAAAGAGATAAACGCCTCTGTAACGACACTCCTACATGCTCTTCAGGTGTGATTGGCTGTATTCTGGATTATTTCTGGGTAATGAGTGAGAACAGGTGAAGCAAATAGACCAATAATCAGGGAAATTGTATTAATGTAAGCAAAAAAATGGTGTAACAAAATCAATGTGTTTTAGAACGGCAGGAGACGTATACAAATCTCTCTGCATTAATAAATCAATTTTAAAAAAGTAGCCTGTGTTTGTTTGGGATTTGACTTGTCATTGGGATTGTTGACCACCGCTGTACCACTCGAGTATGAATTAAGTTTCTGAAAAGAGCCCAGAAGTTCCCTTTGACAGCAGTAACCAGCGTGTCCGCACAAGAGAAGCGCTCTTCAATTGTCACTCTTTACAATAGTAAAAATAATCAGCTTCATTGCACTCACAGGGCCCTATCACAGGCGCGACGCAAGTGTGTTCTGCTAGTTTCAGCCGGACGCAGTTCTCATGTTCACGTCCAGCTCCACGTTGTTTAAATATCAAATGCACTGGCGCATCTGTTCACCCATGGGCGTCTGGTCTGAACACCAGGAGTTCAGGAGCATTGCTGGAGCGTTGCTATTGTGAGGAACTGAAAACGACTGCGCCATTGACCAACACACACCTGCTCTGAAGTCAATAGTGCAGTATTTGTGTGTTATTTAAAGGGTGTGTTAGTAATATGAGCCTATAGGCGGTGCACAACACACACACACTCTGACTATTACACACACAGGGACGCGCAGCAGCAAACACACACGTTTAAATATTAAAATTAAAGGATTCCTCACTGGAGAAGCGTTCAGTCTCTCCTCATGTAAATAGTGAATCCGCTCATGGCGCGAGCACAACTGGCTTTTAAAGGGAAAGGGAGATGAGACTCTGATTGGTTTATTGCACGTTATGCCCAAAACACACCCATGACTCATTAAGAGACTAGGGACAACCCTTTTGGACCATGTGCCAAACATCAAATATTAGATCAAATTAGCACAGAATCAACTTTGTGCCTTTTACCCCGGTGCGCCATTAGCCCCGTTGAACCCTATAACTGTTCAGAGTCCAGACTTTCTGTCAGTCTGAAGATTAATGTGTGACAGGTCACAGGTAAGCGGGGTCATGCGGTGACATCATGTCCTCCAGGCTGACTATATTCAGGACATGTTAAAGGAACACGTTTGGACATGGCCTTCCTGGGATGTATTGCCCATTCATCTGATGTTTAGGGTTTGTGTGTTTATGTTAATGATGTTGTGGTCATGCCCACTTTTCACAGTTTGACCCCCAATGTGAACATGTTTATAAACGGGTCAGTCACTCGGTCAGTATCAAAGCGTTTGTGTGGTTTAAGCCAATCTTCCATCTCAGAGCTGATCTCCAGCACCGGTCAGATCTGACTCTGAACTTACCTTTAGAAACGATGGTGACCTGTGCATGTCCAGGTGGCACAGTACACAAAGGGATAGTGTTGGTTTCAAAACGAATCAAGCAGCCAACGAGGACCGCATGCTCTTAAAATAAAGCTTTAAAATGCAATTCATTTGGGGCAAGGGGGAGATCTGAGAAATGACGAACACTTCTCAAAGTAGCTTTTACCTCAAGTTCAAGTGACCTGTAACTACACCCTCAGACTGACGCTTCTTTAGACTCATCACATGAGTGTCTTTCACATGCCCAGTCTGACTGTTCAGCATTATTACAAAAGGACTATAATACACTAGGTACATTGGCTCTGATGTTGCCCTTGTGCATAAGTTGAATATAAAAAGCCCTGCTTGCATTAGGTCTCCGTATGTACAGTACAGATAGGGCAGTTTCAGCCTCCAGGATGAGGTAGTTAACCAACCCTTTCCAAAAGAAAATCCTAAAAAAAGAAAAAGGGGTTCCGAAAAGAACCATTTCACCTGGAATGCCTGGTCAATCACGCCAGGTTACAACTGAGAGAGGAGAAATCAACGCAAGACTCGAGCTCATCCTCATGATAAGCCGGTTAAAATGCACAAAAATATACATCAAAGCTCCTCCAAGCCACTTCAAACATCTACAAAGTGCAAAATACATGTAACGTTAAGGATAAAACTCCTTTGGGCTACTCGACCTCCAAAAGTATAGCATTTGTCATGACACAAGGGTTCTGGGACATTCTTATAAACTTAAAAAGAACAAATTAAATACAAAAAAACAATACACAAAGAAGAGTCCAAACATGTCTAATGGTGACTCTGCGGTGGTGATGGCAATCTTGGAGGCAGACAGGGAGAAGATATGCTTCCGTAAGGCAGGAACTGAGATGGGCCGTGGAACGGACCTTACCATCATCATCATCATCATCATCATCATCACATCCGCTGGCGTGACCCCACTGAGCTAGTCAGTCTTCACTGGGACATGTCAGGACCAGCCTCGACCCCTTTTCCCTGCTAGCCAGGTAACAAAAGGAACACAAATTAGAGGAGCGTTAACAATGAATACAACACAAAGGAAAAAGATAACATTAAAAGTGGATAATATTTAGCGCTTTGAAGTGCTGGAAAAAGTGTGAAGCCCTTTCAAAAGTGCTTGAATCTCACTCTCAAAAGGTTGTACAAACCCTGAGATGAATAATGTAAAAACATTGGACTATTTCTGCCACAATCCCATGGTTTCAGTTAGCATTACCACATTAAATCCATGGTGAACGTTGCTGAAAAGCCTTCTATAACTTGTTCGCTCATGGCTCGATACTTCTCCTGGTTTCCACGTCAGCTCTGTTTGATCCGATATGGTTTATAACAGAACTCGGAGCTGAAATTGAAAGCTTCCCACTAGATCTGGCAGTGATGTTATTCATTTTGCAGTGAATTCAAGCATTTTCCCACTGGATCTCCCAGCTCTGTGTAGTAATGGTGTCACATGATCAAGATCTGTCAGCGAGTAAACCGGTTCTGAGCTTACGCTGAACTGCACTATTATTGCTCCGGCTGATAAATGGTGAGCACCGCACAGCTTAAACGAGTACTGCGGTTTGGTTTCACTTTCGTTTTGTTTGGCATTTTTCAATGTAGCAAAAATGGCAGCTCTTATCAGTTGGGGAACGTGGTGGTGCCACCAGTGCGACACAATTTAGGGTCGCAAAATGCAACCAGTTGGTCGCAGTCCGGAGCCCTGCACACCTGAACAAGATCTTCAGGATGACTTAAACAAGCGTGGAGCTGAAATATGCAGAAAGGCAGCCCCTCCAGGAGCAGGATGGGACACCCCTGATGTAAATCCGTAAAACTCACATTTGCGTCTTCGCTGCTTGGCGCTGTGCCTTCCTCTCTTTCCGCTTCTGGTCAGGTGGCTTGGTAAACACAATCTCAATGTGCTCTCCCTCTAAATCTTTGCCGTTCATTTCCGCCAGCGCCTGTGAACATCCACATCGTCACACCACTGTAATGACCACTCAAAGGAAAAACACTTCCCATCCAAATTAAAGTACAGTCCAAAAGCGTTCTCACCTTGACCGCTCCATCCCTCTCGTCGAAGTGAATGAAGGCGTAGTCTTTCAGTTTCTTTACTCGCTCCAGTTTGCCAAACTGGCCGAATGCTTTTTCAAGTATTTCCTCTGTGACGCTGTTCGCCAGGTTCCTGACAAACAACACTTTCACCTAGAAGCAGATGAGATGACAACGTGAGCTCCCTAGTTATAGAGAAGAGCGATCCTTAAGTGTTTAGATCCGTGGAAAACCCCAAGACTTTGATCGACAGTGGATAATTCAGCAATAGGCCAACATGTGCAGTCTCTGAACGGCTGTCAAGTCAGCATAAAACTCTAGAACAGCGCACATAACCCATCATCTGCACAGCCAGGCTGAAGCACATGGCGATCTTGGATCTACCACATGAGAAAGTGATTCAGGTGGATCATGTTCTGACCTTCGCCATGACCTCCGGGTCAGGATCCTCAATAGGGTCGGCCCACTCGACGGTGACCACATTGCCCCAGACCTTCACCTTCCCGCTCATGAGCCTCCGTCGAGCCTGCGCTGCTGTTTTGTGGTCCTCGTACTCCAGAAAACAGAAGCCCCTGTTCTTTTTCTTATCATCCGGCTGATGGTAAAGGATTACGTCAGTAAGACCCTCTAACAAAAACAGAATAAACAAACATTAAATCCATCTTTAAAGAACCCAAATAAACGAAGCACGTCGAGATGTGCAGGAATGCGCCCTCATTTCAAGGCAAAGCTCACCTGTGACTTTGGAAAACTCCAAAGTTTTTGTGCCAGGTTTTCAAAGCAAAATTGGATTGGATCACCCTGATCCAGATACACACCTCTTCAGATGACCAAATCTGGATTACTAGTGCTCTACGGAGCCCCTAAAGGGACATGGTGATGGAAAAAAAAAAAAAACATTTTGTCAAGATTTGACCCAATCCGATATATACGAAATCCGATCCGATTACTTCTGAACTGGCCCTAGTGCTTAAAGGGATAGTTCACCCAAACATGAAGATTACCCCATGATTTACTCTCCCTCAAGCCATCCCAGGTGTGTATGACTTTCTTCTTTCAGACAATCAGAGTTATATTAAAAAATGTCCTGGCTCTTCCAAGCTTTATAATGGCAGCCCAAAATTTGAAGCCCAAAATTATAAAAGTGCCCCACACGGCTCCGGGGGTAATAAAGGCCTTCTGAAATAAATCAATGGGTTTGTGTGAGAAAAATATCCATATTTAACACTTTATAAAGTAAAATATCTAGCATCCGGCGGACCGCCTTCCGTATTCAACTTACGAGAAAGCGTAACTGCGATGATGGACGTATCAATCATTTTGAACTGATCCAACGCAGCAAGTTTGGCTACAAAATGAGTACCCCTGACCGCAATACAAAACTGACTGAACGAGCTTCCTCAAGTAAGGAGAAACAACCCTCTACAATGCGAGTTAATCTTCACTCTGGGCGACTAAATAATATCAGATTTTACTCGCCAGTGTGTGTGTTAGAGGCTAAGAATAAGTTTAGCATAGATATATTTTCACTCACTGAACACTCAGAGAAACTGTTTCGCTCTTCGTCAAGAGATCTGTCTATTTCAGTTCAGCTTTCATCCAGACCATCAAAGATGAACACAACTTTACACTCCTCATAAATCCTTGAGTCCAGATCTTGAAGTTCAGGATGAAAGTCCAGCAGAAGTCCGTGAAGACTGTACTGATGATCTCGGATCAAGTTCAGCTCTCGAAATGGAAGCACAAACATGAAGTCTACATCCTGATTGGCTCTTCCCTCGGCCCAGTCCAGAATGAACTTCTGCACAGAGACGGTTTTTCTGATTCCAGCGATGCCTTTAGTAAGAACAGTCTTGATCTGCTCTTTCTCCTCAAGTCCTGGTTCAGGCGAGGCTGTAAAGATGTCATTGCAGTAGATTGGATTGTCTTGTGAGTGTTGTGTTCTGGCTGTGTTCTCCATCTGTAAAACCTCATGTTCTTCACTCACTCCTCCTCTCTCTCCCTCTATGATGTAGAGCTGTGTGTAGATCCTGTTCAGGAGGACTTCATTCCCTCATATAATCTCTCATACTTGTTCTTCATGCTGGTTTTGTGTCTGTCTTTGACTCTCTGGAGTTCATCATTCACTGGTTGAGGAGAATCTCCAGTCTGATCATCTCTATCCTCTCTGATCAAACAACAAATGACAACAAAAAAACAGGTTAAAAATAAGGATTTAAAAAAAGGATTTAAATGTATGAATACAATTAAAATTATATAGTAAAACAATACAGTCAATATTGTATTGTCTGTATAATTAATGTCTTACATTAATAAACTCTAATACATCTCTAGTTTTTCCTCCTCCGTTTAAAAAAAATGTCCACATGAAAACGCAAAAACACACTATAACCCTAACTGTAAAGCCATGCTGGCCAATCAGACGACAACACTGCAACCGAAAGATCTTCATCCTGGCAGGAGTTTGGTTTCAGTGACCGGATACTGCGTTTGCGTGTGGACGAACAGCCAAACCACACAGAAAAAGATGTGCTTTAGAAAGATGAAGATCTCTCTCTGCTCCCTCTGTTCTCCATAATGACAAACTGACTTCAGACCTGCACACAGAGAACAAATCACACACACCGCTTTAACTGTTCCAGTGGAAACCTGATCTTACTGGAGGATCTTCTGATGTCCATAAAGTGATGGTTTACTGACCGTGGATCAGATCTGAGCCGCTCTCAGACGGTCTGACCTCACTGATGCTCTTACTGAACATTGTTGACGATTATTTTTCATTACTGATGCTTAGTTCCTGAAGCACTAGTAAATAACCCCTGAAAGCTTAAACATCACATGTGTTAAATGCTCAATAGTTGCTCTCCCTCAATGAGCTTCAATGCATTTATTAAACAAACACGTTCATTAAATATTCACTACCCATCAAGCTGACTTAAGTTTCACTTCAATCTTATTATTCCAACACATTCATTCTTTTTATGTGGAAAATAGGTGCCGGTACTCCTATTGTTTGCATATTAGATAATCATTATAATATATCCACCAATGTCTATGAGTCCAGCAATCATAACTCTACAGATATCACAGCCTTCTAAAACAATATGAACAAAGTCTTGTCATGTGATGATTGTTGTGAAATCTCCAGTGAACTAAAACAGCTCTAATAAAGCGATTCATGTCAGGATTAATCACAACCGAGTGAAAGAGAAACTGCTGAGATGCTGCTTTCCTTCAAATATTTCAGTTAAATATTGCACACTTATGCAACCATGATATTATGTCTTTTATTTGACTTTTCTCCTCTTAAATCGGCACACTATTTATTTAGTTTGCATTATCACATTAAATGTGGAAAATGTTCTTATTTATCTTCATCCTTTAGCCTAAAGTGTTATTATATTCATCAGAACTATGGATCATAATGAAGCTGATCACGTGGCTCGAGGCCTACAGGAGCGCGATCGCCTTCCGATTTCATTTCAATGTTTACATTTCCACATTTGTATATCTCAGATTGTAAAGAATCTGCAGATGAATCTGAGCCGAAGGCAAACAAATAATGCCTTTAATTTTTGTTCTATAACTGTACAGACCTTTGTTCACATGTAATTTAGTTTCATTACAACTCAGTTAATATTCATTAATCCTAAAGTTTATTGGACTGAACCTTCACTCATAAAACATTAGTGATGTTAATAATATGTGGGAATTTAGAGTTCTCTCAAGTTCTCCTAAGAATTTTTTAATTCAAAACCGTTGTGATATTTCCATACGGGAATAATATGAGGTGTGAGGAAAAACTGTATCTCAGTGCTTTTGAGAGCAGATGCAAAGTTTCCCGTGGGAACGCAACACTTTTTATGGAGCCCCTAAAGGGACATTATGATGGGAAAAGTGCCATATCAAAGCTTTTGTGTTCTGTGTTCTATAATAAAGAATCGGTAGTGTTTGATATTAACCCTTTATTTAGTTGACATGATTGAGTGTGTTCAGTGAGTCGATGTGTTTGTATTTTGGCTGGCAGTGGCAGTGTAGGTGAAAAGCTTTAGTTACTTGATTCAGAAACTGAATTACAAAACCTACAGTAAATAAACCGACTGAGCGAGAGAAAACAAAGAATTATATTATCCATTAGAATTTCAGAACTTCAGCTCAATAAAGCCAGTTTATAAACTCCTATGTTTTCTAGTCTTAAAGGTGTTTTCCGTTTAGTGGTAATTGGTTTCTTCAGGTGTGAATTATTGCTTTCCACTGTCACTTCCGGGGCTTCCTCGGGGCCAAGGGTCAGGGTTTATCGGATCCAAAGCGGGCCAGCTCGGGCTGGAGGAGTGGTTACGAACAGAGGCGGAGTTTACCTGAGTCTGGAGACGGCAGCGCCGCGGATGATTTCCCAGGACATAGACGTTTCGGTTATAGATAGTATTTTGCAATATAACAATTTTCTATCCATACACAGGGGGCATACTTTAAATGTATTGAAATGAATAAGGCATCTTTGAGTAAACTTCGAGTATCATTTGAGTATCTCATTGCCGGGCCGAGTGTCCTGGTTTTCGGTAATCAAAATATGGTCACCCTACACACCAGATAACATCAGCATTAAAGGAACACGACAACTTTTTGGGACTTTAGCTTATTCACCGTATCCCCCAGAGTTAGATAAGTCCATACACACCATTCTCATCTCCGTGCGTGCCATACTGTTTTCAGGCGCTGTGTTATATCATTGCGCCGCTACACCCATGGTACGGCAGCAAAGCTCCTGGATTATTACGCAGGAATGAGAGTATAGTCCCTAGCCATATCGTTCTAGAAAATTGCAACTTTTCATTTTCCGTCGGTCTTAGTACACAATGTAACTACACACATCACAACATGTAAATAGGAAAATGTTGGTGTTATTTTGTCTCTTATTGAGCAGTAGGCTAGCTGGAGCCGTTTACCTCCAGTCTTTGTGCTAAGCTAGGCTAGCGGTGTGTGCGTCAGACAGAGTTATGGCACGCACGGAGATGAGAATGGTGTGTATGGACTTATCTAACTCTGGGGGATACGGTGAATAAGCTAAAGTCCCAAAAAGTCAGCGTGTTTCTTTACAGACTTTCACAATCATTTCAGCTCTAAACTCACTTTCAGACAGCAGCGAGTGTTTGAATAACTTCTGTGGATTCTGATCACCGTATAAGACTATGCGCGCTAACCCTTACCACAATCAGACAGATCATATAGGCTAGCACAGTCGTGTGTTTGATACATCTGTCAGAGCGTCTCGTCTCTTTACACCGGACTGTCTGATATCCATATTTAGCTCCGCATGTCTTAAGAAAAAGCAACCCTGTTTCTTCGGGAGCTTCCTCTGTTCCCCTGAGTGACAATATAGTATTGGGACTGTGACTGGAGAGTGCTTAAGCTGCTCAGGTCGTATTTTAGAGAAAATGTGTAGAAATGATCGTTTTTCTGTCCTCTGACCACAAATAAACAGAAACAGACGCGACTGAATAACGTGTGCCCTCTTTCTTCTGTGAAATAACAGTAAATATCACTTTATTTCTGTGGGATTAATGTGCAATCTGACACAGATGAATTCATTATGATCAATGCATCACTTATTACTGTAAAACTATGGTAAAACATCGATGCCTGGGTTCTAAATCCACAAGAATGCCAACAAACGGCCGCTGTCATGTTGGTTTTGCGATCTTGCTAGTTTCCAGTGATTTCTCTCCGATTAGTTTTCTGATAAACTTCATCTGTTGGTGAGATGACGGGTGTGTGTGGTGTTGTTCAGAGGTGTGTTACGGGCGGGTTTAGTGAAGCTTTCATAAAAATCACTTAAACATCCTAATGGAACTAAAGCCTAATCCTGACTTAATCTAAGCCCTGTCTGTGGAACCAGGCTAATATGTAAAATACTAAACTGTCACAATGTTAACATTTTAATATTTGCTGAAATGCAAAGTCCCAGACCAGTTATTGCATTTGACTATGGAAATTACAGTCACTTTTTGCCATGTACTTGAGCAAATCACAGCTTCAGTAGATAAAAGTCCACCCAATCAGCACACACATGGCCTAAAGCCCCGCCCCCCGACAGTATTAATGAGCCTGGGCTTTGCTCCTCAGACAGCAGACTGTGAACTCTGACACTGGACAGGACGCAGTGTGTTTCAGCTCGTACACGCTCAATATGGTTGATGCATTTTGTGCCTCTTGGAAACTGGTCGACAGCCAGAACTTCGATGAATACATGAAAGCACTGGGTAAGCAGAAGGAGGTGCAGTCTGGAGTTTAAACGCATGAAGTATATTTTCTGTGTGGTTTGTTTTCTGATGTTTTTGTTCCACAGGTGTTGATTCTGCCATCAGGGACGTAGGAAATGCTGCCAAAACCACGGTTGTCATCAGTTGTAAGGGTGACCGAGTCGTCATGGAGACGCTTCTGAGCAACACCAACGTCAAAGTCAAAGAGATTTCCTTCAAACTGGGAGAGGAGTTTGAGGAAACCACAACCGATGACAGACGCACAAAGGTTTGTGTTTCTTCATTCATCGAGTCTACAGCACATCTGACAGCAGTTTCTGAAGCACTTCTGGCAGGTTATGTCTCTTTTTACCCTGCATGAATTTGTTCATGTGTGACACATTTTGTTTATATCATGCACAACGATAAAACTCCTAAAAAACACACTCACATCTCGCCATCTCATTTCAGTCCATTGTAACTTTGGATGGAGGAAATCTGGTCCATGTTCAGAGGTGGGACGACAAGGAGACGACGTTCATCAGAGAAATCAAGGGTGGTCAAATGATTTGGGTGAGCAGCATTATTAATGTTTTATATCTATAAATGATGTTGAATGTTCCTGACCGTCCTCTCGTTTCCAGACCATGATCTTTGAGGGCGTGCAGGCGGTCCGCACATACGACAGGGAATAATGTCCCACTGATGATGTGTGACGCTCCTCTGCCAGTGAGATTCGTGGGAACGCTGCAGAGCGTCAGGAAATGTTGAGGATTTCTTTTAAACTGAATAAAATACACAAACTGATCAAACTGAGTCTGTTTTACTCTCTTATGCAAACGCTTCATTCTCTTTAGATCGATATCCATGATTCCAGAGTCCGGATTTCTGTCATTCGATCAAGACAGCGTATCGCAGAATATCTGTGCTATATATAACAAATAAAACTTACACACACACACAGAGTAACTTGTGATATATTTTGTCTGAAACCCAAGTTACGTAAGAAATGGAACAAAAATATACAAAAACTTGAATACTGTTTTCTAAAGTGTTGTGTGAGTTTACGGCTCAGACTCCAGTATGAGATCTCAGAGCGAGAGAGCGTTAAACTGATGCATGCTGGGAACATTAGAATCATCATCAGAGGAAGAGAAAAGCTCAGCATCTCACACACACCGACTGAACTACAGGAAGGGTTTATCAGCTCTGGATGAGGGATATAGTTCACTAGAAAAGAGCAAAATAATCTCCCATTAGGAACAACACAAGTGAACTGGGGATTGTTCACGTCACAGAGAATCATTTAAATATTCATGTCTCTAATCTTGATTTATTGTTCTAATTGAATGCAATTTAAATGTATTTTTAAATAGTTCTAAATAAAGTTAAAATATTAATAGTTAAATAATAGTTAAAAGAAAAAAAATGCATTTCTCAATTGTTTCAGAAATTGAGAAAAAATACATAATACATCAATGTGTCTGCTAAATTACTGTAACTTTACAGTAGATTATAATGATGTCCTTTATTACTGTCGTCATTCAGAAAACTGTATGCTAGAGTGCTACAGCGAACATTTGCTAGAAGATTAACACTTAGCTACGTTAAAGACGACAAAACCACAGTAGCCTAAAATTACTGACAGTTTTGCTTTCGTTTGCTCCATCTTTGAGAGCTTTCCCTCAATGCTCCACCTGGCCGCTTCCTCGAGTCCGTCACACTGATTATTACTCTGTTACTCTGAGTGTGTGAGAGCATGAGTGAGTGAGTGAGTGTGAGTGTGTGAGAGAGAGAGCATGAGTGAGTGAGTGTGAGTGTGTGAGAGAGAGAGCATGAGTGTGTGTGTGTGTGTGTGTGTGTGTGTGTGTGTGTGTGAGTGTGAGTGTGTGAGAGAGAGAGCATGAGTGTGTGTGTGTGTGTGTGTGTGTGTGTGTGTGTGTGTGTGTGTGTGTGTGTGAGTGTGTGTGAGTGTGAATTCCCCTCAATGCTCCACCTGGCCGCTTCCTCGAGTCCGTCACACTGATTATTACTCTGTTGCTCTGAGTGTGTGAGAGCATGAGTGTGTGTGTGTGTGTGTGTGAAAGCATGAGTGAGTGAGTGAGTGAGTGAGTGTGAGTGTGTGAGAGAGCGTGAGTGAGTGAGTGAGTGAGTGACCAAGTGTGTGTGTGTGTGTGTGTGTGTGTGTGTGTGTGTGTGTGTGTGTGTGTGTGTGTGTGTGTGTGTGTGTGTGTGTACCTTCTGCAGCTCCAGGGTGACGTCTGCTCCGGCGAGGCTGAAGCGCTGTACGGCGTGAGGGAGACAGTAACCCTCGAAAACAGGAACACTGTGACTGACGCCGTCTCCAGAGTCCAGCACCACACCCACACACACACACACACACACACACACACACAGTCTGACCATCATCAACAGAAGAGGATTCATTAGTTTCAGATGACTTTAGCTTAACCCTAATGAAGCGAGTGTGTGATGTGGTCAGGGTTCTGAATGATGATCATGATCTCCTGCGGTCTCTGATGGTCAGACTCTGGGTCAGTCTTTAGTGGAACTGTCCAAACCTCCGTCAGCTCCAGCTTCAGTGTCTCTGCTGTCAGATCTCATGATTTGATCAAATGCAGGAATAACTGATATTGTTAGTAATATTTCAGCTGGACTGAAGCAGCTTTAACAGATCAAGAACAATCCTGCGTATGAAATATGATCATCAGCTTTTGAGGAAGAGTTATTAGTTCATCGGTCAATCATCACTGCATAATGTTTTAAAACTACAGATCATAAAACCAAGTATTTAAATATCACCATACTAAGATTATTGGCAGATATTGATATTTGCATTATGTAAGAACCTACTGTACCTCATTGATTTACAGTACACGCATCAGAACTCCATACGCAGTTTACTGCAGATTCTGATAATTATATTTCTGCTCCGTTTGAGTGAGAATATGGAGGAGAAACGGCTGGAGTTTATTCAGAATACATGAGCCATAAACACCTGATGGAGCAAATATGACTCAAATCAATCTTTTTTAGATTAAATATTGTCGAAAAGGTTTAATAAACTGGTCCTTATAAAAACATTGCCAGAGAGTGGAAATGTTCGAAATGTGTTAGAGACCCGTGGAAAGAAATGACATCAAATCCCAACGGATCACACATCCGTTATTAGAAATACACACATTATGGCGGATGACTAACTAAGAGTGAAGATCTGTTCAACAGTGACAGAGGAAAGCAGCGCTCATGAAGTGATCTTACTCTTAAATGACTGAGGTTTTTATTCGTTCGTTAGTGAGTGAGTGAGTGAGTGTAAAAGAGTGAGTGTGTGTGTGAGTGTGAGTGTGTGAGTGACTGAGTGACTGAGTGACTGAGTGACTGAGTGACTGAGTGACTGAGTGACTGAGTGACTGAGTGACTGAGTGACTGAGTGACTGAGTGACTGAGTGACTGAGTGACTGAGTGACTGAGTGACTGAGTGAGTGAGTGAGTGAGTGAGTGACTGAGTGACTGACTGAGTGAGTGACTGAGTGAGTGAGTGAGTGAGTGAGTGACTGAGTGAGTGAGTGTGTGAGTGAGTGAGTGAGTGAGTGTGATGAGCCGCTGTAAGCAGGACACAGACTGACCGGTGGTGCGTCCTGAGGCGTAGAGCACCAGCACAGCCTGCAGGGCCACAGACACCAGCGGGACACTGAAGACCTCGAACATTAACTCCACCGTCCGCTGCCGGTTCTGTGCCGGGTTCATGACGGCTTCGGTCAGCAGCACCGGATGATCCTCAGGACTCACGGACAGCTGCTGGAACGCATGGTGCCAGATCTACAGCACAGACAGAGAGGACACTGGGAAACACACCAGACCTACAGCACAGACAGAGAGGACACTGGGAAACACACCAGACCTACAGCACAGACAGAGAGGACACTGGGAAACACACCAGACCTACAGCAAAAACAGATAGGACACTGGGAAACACACCAGACCTACAGCACAGACGGAGAGGACACTGGGAAACACACCAGACCTACAGCACAAACAGAGGACACTGGGAAACACACCAGACCTACAGCACAGACGGAGAGGACACTGGGAAACACACCAGACCTACAGCACAGACAGAGAGGACACTGGGAAACACACCAGACCTACAGCACAAACAGAGGACACTGGGAAACACACCAGACAGAGGACACTGGGAAACACACCAGACCTACAGCACAGACAGAGAGCACACTGGGAAACACACCAGACCTACAGCACAAACAGAGAGCACACTGGGAAACACACCAGACATACAGCACAAACAGAGGACACTGGGAAACACACCAGACCTACAGCACAAACAGAGGACACTGGGAAACACACCAGACCTACAGCAAAAACAGATAGGACACTGGGAAACACACCAGATCTACAGCACAAACAGAGAGGACACTGGGAAACACACCAGACAGAGAGGACACTGGGAAACACACCAGACCTACAGCACAAACAGAGAGGACACTGGGAAACACACCAGACCTACAGCACAAACAGAGAGGACACTGGGAAACACACCAGACAGAGAGCACACTGGGAAACACACCAGATCTACAGCACAAACAGAGAGGACACTGGGAAACACACCAGACAGAGAGGACACTGGGAAACACACCAGACCTACAGCACAGACAGATAGGACACTGGGAAACACACCAGACATACGGCACAAACAGAGAGGACACTGGGAAACACACCAGACCTACAGCACAGACAGAGAGGACACTGGGAAACACACCAGACCTACAGCACAGACAGAGGAGACACTGGGAAACACACCAGACCTACAGCACAAACAGAGGAGACACTGGGAAACACACCAGACCTACAGCACAGACAGAGAGGACACTGGGAAACACACCAGACCTACAGCACAAACAGAGGACACTGGGAAACACACCAGACAGAGGACACTGGGAAACACACCAGACCTACAGCACAGACAGAGAGCACACTGGGAAACACACCAGACATACAGCACAAACAGAGAGCACACTGGGAAACACACCAGACATACAGCACAAACAGAGGACACTGGGAAACACACCAGACCTACAGCACAGACAGAGGAGACACTGGGAAACACACCAGACCTACAGCACAAACAGAGAGGACACTGGGAAACACACCAGATCTACAGCACAAACAGAGAGCACACTGGGAAACACACCAGATCTACAGCACAAACAGAGAGGACACTGGGAAACACACCAGACAGAGAGGACACTGGGAAACACACCAGACCTACAGCACAGACAGAGAGGACACTGGGAAACACACCAGACCTACAGCACAGACAGAGAGGACACTGGGAAACACACCAGACCTACAGCACAGACAGAGAGGACACTGGGAAACACCAGACCTACAGCAAAAACAGAGGACACTGGGAAACACACCAGATCTACAGCACAAACAGAGGACACTGGGAAACACACCAGACCTACAGCACAGACAGATAGGACACTGGGAAACACACCAGACATACAGCACAAACAAAGAGCACACTGGGAAACACACCAGACATACGGCACAAACAGAGAGGACACTGGGAAACACACCAGACCTACAGCACAGACAGAGAGGACACTGGGAAACACACCAGACATACAGCACAAACAGAGAGGACACTGGGAAACACACCAGACCTACAGCACAGACAGATAGGACACTGGGAAACACACCAGACATACAGCACAAACAAAGAGCACACTGGGAAACACACCAGACATACGGCACAAACAGAGAGGACACTGGGAAACACACCAGACCTACAGCACAGACAGAGAGGACACTGGGAAACACACCAGACCTACAGCACAAACAGAGAGGACACTGGGAAACACACCAGACCTACAGCACAGACAGATAGGACACTGGGAAACACACCAGACATACAGCACAAACAAAGAGCACACTGGGAAACACACCAGACATACGGCACAAACAGAGAGGACACTGGGAAACACACCAGACCTACAGCACAGACAGAGAGGACACTGGGAAACACACCAGACCTACAGCACAGACAGAGAGGACACTGGGAAACACACCAGACCTACAGCACAAACAGAGAGGACACTGGGAAACACACCAGACATACAGCACAAACAGAGAGCACACTGGGAAACACACCAGACATACAGCACAAACAGAGAGGACACTGGGAAACACACCAGACCTACAGCACAGACAGATAGGACACTGGGAAACACACCAGACATACGGCACAAACAGAGAGCACACTGGGAAACACACCAGACCTACAGCACAGACAGAGAGCACACTGGGAAACACACCAGATATACAGCACAGACAGAGAGGACACTGGGAAACACACCAGACATACAGCACAAACAGAGAGCACACTGGGAAACACACCAGACATACGGCACAAACAGAGAGCACACTGGGAAACACACCAGACAGAGAGCACACTGGGAAACACACCAGACATACAGCACAAACAGAGGACACTGGGAAACACACCAGACATACAGCACAAACAGAGAGCACACTGGGAAACACACCAGACATACGGCACAAACAGAGAGGACACTGGGAAACACACCAGATATACAGCACAAACAGAGAGCACACTGGGAAACACACCAGACAGAGAGCACACTGGGAAACACACCAGACATACAGCACAAACAGAGAGGACACTGGGAAACACACCAGACCTACAGCACAGACAGAGAGGACACTGGGAAACACACCAGACCTACAGCACAAACAGAGAGGACACTGGGAAACACACCAGACCTACAGCACAGACAGAGAGGACACTGGGAAACACACCAGACCTACAGCACAGACAGAGAGGACACTGGGAAACACACCAGACCTACAGCACAGACAGAGAGGACACTGGGAAACACACCAGACCTACAGCAAAAACAGATAGGACACTGGGAAACACACCAGACATACAGCACAAACAGAGAGCACACTGGGAAACACACCAGACCTACAGCACAAACAGAGAGCACACTGGGAAACACACCAGACATACAGCACAGACAGAGAGGACACTGGGAAACACACCAGACCTACAGCACAAACAGAGAGGACACTGGGAAACACACCAGACCTACAGCACAGACAGAGAGGACACTGGGAAACACACCAGACCTACAGCACAGACAGAGAGGACACTGGGAAACACACCAGACAGAGAGGACACTGGGAAACACACCAGACCTACAGCACAGACAGAGAGGACACTGGGAAACACCAGACCTACAGCAAAAACAGAGGACACTGGGAAACACACCAGATCTACAGCACAAACAGAGGACACTGGGAAACACACCAGACCTACAGCACAAACAGAGAGGACACTGGGAAACACACCAGACATACAGCACAAACAGAGAGGACACTGGGAAACACACCAGACCTACAGCACAGACAGAGAGGACACTGGGAAACACACCAGACCTACAGCACAAACAGAGAGGACACTGGGAAACACACCAGACCTACAGCACAGACAGAGAGGACACTGGGAAACACACCAGACCTACAGCACAGACAGAGAGGACACTGGGAAACACACCAGACCTACAGCAAAAACAGATAGGACACTGGGAAACACACCAGACATACGGCACAAACAGAGAGGACACTGGGAAACACACCAGATATACAGCACAAACAGAGAGCACACTGGGAAACACACCAGACAGAGAGCACACTGGGAAACACACCAGACATACAGCACAGACAGAGAGGACACTGGGAAACACACCAGACCTACAGCACAGACAGAGAGGACACTGGGAAACACACCAGACCTACAGCACAAACAGAGAGGACACTGGGAAACACACCAGACCTACAGCACAGACAGAGAGGACACTGGGAAACACACCAGACCTACAGCACAGACAGAGAGGACACTGGGAAACACACCAGACCTACAGCACAAACAGATAGGACACTGGGAAACACACCAGACATACAGCACAAACAGAGAGCACACTGGGAAACACACCAGACATACAGCACAGACAGAGAGGACACTGGGAAACACACCAGACCTACAGCACAGACAGAGAGGACACTGGGAAACACACCAGATCTACAGCACAGACAGAGAGGACACTGGGAAACAGCAGGACACAACATCACAGCTCATCTGAGGGAGAACAGCGCTCTTTAGGTCAGAGTGTGAATGTTCTGGACAGACAGGAGGAAGCACAAACCGTCACCAGGCCAGATGTCAGTCACCCGCTCTAATGAACGCCGTGGCATGTTTACTCCTCTTCAGATTCTGAAAGCTCTGTTTATATGAACTCTGCAGTCCACACACACCTTCAGCACGCCACGCTCACTGACCCCTTCATATATAACCTCACATGAGCACACGGCATTAGTGAACCTGATGAGAAAGCTGATCAGATTACAGATCGACACCCGATGTATTGATGTATTTACATAAAGGCTTTCCTGTCCAGCTGATCTATCAATTTGATTATACACAGATTATCTGAGCACATGTGAAGCACAGCAGCAAACGCCTGTCCTGCACACACACACACACACACACACGTGGCTGTGAGCCAGTGAGATCCAGTCGTTTTAATAGGAATGTACACAGACGTGTGAACATCACCTTCATTTATACAGCGCTTTCACAACACCGGTCGTTTCCAGCAGCTGTACACTGATAACAGGAGATTGTTTTGGCTGTACATCAGCTATTAATATACTAAAGTTATTGTCCAGCTAAAGTCAGTTTTTGATTGATTCATTTCCGTTGTAAATAATCATTAGTTATTTACTCACTTACACTATTTTAACTAAAACAGAAACTCTCATCACGTTCCGGCCGCCCATCTGCACGGCAACAGCACCGGCGCTAGAGAACACACACCTCGAGACCGGTTTAGAGAGTTTTGAAACGATACTGTTATCTTCGTGTAAACTTTAATTAACGTTAATCTGTGAGAACGGTGACAGCATGCACGTAAGCATCACGTGTTTAGTCTATAGGCAAGAGTGTGAGTACGTATGTGTGCAGGTGTGTAGTTTATTTACACTTAAACTGCTGGTTTGTTTATTAAGCGAGCAGGGCAACCACCCAGTAGAGCATTACAATCATCTAGCCTTGAGGCCATAAACGCATGAACTAACTGTTCAGCATTTTTTTTATTTTTAAAAAGCATATTTTTAAGATGGTAAAATGCAGTTTTACAGATGCTAGAAACGTGGCTTTCAAATGAGAGATTGGTATCAAAGAGCACACCCAGGTTCCTCACTGACGACGAGGACTTGACAGAGCAGCCATCAAGTGTTAGACAATATTCTAGGTTACTACGTGAGGAGGTTTTTGGTCCAATAATTAGAATCAGTTTTTTCAGAAGAAGTAGTAATAAGTTACTAGTCCAATTGTTTTGTGCTCACAGTGAGACTGTCCATTGGTAATACTGTGGGCATGTGTAAATCACAGCTCGAGTTACTCTCAAACCAAGTGGAGTTCATGTCATCAGCAGTAACTGATCAAATGAGGCCGATAAAATCCCTCACGTCCGATATCTAACCAAACCGCAGTGAAGGGTCAGTTGCAGACGTTTCTGTAATTACAGATGTTTCTGTAAGGGAAGCACAGATCCGTCAGGAGTCACCATCTCCATCTCATCCCAGTTGCGCACAACGCCGTTTCTGATGGGATATTTCAGCGTTAGCACTCCTCTCATGTGCTGCGCATCACGCCCGATGTACACCTCTCGGTCCACACTGCTGTTCATTATTATCCTGTAACACAAGACCATCATCAGTCCAGACCTACAGAACACATGAGGGAACGTGAACAGGCAATATTTCAGAGCAGCGTCACAAAGTTCTGTCAATGTTTATAATATCTTTATGCATTATGGTCTCATTTAGCAGGTTAGATCTGGATGATCGTTACATCCTGCGGTGATTTGCTCTAGATATCCCAGAGTAAGTGAGAGTCTACCTCATATTTGGGATGGCCGATGACCGTCGGGAACACTGTAGTTGGAAGATCCTGGTCTGCAAAGCCTGCCTTCATCAAACCAGACCCGGTGTCCAGCACGATGGGCGTCTTATAATCACTCATCTAATTGAGAACAGGAAGAGACCAAACACAACAGGCTCAGCACATCATCAGACAAAAGAGAAGACGGGCCAGACTCGAGCCAAAAGCTGACCGAACCCTCATGATGTTTGGTCGGTTTGAGACGCAGCAGACACACACACACAGCATCTTTAGTTAAACTCTTCACTCAGTGCCACACTCAGTTTGGAGCGTCTCTGTGTGTTTGCAATGCAAGAGTTAACAATAAAGAACTGATGTCCGAGTAAGAACTTTTACTCAAGAAACAAAGGCTAATGTTTTGAAGAGTCTTTGTCTGTATTTGCCATCTAGTTGAAGCAAGTTTTAAATATCCTGTGCATAGCTCTTCATCATGAGATATTGATCATCATGAGATATTTATTGATCATCATGCAATATTGATCATCATGAGATATTTATTAATCATAATGCGATATTGATCATGAAAAGTTCATGAAAAGGCAAGGCTGAAATGACTGCCTCAGATGGGGCTCCAAAATATATGGTCATTCTCTGGTCAAAAACTCCATTTGAGCTTGATTTTCATAAAAATGTTAAAGGGATAGTTCACCCAAAAATGTAAACTCATTAATTCCTCTCCCTCAAGTCGTCCCAAACCCGTCAGACGTTCGTTCATCTTCAGACACAAGTGAAGATATTTCTGATGAAATCCGAGAGCTCTCTGACCCCTCCATAGACAGCAGTGTAATGAACACTTAAGACATCGTTAAAGTAGTCGATGTGACTCCAGTGGTTCAGCCTTAATGTTATGAAGAGATGAGAATACTTTAGTGCACAAAAACAAACACAAATAACGCCTTTATTCAACAATCTTTTCACATGGACTATCTTAACAATGTCTTTACTTGTGTCTGAAGATGAACGAAGGTAAACGGGTTTGGGACGACTTGAGGGAGAGGAATTAATGACAGAATTACATTTTTGGTGAACTATATAAAGCCAGAACGCAATTTTGTTATATTTTTATATAGAGGTGTGCCGTGGGGTTTACTCATCAAAACTGTGCCAGGGCAAAAAAAAAGGTTGGGAAACACCGCTCTAATCTCAGCTTCCACACATTAAGATATCATCATCATAGTAGGGGGTGTGTGATGTGTAATGTGTATAGTCCATCAACCTGTGGTCCTCACCAGTCTTGTGTTGATCTGCAGCTGCTGGACTGGAGATCTGCAGACTCTCATGGAGCCTCCACCGTCATGAGAAACACCATCACGGCCCGCACACGGCCCAGTCCCTGAGCCCTCCTCACAGTAGGGAAGCGGAGATCGCCCAGAGATCTCCTGTGTCTCTGGAGGGGCCGTGGAACCGAAAATCTCCAGTGTCTCTGGGGCGGCCGTGGAGCTGGAGATCTGTTCCCTGAGCACCACTGCGGTGTTGTTGTTCTGCATGAGCAGGCCTGGAGATGTGCTCCGTGTGCAGGCATCGAGTGGTTCAGAGGCGAATGGTCGTCTCTCTGAACGGCCATGCTGGTCGTCGGGAGGAAAGGCCCTCTGTGGTGCACCCCGCACCACACGTCTCATCTGGGTGTCTGGTGCAGTAGAATCACCAGCATCTGAACAGGACGACGCCTCAGGGTGCTCAGGACGGGCGTTTGGGCCGTCAATGGAGTCCATGGCTTCCAGTTCCTGACCGGGAAGAGACAATCTGCTCAAAACAAAAGGCTCCTCATGACAAGTCGGGTCATCCTGAAGGGATTTACAGTCAGGAGCTGCAGGACCTCCCATCCCAATCTCACTCAGAACTGACCGGCTCGTTGAACTCAAAGGCTCAGGGGTCAAACTCGAGTCTGAGAGACGGGCATCTTCAGGCGCTGGACTGCTGCGCTCCTCCGCGCTTGAAGGCTTCTCCACATCAGAGTCAAGCCTACAGCTCCTCAACTCTCCGTCCAGATCTTTCAGCGAGTTCCTCTCCATGACCGAACACTTGACCACTCTGCAGCCTTTGCTCAGCCTCTTCCTCGCCTTGCCCGCTTTCTCCATCTCTCTGCTCAGGCTTCTCTCCATCTTCTCCACCTCCCGTTTCTCCTCCTCCAGCTGTGACCAGAACATCATCCTCTCCCTGCAGGAGCTGCGTGAGGTCACATGACCCAGCGTCTCCGTCTCCATGCAGCGCAGCGCGTCGAGCTTCAACTGCTCCTCCATGATCTGCTCCTCAAGAACCTGAAGATCTCGACGCTCCCAGAGGATCCCAGTCCTGTCCGCCTCAGGACATCTAGTGTCCAGCTGCACTGACCTTTCATTGGCTGATCCTGGGGTGTCTAAGTTGCTTTCACTAGCTTGAGTCTCAGAGTCTACAGAAGTGAGTTCAGTCTGAAGGACATCGTCCAAACCAATCACGCCAGATTCAGCCAGATCTCTTGGGGACATCTGCAACAAAAATTGCAAGATATTCATACTTCTTTCTAGTTCCTCACACACAAATGTCCAGTCATATTTCATATTGTGGGCGACCAATTGGCCAATGAGTATTTTTGTTTAGTTTGGCTGATGTGTGTAATCGGTGGGACTTTTATTTTGACAGCACTGATAACCCAGAGCACACACACGCAGCAATTCTCGGTTTCATTAGTTTACGGTCTTTAACAGTTCTGTCTAATAATAGAAAAGCAAACACTTTGATACTTTAATATACCGTCAGCATTCTGAAGACGCATTTATATAAATTCAAACAAGTTTTTAAATACTCGTTAAACCTTACACAAACCTCCCAAACGTTGGTGAATCCTGATGGGAGCACACTGAAAGATGGTCCGTCTGTGCGAGCGATCAGGAGGAGAGTCTGGCGGACACTGGACGCACCTGAGCAACTTTAGACAATGACACTCTATATCCAGTTTCCCAAGAATATATGATTCCCAGTGCGCAGACTTACTGGACTACCGAGTGCCCTGATGAGGGCTTATTAGCTGCAACCTGTCGTTGTGCAGTTGTGATTGTTTTTAAAGTGTTATGGCTTTTTATTTTTTCTAAATTCTCGAGTGCCTTGGTCTTTTTTTCATGAGTTGAACTATTACCACACCAAAAGAGCACAGAGATGGGAACCTTACATCCCAGCAGCAGTTTTGGCATCTAAGGATGTGATGGTGAGGAAGTTTTCCCACCGGTTAAATCGACGTGTGACAACACCAGTAATACCGGTATCACCAGCGGGGGCTTTTAAATGGCTAATTCTAAACCGAAAGTAAAATGCGCACGGCCACTCGGGCATTCATAACGGAGCGGAGCAAAGCGAGTGTTTTCAATGAATTCCTGTGGAAGATGAGCTTCCATAGGCATGAACTGAAAACGCGCCAGTGGACACACACACTGTGAATGACTATTCGGGGGCGGGTTGCTTGAATTGTTATTCTTAATGAAAACAACAAACAATGTACAATGACAAACTCCCTTAAATAGGCGCTTCTACATTTCGCTTTGAGACCAAATCACCCGCCGTCGTCTTGTCAGTCAGCTCCTCGCTCTTGTGATTGAGATCCGACTCCTGCATTTGTGCTGCGACTCTCGTTCGGCTCATGCTTTATTAAGCGCAGGTTCAGTTTTTAACTGTAGTGTCTGTTCTCTAACTAAACTCTATTATTTTATTACTATAAAACAACAGTGGGGGCGGTGCCGTGGTGGAAAGTGATGTAACCAGTGCTTCGCCGGAACACCGGTAACACCGACTATCGTAGCAAGCCTAGAGGCATCTTGTGTTAAGACCAACATATCTTGTGTAGAAACGGATGATTTATGATCCATTTCTTTCCTTGTTGGTCATCGGAGTGGATAGTGTGGAAACCAATGGTTGAGTTGTGTTGAATTGAGTGAGTCTTTCATCTTTTATGTTTGAGCTATATGAAAATAACTAACAATTTTGTGGGGAAAGTCCTGTAAGGGGTACATCTGGAGTCAGACCACGTTTGGTTCTCGGGCAATCACATTCTCTTCAGAATGACCTCTTCAGAGAGAACATGCAGAAACCGAACGATCTCCTGCTTCTGAGAGACTGACCGTAGTGTGCTGATGTCCTTCAGTCCATACGGGCCAGTGTTTGTGTAGATCCTCTGACCGCAACAGCTCATCCAGGACCACTTCCTGTGCAAGCACACTCTCCTCCTCCTGAAAACAAGATATAATCGTGTCAGCAGCTTCAGATGCATCATCACGCCGCTTTAGCAGGGAAGAACGGGGCAAGATGAAAAGTGCCATGTTTGTTAACTTATTATGATGCACCAGTTACAGATCATTAAAACACATTGGGTCTCATTGACTTATAGTTGCATTAATTATTCATATTTATACACAGAACTTCTCAAGTGAGAGCCTTTTATGTTGAAACAGCAAGAGAGCAAAGCCATGTGTGCCATCCTTAAACACATTCAAACGGACAATCTTTAGGCACCTCACGATACGAGTCTTCATCATCATCAAATGCATCATTCATAGCGTTTCATTTTTAATTAGCATGTTAAGAAGTTTTTTGGGGGATGAACTGAACTAACCCTTTCAGTACCAATGTTTTCCAGACGAGGTCAGTGAAAGATTTGCTGTTCGACTGATGACAGACCGCATTCACACAGATCCACTTTAACACATCAGATGTTTCGTCCTTAAGATATAACGGACTGTTTACATTAGTTTAGCATCTTAAAAGCATTGAGACTGAAGTGCATTTAACCGCTTACAGTCCGCAAGCAGACTTCATTATTCTCATTCATTCGGCAAGCATGGCAGACGTCTGTCAGTGAGCGAGTGTGTGTTCAACGCTGCATAAAACTGCATAAACATTGAAATAACTTCACACAAAACGTGCTTTTGCTCGACAGTGTAAGAAACTAAATAGATGTAAAATTGGCAGAAACTGCTAAAGTACTAGTTTATATTAATATTAAGTTTTCATTTTTGTGTCATTTACCAACTGTGGATGTGCGGAGGAAGAAACTGAACTCAGAACTAACTCTGAGTGACTGAAGAGAGAAACACAACTTAGCCTCCAGGTGTTACTGATGAATCCAGATTAGCTAGTGAAAGCTTGTGACCACAGCTAAGAATGAGATTTGAGGAACACCGGACTCTGACCTGCAGGATCTCCGCGGTTCGCTCCAGTGTCTCCTCCACCTCCTTCAGCTCTCGCTGCTCTCTCTGAACCCAGTCGTCCAGAGACATGTCCAGCCTACACAACAGAGGACACCAAGGCTTAAAAAGGAAGCCACACCAACATTAATCACTGTATGAAAACAAAGCCTTACCGCCCAGAAGAGTCCCGCCGGAGGTTGTGCAGGTCGAACGAGTCCCAGAGAAGAGACAGATCTCCGTCCATGGCGCTGCTGGGCTTCTCTTCATTATCCGTTAACGTACTGGACAGGATATATCCTGCGGGATTCAGCTCGGAGCTCTGGTGTCCGGGATCCATCTGCATGGGCCGGTCTGAGCGCTCTGAGGAAGTGGGGCTCCGCGGGTTGGGTGTAATGGTGACCGTATAGGAGCTCTCCAGGTCGTCTATCGGCAGGCTCAGCCAGGGGTTCTTGGGATGCGTGGCCGAGCGCTTCACCGTGATCTCCAGGTTTACCGAGTCCGAGGTGATTTTGGGAACGATCTGAATACTGGCCCGGGTGTTGTCCCGCTGTAAGCCGAACACTAGTTCTTCAGGCTGATCCTCGGTGTCAGACATGCTCACAATGTTCTCATGAAGGGGTTTCGACTTGAACGCGGAGTCTCCGTTTCCCAGAAACCTCGGGAGAATCTCCCTCCTGCCCTCCAGATGACCGTTCCCCGCGCGGTCGAAGCCCGAGTCGAAGGAGCTGAGCGAGGGAGGCTTGGCTGCAGCTCCGCGGGGCGAGGGACAGTCCCCGACACAAGGCCACCGGCCCAGATCACACACGCTCTCGCACCGAGAGACCACGAGCGTCGGCTGGACACAGGCCGAGTCTGGAGGCTGACCCTCAGGGGAAGTGATGTCAGAGCTTTTGAGGTACTCGTCCTGCCACTGGAGGGCCAGATGAAGGTCATGAAGGGGAACCGCACCCGCTGAGGTCAGGAGTCTTCTCAGAGTCATGCATCTGTGGACGTCACACACACACACACACACACCCACACCCACATTCAACAAGCGCGTCTCTAGATCGACACACAGGTACAGGATCTCTATAAACTCCTGGACCCTTTACACACAAGCGGTTCTCAGAAGCAGAAATCATAGTCAGGCAAACGTTACTAACAATAACTTTTATTATTCTAACTCTAATTGCTGTTATCAGAAAGATCTTTATTTGTGTCTGAAGATGAAGAATGGTCTGACGGGTTTGGAACGACATGAGGGAGAGGAATTAATGACAGAATTCACATTTAGGGGTGAACTATCCCTTTAAGGCAAGGCTACAAGCCCACAATGCACTGCGGAACCATTGATGCGTCTGTACCTATGCGAGAGCTGAGTGCCCGTCTGCTGAAGGCTGGGGTCAGGGATGGTGTTGGAGAGCCGGGCCAGCTTCACCAGCTCCTCCACCTGTGGGCAGGGGTTCCTCCTGAGGAAGGTCTGGACTCTAGAGCGCAGGTCCGAGTTAGAGCCGCTCTCGCTCCGGCCCTCACAGCGCTCGCTCCACAGCAGCTCCTTCAGGAGGCCCTCGCCGAGCACACGCTCGTACCAGCTTCGGCACTGAGGATCAGAGTCATGCGTCTCAAAGCGAGGGTCACATGAGGGTCTCAATCTATTAATATTACTGAAGGAACACCTGTGAGAGGAACACGCTTAACTCCGCTTGGGGTACAGCCGCACCATTTGGGGAAAAAGCTATTAAAATAAGATACACATTTTTAGTGAGTGAGTGAGTGTGAGCGAGAGAGTGCAAGCGTGGGTGTGTGAGCAAGTGCACGAGTGTGTCGGTATGCGAGTGTGGGTGTGCAAGTGTGTATGAGTATAATATATATATATATATATATATATAATCAGTGTGTGAATGTCGGTGTGCGAGTGTGCGAGCATGTGGGTGTAAGTGAGAGAGTATGTGAGCATGTGAGTGAGTGAGTGTCGGTGTGCTCGCGACTGTGTGAGTGTGCGTCGGTGTGAGTGTGTGTGAAGTACCAGGGCCTGGTCACAAGAGAAGTGGACAGGCGTTGGGTCACACAAATGTGGAGTCTAACACGGCAGCAAAAGGATGAGTGCTTAGTCCATCTCAGAATTGTTGAATTGGTTGTGTTGCTCTCCCTGAGGAAGCATGGGCCGAAATGAGTTAGAGAGTATATATATATATATATATATATATATATATATATATATATATATATATATATATTTTTTTTTTTTTTTATGTATAGCCATCTGTTAATTAAGGCGTTTTAATCTAAAAGAGTGCCATGGTTATCCTACACACACACACACTCTCGAGTGTGAGTGTGCGTTGGTGTGAGTGTGCCAGTGTGTCAGTGTGTGTGTGAGTGAGAGTATGTCAGCTCGCGACTGACAGTGTGTGTGTGTGTGTGTTATGGCCACTCCATTTGGGGATGCATGCGTTTTTATTTAAAAGCAATTAAAATACAAATGTGTGCTTGTTTATGGAGATGCACAATTTATAATTATAGTATTATAAAATAAAAATTTACTAGTATAGTATAAGAGCATTTGTTTTTTAAATTATTAATTGTCTAAATACAAATTCCATTACAATTTCTTCATTTTTAAACATTAAACCATAACATATGACTGTAAACTACAGAGCCTTTGAAGGAGCTTCTGTTGATCAGGGTTTATTATCGTTATAAATGTGTGAAGATGTACATGTTGCGTTTCCAAAAGCACATTAAAGCGCCTCAAGCGTTCATGTGATCATGTGTAAATGAACAGAGCCGCGCTTCACTCTGAAACACGCAGCGCACGCGATTAATTAAATCACTAGTTAGAGCCACTAGTTTCTACCAGACGAATTTGTACCAAATTATTTTTCACAATTGTCCCACGACCATCAAAAGCAGCGATTTCTCCCATTTCAGAAGTTGATAAAGCTGTGTAAACTATGAAATCAAACACTGATCGACAGAGGTCACGGCACATACTCGGTCACAGGCGTGATGGAAGTCCGACACACTCCTGAGGGTCTGGCACGGACGCTGAACCGCAGCGCACAGGCTCTCCTTCAACCTCGTCAAATCCCCCAGCCACGGCTCCGCCGGCTTCCTCTCGGCTAGCGGGACGCTCTCTGCTAGCGCGTGGATGACGTCCTCGGCACGACGGACCAGGGCCTGGTCACAAAAGAAGTGGACAGGTGTTGGGTCACACAAATGTTTATATATTTTTTGCATGTAGCCATCTGATAAAGGCTTTTTAGAGTGTCGTGGTCATCCTAAAGTTCTCCTGATGGACTATTACTAGACGACCTCGGCTGTACACTCTTCCCTTAGACTCGCTCTTCTGTTGGGCTTTGTTTGCAGTGTTTTTATTGTAGAGTAACCTCTAATATGGGTCGAGGACATTTAGATTTCTCATTTCCCGGCCTCTTCAGGATCTTATTGAACAGCCTGATGAAAACACAGCCAACTCTGACGGTCTTTGTAAGTGTGTGATCAGCGTGATGGAGGGATACACACCATGGCATGAGTGTACACAGACGCCTCAAACTGCAGCCGGAGCTCTTCAGCGCTGTGGGCGTCTTTGGCCACTTCAGTCCTGAACGTCTGCAGCTTCTGCCTGTGCAGCGCCACCATCTGCTCCTGGATCTGAGACAGACACACACACACACACCTCTTAAGACCTGGGACCATTTATTCCGCCTGGATTTGTCCTACCCAAATTGAAAAGCTTCCCATACCCACACACATATTCCTCCCTTCAGGTCCATTTGAATAAATCTTGCATTATACAGACAACATTCTTTTCTCCAGTATTTGCTGCCATCTAGTGTAAACAGCCACAACGGTCTGCAGGGTGCTAGAGCACACAGGGCCTGAGATATACACTTTCATTCTAAGCTTTCAAATGGTACCGCATATGAGGTCAGAGCTCCTCCACAGACATTTCAAATTTAAAGTATATACTTGACGTCATCCCTTAACAGGGTCCTTGGAGTTTAGAAGGTTAAACACACAGTGGCCTAGTGAAGGAGTGTGTCGGCGCTCTGACCTGTCCAGCCTCTCTCTGGAGACGCAGCAGCTGCAGCTGGACACGGGCTCTGAAGAACGCCTGCTGCCACAGCATCTCCACCTTCTGCACCGCCGCCGTTATCCTGACAAACAACAGCAGCACACTGAGACAGGGCTTCTGAGAGCCACACACACACACACACACACACACAAACACACAAACACAACCGTACACGGAGACAGGGCTTCTGAGAGCCACACACACACACACACACACACACACACACACAGACAAACACAACCGTACACTGAGACAGGGCTTCTAAGAGCCACACACACACAACCATACACTGAGACAGGGCTTCTGAGAGCCACACACACACACACACACACACACACACACACACACACTGACAAACACAAACCGTACACTGAGACAGGGCTTCTAAGAGCCACACACACACACACACACACACACACACACACACAGACAAACACAAACCGTACACTGAGACAGGGCTTCTGAGAGCCACACACACACACACACACACACACAGACAAACACAAACCGTACACTGAGACAGGGCTTCTGAGAGCCACACACACACACACACACACACACACACACACACACACACACACACACTGACAAACACAAACCGTACACTGAGACAGGGCTTCTGAGAGCCACACACACACACAACCATACATTGAGACAGGGCTTCTGAGAGCTGAGCACTGCGCACACACACACACACACACACCCCATCTGCACACTGAGACAGGGGTTCTGAGAGCTGAGCACTGAGAGCCACACACACAAACACAACCGTACACTGAGACAGGGCTTCTGAGAGCCCCACACACACACACACAGACAAACACAACAGGGCTTCTGAGAGCTGAGCACTGCACACACACACACGCACGCGCGCACACACACACACACACACGCACACAACATCTGCACACTGAGACAGGGGTTCAGAGAGCTGAGCAACACACACACACAACATCTGCACACTGAGACAGGGGTTCAGAGAGCTGAGCACTGCACACAAACACACACAACATCTGCACACTGAGACAGGGGTTCAGAGAGCTGAGAGCTGAGCACTGCACACACACAAACACACACAGCATCTGCACACTGAGACAGGGGTTCAGAGAGCTGAGCACTGCACACAAACACACACAACATCTGCACACTGAGACAGGGGTTCAGAGAGCTGAGCAACACACACACACACACAACATCTGCACACTGAGACAGGGGTTCAGAGAGCTGAGCACTGCACACAAACACACACAACATCTGCACACTGAGACAGGGGTTCAGAGAGCTGAGCAACACACACACACAACATCTGCACACTGAGACAGGGGTTCAGAGAGCTGAGCAACACACACACACACACACACACAACATCTGCACACTGAGACAGGGGTTCAGAGAGCTGAGCACTGCACACAAACACACACAACATCTGCACACTGAGACAGGGGTTCAGAGAGCTGAGCAACACACACACACACACACACACAACATCTGCACACTGAGACAGGGGTTCAGAGAGCTGAGAGCTGAGCACTGCACACACACACACACACACAACATCTGCACACTGAGACAGGGGTTCAGAGAGCTGAGACACACACACACACACAACATCTGCACACTGAGACAGGGGTTCAGAGAGCTGAGCAACACACACGCACACAACATCTGCACACTGAGACAGGGGTTCAGAGAGCTGAGCAACACACACACACACACACACACACACACAACATCTGCACACTGAGACAGGGGTTCAGAGAGCTGAGCACTGCACACACACACACACAACATCTGCACACTGAGACAGGGGTTCAGAGAGCTGAGCAACACACACACACACACACACACACACAACATCTGCACACTGAGACAGGGGTTCAGAGAGCTGAGAGCTGAGCACTGCACACACACACACACACACAACATCTGCACACTGAGACAGGGGTTCAGAGAGCTGAGCAACACACACACACACAACATCTGCACACTGAGACAGGGGTTCAGAGAGCTGAGCAACACACACACACACACACACAACATCTGCACACTGAGACAGGGGTTCAGAGAGCTGAGCACTGCACACAAACACACACAACATCTGCACACTGAGACAGGGGTTCAGAGAGCTGAGCAACACACACACACACAACATCTGCACACTGAGACAGGGGTTCAGAGAGCTGAGCAACACACACACACACAACATCTGCACACTGAGACAGGGGTTCAGAGAGCTGAGCACTGCACACAAACACACACAACATCTGCACACTGAGACAGGGGTTCAGAGAGCTGAGACACACACACACGTACCGGTTGTAGTTGCGCAGCATCTCTAGCGCGGTGTGTGTGTACAGGACCGTTCCTGCCATGGCCTGAAAGCAGGGATCATTCTCTGGGAAACGCAGCTTCTCCAACAGACGCTCACACTGCTTCAGCAGGTCGTCTAACCCAAGATCCCTAAACACACACACACTAGCATTAGACACAGAACTGGAGATGGATTATGATGCGTGAAGGGTCATGTGCTGACGAGTGAACGGGTCAGTGGGTTTGGATGTAGCAGTGGTTCACAAACTTTTACTGTCAGGCCCCCTTTTGTACTGAAATATTTGCATATTTAGTTATTCCTGTGATGGTAAAGCGGTCACATGATCCTCATTTAGTGTTTAAACGTGAACATGCCTATGAAAGATTCTATAACTGTACAGAGTACAAAAACAATCAACCATATGTCCATTCATTAAGTGTACAGTAGGGCTGTGCCGAGAGACGATGCCATCGCCCATCTGATACTCCGATTCTCAAATGCGCGAGTGTGTGTTGTCATTTAAAAACCTTTATAAATGATCTTGCCGTGAGATTCTAGACGTTAGTTCGTGCCGCAGTTCAG